>CM033470.1:242674699-242899498 GCA_019447015.1 Hymenochirus boettgeri
CATAGCTAGGAACCAGTTATAACTAAGAGCACACACCATACAATATTGGATGTTTCTTTCAGACGCCTGTGACTGATGTCTCACGGAATGAAGAAATCCCATGTTGTTTACCCAGCTAAAGGAAATAAAGAAGTACTGTTTCCTAGAATATAATTTATAAGATAGTCATAGTTTTTGTGCATTATACACAAATAATAAAACAGTTATCTTTAAATGTGGTTATGTGCTCATTTTAATATGCACAAACATAAATCATCTTATTTTATCAAATTCTGTTCTTAGCAAGCAGAGATGAGCTGCAGTGCCGAAAAGTGAAACTAGACTATGACGAAGTTGGATTATGCCAAAAAGAAATCTTGAATATTTGGGATAAGAAGTTGAACTACAGAACAAAAATCCGGTTTGACATGGAAGAGATTTATGCTACTCTGAAAGAAGGTATCTCCTAAAAGCATTATGCTATTCCTCTTTTACAATATGACTTAAAGAGCATGTCCACCCCCAAAAATAAAATTAAACCCACTACTGGCCCCACTGTGTATTGTAAAAAAAATCCTTACCTTAACTATGCTCCTTATGGTTCTCCTGCAGTGCCTGTTCAAAGTTGAAGAAATGTGAAGTGTGGCAGTGGTCTGTGAGTCATCCGGTCCCTGCTGCTTCCATGTCATTTGAGAGGTTTCTGACATGTGCAGGGGAGCCCTCTCCCCTCCCTCTCTCCAGATACCTTCTATTGGATGCATCCTCTACTTATAAAATTTATTTTACTGTGTGTAGGGCACCCCATCCCACACCCAATCGCTGATTTTACTTTTGTAAAATAAGACCCTGAAAGATACTTGCTGACCTTCTTTCCCCCGGCTGTGTGCATAGCAGGCAGCCACTTTCGGTGATTGGCTGCTGGCTAGCCAATCACAGATGTTGCTGCCGGTTCCACCCCTCTCTGCTGTTTCTAGCAGACAGAGAGCTGGGAACAGAGCACGGGGGTAATGAAGGACTGTAAGGCTGAGGCCACACAACAATGCGCCGGAATCACACACAGAATCATGTGCATTAGCGCATGCGATTGTGTGCGCGATACGGTTTTGCCGATTTTCGTTATGGAAACGCATGCGTTAATCCACAAAATATGGTGAATGCATGCGCATCGGAAATCACATACGCAATTGCGTGCGCAAAGGCGCTAAAAATGCGTTAGTATGGCCTAGCCCTTAAATATCTTTCTAGGGCTTTTTTTTAACAAAAGTAAATTGGTGGTTGGGGGTGGGATGGGATGAACTACACACAGCAAAATGTTTATTTAAGTGGTGGAGATACCCTTTAAAGGATAAATAAACTGTAAAAAAAAACCTTAATGTTAGTGGGAAGGTGCAGCTTAAATACTTAATTTGGTCAATTCATTTTAATTCTATTCCCCCCCCAGAGCCTACCTTTACGTCTTCAAACTTGCTGGATTCATCCTTCTTTATAGTGGACTCTGTAGCACCAACCCCATGAGATGGTCTTAAAAGGTAAGTTGCCGGTTGTTACAAGTGTGCGCGGCCTAGTGGTGTGCGCGCACATTGCGTCGCTGCGCAGGTGAAGTGACGTCCATGCGTGAACGTGTACATGTGTGATGTCATCTCGCTGTGCCCCAAGCACAACTCAGCAAGATGCCATCATGCGTGCACATCAGCGCACGCACTGTAACAACCGGGAACTTACCTTTTGAGACCAAGGTTGGGGGAGCCAGGAGATCTCATGGTTGCGGAGCTACAGAATCCACTATACAGTAGGATGAATCCAGCAAGTTTGACGATGTAAAGGGAAGCTCTGGGTGGGGGGGGGGGGGATATAAAAAAAATTAACAGGGTTATTTAATAAAAGTTCTTACTGTTAAACATGGTGCTAATTTTGCCCCAACCAATCAGATGCTAGCCTTCAAATGTTAAATAAGATCTGATTGGTTGGGGCAAAATTAGCACCATTTTAACCAATAAGAACTTTTATTGAATCTCCCTGTAAGTTTTAAAACTGCAGCTTCCCATTAAGTTTTTTTTACAGTTTACTTATCCTTTAAAAATAAAAAATAAATCAACAATTTTTAGCTGGTATTAAGTGAAAAAAAATGAGCCTAAATATAGAAATATAATATTGTGCTACTTTTTTAACTACATACCTTACCCCACCTCTCTTTGCAGCCTGGAATTTCTATAATCCATAGCTAACTTCACATGGCATTTTCAGCATTCAGTTATATGACAGTGATTGCCAGTGCTCGTGTATGTCAATTAGCTGCAATGCACATCATGCTTTAGTTCTAATTTACTTTGTTTGCATAAGGTATGGTCTGTTTGAGACTTTTTTGCTGCCTTCATTCATTTCTATCTTTCTTAACCTACATATGGTGGTTGGCAAAAGTATTCGTCCCCCTTGAAGTTAACTGCCACAAACATGAATCAATTTTATTGGAATTCCATGTGAAAGACCAATACAAAGTGGTGTACACGTGAGAAGTGGAACGAAAATCATACATGATTCCAAACATTTTTAACATATCAATAACTTCAAAGTGGGGTGTGCGTAATTGTTCAGCCCCCCTTTGGTCTGAGTGCAGTCAGTTGCCCATAGACATTGCCTGATGAGTGCTAATGACTATATAGAGTGCACCTGTGTGTAATCTAATGTCAGTACAAATAGAGCTGCTCTGTGACAGCCTCAAAGGTTGTCTAAGAGAATCTTGGGAGCAACAACACCATGAAGTCCAAAGAACACACCAGACAGGTCAGGGATAAAGTAATTGAGAAATTTAAAGCATACAAGGAGTATGGAACAACTAAACCTATAAAGACAAGGCCACCTAAACTCACAGGCCGAACAAGGAGAGCGCTGATCAGAAATGCAGTCAAGAGGCCCATGGTGACTCTGGTCGAGCTGCAGAGATCTACAGCTCAGGTGGGGGAATCTGTCCATAGGATAACTATTAGTCGTGCACTGCACAAAGTTGCCCTTTATGGAAGAGTGGCAAGAAGAAAGCCATTGTTAACAGAAAAGCATAAGAAGTCCCATTTGCAGTTTGCCACAAGCCATGTGGGGGACACAGCAAACATGTGAAAGAAGGTGCTCTGGTCAGATACTTTGTATTGGTTTTCATGTGGAATTCCAATAAAATTGATTCATGTTTGTGGCAGTAATGTAACAACATGTGGAAAATTTCAAGGGGGCCAAATACTTTTGCAAAACACTGTATGTTGCCAAACCAGCTTGTATAGGTTATATTTTATTGTGCCTTTATTTTACGCTTTTAAACTGGCCTACCCCAGTACACTATTTGCTAGGTTACTGGTTTATCCCTGGTTAAATTTATTCTTCAGACAGTGTTTAGATAACTTTGACTAAATACAGCAGGTTTGACATTAAGTAAAATTAGGAGTTGGTCTCCGACTGCAAACTCCAAGAGACAACCAAGTACATAATCAATGGGGAAATGATCATAGAAAAAATGCCATGCACACCAGACTTGCAGTCCTGTATATTTTATTGCATTATACCCAAGAACATCAAAGTGATGTTTTGGTACAACGTTGTACCTTCTTCAGACAAAATTTTAATGTTAAAATTTTGTCTGAAGAGGTAAAACGTTGTACTGAAACATCACTTTGATGTTCTTGGGTATAATGCAATAAAATATACAGGACTGCAAGTCTGGTGTGCATGGCATTTTTTCTATGATTGCTATACTGACTGCTTTCTGCTTCAGTCTACCATTTGCACCCAGCACTAGCAAACACTGATTGCTTTCAGGTGTGTGCAGGATTTCTCTTCTTGTTTCTATAAATGGGGAAATTAACTGCTATTTGTACAAATTTATGTTTTCCTAAAACTAGATTTAGTCTGCAGCTGTTGAGGAGGAAGAGAAGGACATCCATAATTAATGTAATTTAGTTATTATTTCTAAAAGTTTACATTATTGGGCAATCGGCTCAGTTTAAGTTTAATTTAATGGTTGTTAAAATTCAGTTCCATTAAAGTGATCCTCATTTTGAGGGTGACAATGTCACCAAAATTTGAAGTTGCATTGTTGGCAAAACAATCCATGATTTATTCTGTTGGAGTAGCCAAACAAAAACCTATTTCTGCTACACAGATGCTCTCAGACCAGAGTGACATTCAGCTTTCTGTAACTTTTTTTTTTATGTCTCAACTGTACCATGTTAATTGGCAGCAAATGCTAGTGTTGTGTGTGGTACTGTACAGATGTGATTGAATAATGCCACCATGTTTGAGAATAATTTGTAAACTGAATTTTCCACACCATCCATTCATAAAGCAGTGCCGCTTTACAATATATACTCCTTCACAATGATTTATGCAGCTTACCCTAAATTGTATTTTGGCTTCTCTTCTAAGGTGTACCAAAATGTAAGCGTGGAGAGGTATGGCAGTTCCTTTCTGTGCAATATCGTCTTAGACATCGGCTCCCGAACAAACCATCGGATGTATCTTATAATGAACTTTTGAAACAACTCACAGCCCAACAACATGCTATCCTTGTGGATTTAGGTATAGTTAATTGTTTCCTTTAATGGACATTACCTCCAGAAATACCAAAACCTGTAGTAATGATGTTCTTTTATTAATTATTATTAGTAAAATATGATGTGATGGTGTATTGTTTTGACAGGTGCATAGTGTTTGTTAATAATGGTGTGGTTTTATTTAGTTGTAATGAAGGAGTTTGATAAAATAATTATTCTACGTACATTTTTCAGAAATACCTGCATCAAACCATTGCTTGCTATATACAATCCTTTAAAAAATACAATATTTTCTGTATTTGTTTTCTTTAGGAAGGACATTTCCAACCCATCCATACTTCTCTGCTCAGCTAGGAGCTGGACAGTTGTCCCTGTATAATCTACTCAAAGCATATTCCTTATTAGACAAAGAAGTTGGTTATTGCCAAGGAATCAGCTTTGTGGCTGGAGTACTTCTGCTGCACATGAGTGAACAACAATCATTTGAAATGCTAAAATTTCTCATGTATGATCTTAGTTTTCGCAAGCAATACCGCCCTGATATGGTGTCTCTTCAGGTATGTAAACCTTGTATACTTGTGAAGGTTCTCATTCATGGAGATGATGGTATGTCTGTGGTATTCAGTTACATCAACTGGACTTGAAGTTTACTTTTTGGCTATTAAAATGTCTTTAAACGACAACTTAAGCCTCAGAACAACATTGAATTAGAAGGCAGTAATCAGTGTCTCACCTCTCATTTTAATATGGTTGTTGATAAATTTAACTTTCTAACATGAGGTTTGTGTCTTATTTCCCAGTGTTCCGGTATCACACAGTGTGGCCACTGACCATTATGTTCTTTACACATGCTCAGTTCTGAGATACTGCAGGTACTAATTACAGTTGGTACAGTTAGTCACACCCACTAGTAGCCTCTAGCCAATCCTTTTACAGGACAGAATAGGCAAGGGAGCATGTGACTGAGATCAGAGGTGTGGTCAGTTACTGTATATACACACGGTTATTTCATCCAGTTCTTCAAGTGGCAACATTTACTTTAATACCATTTACTGTATTGCTATTTTACAGTTTATTGGTGTTTTTAGAGGGTACATGTTCAGATTTTGAAGTGTAAAAATGTGGGTTTAGTTCTCCTTTAAGAATTAAACCTTAAGTCCAGTTAATCTTACTCAGGGATGTCCAACCTACTTCTTCCCCCTCTAATAAACCTTTGTATCAATAAAGTGGTTTTTTTTTTAGCAGCTCTTTTTTCTCAGGGATTGATCTTTTTCTCCAGATTATCTATACTTAGGCAGATCTCCGGCTGCCTCTCCATGTGCATCTACTGGTGATTAGGTGAGCTCCGTTCGTCATTACCTATATCATATATTATCTCCCAGCATTCTTTGCATTCTTAACAAGAAATGCTGGGAGTTCTAGATTTTTAAACATCTAGAGGTTTGACATCCCTAATCTAACTGAATACCACAAATAAACCTTGTATAGTTTTTGTCTTCTATGTGGGCATTCCATACCATTGAACGGGCGGCGGGCGGAAATCCGACTCGGGGCGGGTGGGAAAACGCGGGCCCTGTCTGTCTGTCTCGGGTGGCGTCGGGGCGGGGGCGGGCGGGGGGGGACGGGTTGCGTGTCGTCTCTCTCTGCCACTCTTGTCTGTCGCTTTCTCTCTCTGTCTGTCCTGTCTCTCTCGTTCTGTCGTCCTGCTCCTGCGCTGTCTGTCTCTCTCTGGTTCTGTCTGTCTCTCTCTGTCTGTCTTCTGCGTCCTCTGTCTGTCTTGTCTCGTCTCTGTTCTGGTCTGTCTCTCCTGCTCTCTGTACCCCCCCCCCCCCCCTGTCTCTCGGTCTCTGTCTGTCTCTCTCTCGCGGTCTGTCTGTCTTCTCGTCGGGGAAGTAGTCCAAACGCTGGTCTGGTCTTCTCGTCTCGGCCCTCTGTCGCCTCTCTCTCTCTGTCCTGTCTCTCTCTCACTCTGGTCCGTGTCTCTCTCCTCTCGTCTCTGTCTCTCTCTGTCTCCCGATCTGTTACCTCTCTCTTTCTCTCTGTCCCTCTCGTGTCTCTCTCTCCTCTGTCTGTCTCTCCTCTCTGTCTGTCCTCTCTCTCGCTGTCTGTCTCTCAAGCGCCGGGGTCTGTCGTGGTCTCTCTCCTTCCTGTCTGTCTCGTCGGGTCTCTCCGTCCTGTCTCCTCTCTCGTCTGGTCTCGGTCTCGTGCTCGTCTTTCTCTGTCTGTCTGTCTGTCCTGTCTGGTCGGTCTCTGTCTGCGCTGTCTCTCTGTCTGTCTCTGTCTGTCTGTCGGGCTCTGTCTGTCTGTCTGGCTCTGGTCCTCTCTCTCGTCTCAAAGGGGCTCTGTCCCTCTCGCTCCTCGGTGCTCGTGTCGTGGCTCTCGCTCTCCGAGCTGTCCCTCTCTCCTCTCTCGCGCTTGTCTCTCTCCCTCTCGCTCAGGCTCTCGGGGTCTCGTCTCGCGTCAAGTGTAATCTCACTCTCTCTTCCTCGTCTGTCTCTCTCTCTCGCTCATCTCTCTCTCGCTCTCTCTCTCGCGGTCTCCTCCTTCGCTGCTCCTCTCTCTCTCCTTTAGCTCTGTCTCTCTCTCTGCTCTTTCGTTCCCTCTAGTCTCCTCTTTGTCTCTCTCTTTTACTCTGTCCTCTCTGTGCTCTGTCTCTCTCTTTAACTTCTGTTCTCTCTCTCTTTATCTCTGTCTCTCTCTCTTAGCTCTGTCTCTCTCTCCTTTAGCTCTGTCTGCTCGTCCTCTTTAGCTCTGTCCTCTCTCTCTGCTCTCGCTCTGCTCTCTCTTCTCGCTCTGTGCTGTCTCTCCTCTGTCTCTCCCCGTCGCTCTCTCTCTCGCTCTGTGTCTCTCTCTCTCGCTCTGTGTCTCTCTCTCTCGCTCTGGTCTCTCTCTCTCGCTCTGTCTCTCTCTCTCGCTCTCTGTCTCTCTCTCTCTCGCTCTCTCTCGCTCTGCTCTCTCTCCTCGTCGTCTCTCTCTCTCGCTCTTTCTCTCTCTCTGTGTCTCTTGTCCTGTTAGCAGCAGTGCTTACAATGTTCAGCTTCCAGGTTAGTACAATTATTATAAATTTTCAAATTACTGTAATAGTGGCCGCGCTGAATTCTAGCAGCCAATAGGAATACCCATATTAAACAAGCACCAGGTTTCTCCTTACTGCGCTGGTGTGTAAACTACAGCATCTAACAAACCCCTTCCACATTGGTCGGAATCCAGGTAAAAGCCAAAGTGTTCCGTTTAACTGGAGAGAAGGCATTGCCTATAGAATGGGTGGGCGATCCCTGCTGTTGCTAGTATTGAGACGCGGGTCTGTTCGTGCTTGTAGAGCCCAGGGGATTAGCTGGAGGGGAGTTTAATGTGTGTTACAGTATTGTTTGTATACAACTTGACAGCACCTGTCTGGGGCTCCAATGCCGCGTGAAGCCCCCGCGGCCTCCCACACTCGCGCGGGGCCTGGAGTCTGGTTTTTTGCCGCGAACACCGCAAAACACCCCCTGGAAGACGGAACTACCGGGAAAGGCTCCAAGTGCCGCGGTAAGTGCCGCGGAGCCTCCCACACTCGCGCAGGGCCGGGTAGCCTGGTTTTCGGCCCCAAACAACCGCAAACACCCCCTGGAAATCGGAACTACCAGGAAGAGCTCCAAGTGCCGCGGGAAGTCCCGTGGAGCCTCCCAACACTTGCGGCGGGGCCTAGAAGCCTGGTTTTCGGCCGCGGACAACCACAAACTACCCCTGGAAACCGAACTACGGGAAGAGCTCCAAGTGCCACATTAGGAAAAAAAACGTATCTAATACATAATCAATTACACTACAAAAATAACAGCATTATACTTAAAATATGTCATTCTTAGATAGGACTACCCTAATATGGAGGGCCTTGTAAGTGGCGGGTAGCTTACACATATATTTTAATCAATATATGTAACTAACACTCCAGCAAATTAAACTATATAAATTAACACATAAAAAACCCACTGTGCACCAACGGGCACACTTTTGCTATATAATATATATATACAGTGGTGTGAAAAACTATTTGCCCCCTTCCTGATTTCTTATTCTTTTGGCATGTTTTGTCACACTTAAATGTTTCTGCTCATCAAAACCATTAAATATTAGTCAAAGATACATAATTGAACACAAAATGCAGTTTTAAATGATGGTTTTTATTATTTAGTGAGAAAAAAACTCCAAATCTACATGCCCTGTGTGAAAAAAGTGATTGCCCCCCTTATAAAATAAGTTAAAAATAACTTAATTGAGATCTATCAGTCTGGTAAAGGTTATAAAGCCATTTCAAAGCTTTGGGACTCCAGCGAACCACAGCGAGAGCCATTATCCCACAAATGGCAAAAACATGGAAACGTGATGAACCTTCCCAGGAGTGGCCGCCGCCAAACTTACCCCAAGAGCACGAGAAAACTCATCCAGAGGCCACAAAAGACCCCAGGACAACATCTAAGAACTGCAGGCCTCACTTGCCTCAATTAGGGTCATGTTCACTACCCACCATAAGAGAGACTGGGCAAAAAAAACCTGCATGGCAGATATCCAAGGCGCAAACCACTTTTAAGCAAAAGAAACATTAAGGCTCGTCTCAATTTTGCTAAAAAACATCTCAATGATTGCCAAGACTTTTGGGAAAATACCTTGTGGACCAACGAGACAAAATTGAACTTTTTGGAAGTGCGTGTCCCGTTACATCTGGCATAGAAGTAACACGCATTTCAGCAAAAGAACATCATACCAACAGTAAATATGGTGGTGGTAGTGTGATGGTCTGGGGTTTTTTGCTGCTTCAGACCTGGAAGGCTTGCTGTGATAGATGGACCATGAATTCTACTGTCTACCAAAAAATCCTGAAGGAGAATGTCCGCCATCTGTTCGTCAACTCAAGCTGAAGCGATCTTGAGTGCTGCAGCAGGACAATGACCCAAAACACACCAGCAAATCCACCTCTGAATGGCTGAAGAAAAACAAAATGAAGACTTTGGAGTGGCCTAGTCAAAGTCCTGACCTGAATCCTATTGGATGTTGTGGCAGACCTAAAAAGGCAGTTCATGCTAGAAAACCCTCAAATAAAGCTGAATTACAACAATTCTGCAAAGATATTGGGCCAAATTCCTCCAGAGCGCTGTAAAAGACTTGTTGCAAGTTATCGCAAACGCTTGATTGCAGTTTTATGCTAGGGGTGGCCCAACCAGTTATTAGGTTCAGGGGCAATTTCTTTTTCACACAGGGCCATGTAGGTTGGGAGTTTTTTTTTTCTCACTAAATATAAAAACCATCATTTAAAACTGATTTTGGTTCAATTATGTTATCTTTGACTAATAGTTAACGTTTTTGATGAGCAGAAACATTTAAGTGTGACAAACATGCAAAAGAATAAGAAATCAGGAAATAGTTTTTCACACCACTGTATATATTATTAACATACATATATATATATATATATATATATCATATATATCATATATGTATATTTATCTTAATATATACATATATATATTATACTCTATATACCTTCTTATATTTATCATCCATATATATCATACTAGTTACATATATATATATACATATATACATTATATTATATATATATTATAATTTGATATAGTATACACTATATATATATAGATATATAATATATAATATATTTGTTTTTTGTTATTTTGTTATTTACCTTTAATGTGTATTTTGTTAGCATGCCATAAATGGTACCGCGGCACTTGGAGCCTTTCCCGGTAGTTCCGTCTTCCAGGGGGTGTTTGCGGTTGTTCGCGGGCAAAAACCAGACTCCCAGGCCCCGCCGCGAGTGTTGGGAGGCTCCGCGGGGCTTCCCGCGGCACTTGGAGCCCCAGACCAGGTGCTGTCAAGTTGTATACAAACAATACTGTACACACATTAACTCCCTCCTCCAGCTAATCCCCTGGGCTCTCAAGCACGAACAGACCGCGTCTCAATACCTAGCAACAGCAGGGATCGCCCACCATTTCTATAGGCAATGCCTTCTCTCCCAGTTAAACGGAACACTTTTGGCTTTTACCTGGATTCCGACCAATGTGGAAGGGGTTTGTTAGATGCTGTAGTTTACACACATGCGGCAGTAAGGAGAAACCTGGTGCTTGTTTAATATGGGTATTCCTATTGGCTGCTAGAATTCAGTCGGCCACTATTACAGTAATGTGATAATTTATAATAATTGTACTAACCTGGAAGCTGAACATTGTGAGCACTGCTGCTAACAGGACAAGAGACACAGAGAGAGAGACAGAGCGAGAGAGAGAGACAGAGCGAGAGAGAGAGACAGAGCGAGAGAGAGAGACAGACAGACAGAAGGAGAGACAGAAGCAGAGAGAGATACAGACCAGAGAGTAGAGACACAAAGAAAGAGGATCAGACCGATAGGGAGAGACATACATGAGACAGAGATAGCAGAGAGAGAGCGAGAGAAAGACATAGACGAGAGACACAGAGAGAAACAGAGATACACATATACACAGAGATCATACAGAGAGACACAGAGAGACAGACAGAATGAGGAGAGACAGACGACAGCGACCTGAGACAGACAGTACACGAGACGAGACAGACAAGATGAGACGACTAAGAAGTTCGAACAGTAGAGACATGACAGAGAGAAAGACTCTTGAGGGAAGAAAGGGAAAAGAAGAGGCAGATACTAGAGATAAGAGACAAGAAGAGAGCTAGAGACCATCGGGGAAGAAGAATAAGAGAGAGAGATAGAAAGAAGAGATTGAATCAATGCTGAGAGGGAAGAGAGAGGAAGAGAGAAGCTAGAGAAAGAACACGGACAGAATGTAAGAAAGGGAAGGCATGGAAGTAAAGGAGCAGAATGGGAGAAAGCGGCGACGAGAGTAGAGGCAAAGTACGTAAAGCGAAAGATAGCAAGAAGAAGCAGAGATAGAAGTACAGATAAGCAGAAGAAAAGAGAGTACAGAAGACGACAAGGAGTGACGAGACAGAGGATACACAAAAGAGAGAGCACAGCAGAGGAGAAGACGAGAAGAGACAGACGACGATACAACAGACAGCGACAACGCAGACAAAGAAAAGAGAGGAACAGAGAGACGACGAAGAGACGCAAGAGAAGCAGAAAAGAAGAAGAAAGAACGACATGATACATCAGAGAAAGAATAGACAGACGTTCTGTTGTTCTTTTGTGCGAGAAGAGAAGAAGTAAAGAAACTAAAGAGAACATAAAGACGACAAAAATAAGAAAAGAGATGAAAAAAAGGAAGAAAGAAAGGAAGAAAAACAAAAGAAATGAAGAAGGAGAAAGAAAACTGACAGAGACAGATAAAAACAGAGAAAGACAGACAGAGACGACAGACTGACGACGACATTGCGACGAACAAGAGCAGACAGAGAGACAGAGTGACAGCACAGAGAGTCGACAGACAGAGAGATCAGACAGAGAAGAAAAGAGAGCAGAAAAGAAGACAGAGAGGACGACGAGAGAGAAAAGAGAGAGACACACGAAAGATAGGAGAGAGAGACACAGACACTGAGAGATAGAGAGACACAGACACAGACAAGACAGACAGAGAGACAGACAGAGAGACTACGAGCGAGCCTGACAGAGAGAAAGCGAGAGACAAGGCCCATGAGAGAAAGACAGACAGATAGAACAGCAGAGAAAGAGGAACAATCACAGAGAGAAGAGAGAGACACGACAGAGAAGAGATGAGAGCACAGACACAGACGAGAGACGACAGAGAGCAGACACGAGATACATCAGATAGACATACAGAGAACAGAACAGAGCGACCAGACAGAGAGAGAGAGACGCCAGAGGCGAGAGAGACCGCAAGAGGAAACAGACAAGAGAGAGAGACAGTATCGAAGATAGAATGTGATCACCAGGAGAGAGATGTAGAGAGAGAGGTGAGACAATCATGTGTGTTATAGTAGGAGACAGCTAGCAGAGAGAGAGACAGACAGAGAGAGAGAGAGCCGTCCAGGAGAGCAGGACGAGAGAGAGATCAATACCAGAGAGAGAGCAGGATGAGAGACAGACAGGTTCCAACATGACAAGAGAGAGAGAGGCCAGACAGAGAGAGAGAGACGTACAGGAGAGAAGATAGACGACAGAGAGTGAAGAGACAGACAGAGAGAGGAGACAGACAGAGAGAGAGAGACAACATCATACGAGACAAGAGAGAGAGAGACAGTAGAGAGAGAATCGTAGACAGGAGAGACATAGCAGAGAGAATCGACAAGAGAGATAACGACTGAGAGAGACTGACAGAAGTGAGAGAAGAGAGATGATGCTGATGAGAGAGACACAGACAGAGATAACAGAGACAGACAGAAGAGCGAGACAGACAGAGTAGAGAGAACCGAGACAGATGAGAGAGAGACGACATACAGACAGGACGACACCACACACAAGACAGATCATCACAAGACAGCAGACAGACCGCCAGACCGACAGACATCAGACAAGACACAGACTAGTACAGACACAACATGACAACAGCGCTGACGACAGCGACACGAGAGACAAGACGAACAGAAACCAGACAGAACAACAGACCAGACAACAACGGACAGGAACACAGACAGACAGACAACAGACAACAGACAGACAAACGACAGACACACAGACAGACAGACAGACCGACAGACAGACACAGACCATCACGAACCTTACACAGAACAGACACTGCGACGATCAGACATACAGCATACGACGACACAGACAGACACAGAACACACAGACAGACGACAGACAGACACACCACAGACCACAGACAGAGACGAGCACAGACAGACAGACGCCAGACAGACAGACACCACAGAGACAACACAACACAGACAGAGAGAGACAGACAGACAGACAGAGACAGAGGACAGACCGACAGACAGACATAGACAGACAGAGACAGACAGACAGACCACAGACAACAGACAGACACATACAGACGACAGACAGACAGACGACAGCAGACCGACAGAGAGACAACGAGACACAGACAACAGACACAGACGACAGACAGACAACAGACAGACACAGACGACACACAGCAGCCAGACAGACACAGACGACACAGACACACAGCAGACACAGACAGCACAGACAGACCGACAGACAGACACAGACAGACAGACTCGACAGACAGACAGACAGACACAGACACAGACAGACAGACACCACGACAGACAGACAGCCGACCACACAGACGACAGACAACAGACAGCGACACAGACAGACAGACCAGACCGACAGACAGACACACAGACAACAACCAGACAGACGACACAGACAGACAGACAGACAACAGAGACAGACACAGACAGAACAGACAGAGACACAGACAGACAGAGACAGACAGAAGCACAGAGGACAGACAACACGACAGACAACAGACACAGAAAGACAAGACAGCACAGAGACAGACCAGCAAGACAGACGACAGACAGACAGACGAGAGACGACAGACACAGACAGACAGAGACACAGACAACAGACAGACACAGACAACATACAGACACACACAGGACAGACAGACGAAACACAGACTACGACCCGACACCAGACTAGACAGACAAACACAGACAGACAGACATAAGCACAGACAGACACACAGACCAGACAACAGACAGACAGACCACATACAGACACACAGACAGACAGACACAGACAGACAGACAGACAACACAGACATACCGACAGACACAGACAGAGATCCAGACACAGACAGACAGACACAGACATTACAGACAGACAGACAGACACGACAGACAGAACCAGACATCAGACAGCACAGACACGACGACAACAATCAGACAAGACAGCAGAACAGACAGACACAGACAGACAGACAGACCCACAGACGACAGACAGAACACAGACACATCATCAGACAACAGACATACAGACACAGACAACAGACCACAAGACAGACACATACAGACAGACAGACAGACACGACAGACCACAACATTACCAGACACAGACAGACAGACAGACAGACACAGAACCGACAGACACACGACACAACAGACACAGACACAGACACAGCACAGACAGACAGCACAGACAGACAGGACCAGACAGACAGACACAGACTCAGACTACAGACAGACCAAGACAGAGACCATCAGACAGACTACAGACAGACAGACACAGACACAGACAGACAGACAGACCACAGACGACAGATACAGACACAGACAGACAGACCACAGACAGACAGACACAAGGACACATACAGACGAGACAGACCAGAACAGACAGACATAGACAGACACCAGACAAACAGACGACGACAGACAGACAACACATACTACAGACAGACAGCACAGACAGACAGACAGCACAACAGACAGACAACAGACAACACAGACAAAACAAAGAGACAGACAGACAGAGAATACAGACACAGACCCAGCCACAGACAGCCAGACAGACGCAGAGAGACAGGACACAGCACAGACAGACACCACAGACAGACAGACAGACACGACACAGACACAACCAGCACATACAGACAGACAGACAGACACCCAGAGAGAAGACACACAGACAGAACAGAGACAACAGACACGAAGACAGACGACCGACAGAAGACACAAAATACAAAGCGAATACAAGAACAGCAGAAGAGCAGACACAGACAGACACCCAGACAGACAGAGAGAGACAAAGAAGAACAGACAGACAGACACGAACAGACACAGACAACAGACAGAACAGACAGACAACCATGAATATGCAGACACAAAGACACATAGAAAGATCACAGCAGACAGACAGAGAAGAACAGAACATAGAGAACGAAAACAGAAAGAAGACATGACATACACGACGAAAAACAGACCAGAAAAACAAGACACAGACAAGACCAAAAACACAAAGACGACACAGACAGACCACAGACAAACACTGACAGACAGACAGACAGAAACAGAAGAAGACAAGAAAGAAAGACGACAGACAGACAGAAACAGAAAACAAGAAGACACGACAACGACACAACAACAGACAGACACACAGACAGACAACAAGACAGACACAGACATAACACAGACCGACACAGACAGACACAGACGACAGACATACACAGACAGAACAGACACGACAGAAGACACAGACAGACAGACACATGACAGACACAGCAGACAGACAGACAGAGACAGACACCAGCACAGACAGACACAGACAGACATACCAACAGACAGAGCAGACAGACATACCACAGACAGGCAGAAACACACAGACGACAGACGACAGACACAGACAACATACCAGACACATACAGACAGACACATAGACAGACATACACACAGACAGACAGACACATACGACAGCAGACAGCCACAGACAGACAGACACAGACAGACCCAGACACAGACAGACAGACAGACAACAGACAGACAGACAACAGACCACAGCAGACAGACGACGACACCAACGACAGACAACCAGACAACAGAACAGACAGACACACAGACAGACAGACACAGACATACAACACCCAACACGACAACAGACCACAGACAATCAGAGACAGACACAGACAGAGTACATACAGACAGACATGACACGACAGTCAGACAACCGACACAAACAGACACAGACAACAGACAGAGACACAGACCACAGACGACACCAGACACAGACAGACAAAGACAGACAGACAGACGACACACAGACAGACAAAGACCGACAGACACGACAGACGACACAGACAGACCCGCCAACGACACAGACAGCAGACAGACCGACATCAACAGACAGACAACAGACCAGACAGACAGACAGACACAGCGACAGCAGACACGACACGAACAGACAAGACAAGACAACGACAGACAGACAGACACAGACATACAGACACAGACAATAGATAGACAGACAGACAGAGACAGACAGACAGACTACAGACAGACACGACGACGAGACGACAGACTACAACAGACAACGAAGCTCAGACAGACGACAGACACAGAACAGACATACAGACGACACAGACCAGACAGACAACAGACACAGGACAGACAGACAGACACAGACGACAGAATCAGACATACAGACAGACAGACAGACAAGACAGACAGACAGACAGACACAGACCAGACAGACAGACCCAGACAACAGACAGACAGACATACACAGCCACCGCACGACATACAGACAGACACAGACAGACAGACGACAGACAGACAGACAAAGACAGACATACACAGACACAGACAGACAACAACACAGACAGACACAGACAAGATCACAGACAGATCATACAGACGACATACAGACATATTACGTACAGACAGACAGACAACCGACAGACAGAGACAACAGACAGACACCGACAGACAACCAGACAGACACACAGACAGAACAGACGACAGACACAACAGACAGACACAGACACAGACAGACAGACAGACAACAGACAGACCAGACAGACCAGACACAGACAACACGACAGACACAGACAGACAGACAGACAGACACGCACAGACAACAGACAACACAGACGACATACAACAGGACACAGACACACAGACATACATACAGACAACAAGACATACAGACATCCGACAGACAGACAAGACAGACAGACAGACGAGACAGACAGCAACAGACAGACAGACCAGACACACAGAACAACAGACACAACAGACATACAAGCACAGACAGACACAGACAGACACAGACAGACAGACAGACATCACAGAACAGACAGACACAGACAGACAACAGACCAGACAGACAGACAGACACAGACACAGACAGACACTCGCACATACACAGACACAGACCAGACAGACCAACAGACAGAACAGACAGACAGACAACAGACAGACAGACAGACCCCAGACAGACGCAGACGACAAGACCAAACAGACATACAGACCACAACGACAGACAGAACAGACCAGACAGACAGACACAGACAACAGACAGACAGACAGACACGACACAGACAGCAGACACGACAGACAGACAGACAGACACGACACGAGACACAGACAGACAACAAGACAGACAGAACACAGACGACAGACACCACATACATACACAAGCCCACAGAACAGAGACAATGACAAGCACAGACAGAACGACAGACAGACAGAGACAGACGACAGACAACACAGACATACAGACAGAACAGACACAGACAACAGACACAGAGAGACAACGACAGACAGACGACAGACAGACAGACACAACAGACAGACAGACATCATACAGACAGACAGACAACAGACAGACAGACACAGACACACCAGAACAGACACAGACAGACAGCAGACAGACACAGACATACAACAGACAAGACAGACAGACAGACAGACACACAGACAGACCGACACAGACAGACAGACAGACAGACACAGACAGACAGACACAGACAGACAGACAGACAGACAGACAACAGACGACAGACATACACAGACAGACAGACACAGACAGACATACAGACCAGACACAGACAGACAGACTACACAGACAGACAGATACAGACAACCGACCAGACAGCACAGACACACAGACACAGACAACACAGACATAGATACAACGACAACACCACACAGACAGACAGACACAGACATACAGACAGTACCCCGCAGACAGACCACCAGACAGACACAGACAGACAGACACAGACAGACAGATCAGACCAGACAAGACAGACCAGACAGACCACAGACAACACAACACAGCAGACGACAGACAATATAGACCACAACGAACAGACAGCAGACAACAGACGACAGACATACACGAAGACGACAGTCGACAGACAGACAAATATACACAGACAGACAACCAGACAGACAGACAGCAGACAGAAGACATCAACAAAGACGACAGACAGAAAACGAGACAGACACAGAAGACACAGCTATAGACTACAGACAGAACAGCACAGACAGACACGACACAGACAGACACATACAGACAGACACGACCAGAGACGACGACAGACAGACAACAAGACAGACAACAGAAGACAACACAGGACGCAGACACCAGACAGCACAGACCAGACAGACAGAGACAGACAGAGAAAGACAAACACAGACGACAGACATACAGACAGACAGACACAGACGAGACAGACAGACAGACACAGACAGACAGACAGACACAGACATACAGACAGACAGACAACAGACGACAGACAACGAGACAGACCTAGCCAGCACCACACGACAGACAACAACCGACGTATAAAAAAAAAAAAGCACAAGGACAGAACAGCACAGACACAGACAGACGACAGACAGACAGTCAGACACAGACAGACAGTACAGACAGACAGACAGACAGACAGACAGCAGACAGATCACGACACAGCAACACGAACGACACCAGATCAGACACAGACACAGACTAGACACAGACGATCGACAACGACTACAGACACAGACAGACACCGACAAACACAGACAGACAGACAGACAGTACAGACATCAGACAAGACAGACAGACAAAGACCACGACCGACAGACGACACACAGACAGACCAGACAGACAGCGCAGACAGACGACAGACAGCACACCGACAGACCGACCAGCTACCGACAGACACAGACCGACACAGACAGCAACAGACAGACAGACCACAGACAGACACACGCACACAGACGACAACAGACAGACCAACACAGACGACAGACAGAACACAGACAGACATACACGACATACAGACAGACAGAGAGACACAGACACAACCAGAGACACAACTGACACAGTACCGACAGACAGACACATGACCACAGACATGCACAGACAGCAGACAGCCAGACATCAGACATACAGACAGACCAACAGACATGCACAGACGACGACAACATGACCTACAGACAGACCGACAGACAGACCTACGACAGACAGACAAAGACAGACCAGACATGACAGACACAGACAGCCAGACCAGACAGACAGACACAGACAACAGACTCAGACCAGACAGACATGTCCGAGAGACGAGAGCAGACAATTACATAGAGACGAGAGACGACGACAAGAGACGAGAGAGACAGACAGACAAGAGAGAGAGCACGACCAGACAGAGAGAAGACAAATAAAGGCAGACAACAGACAGAAGAGAAGATACACGACAGAAAAGAGACAGAACAACAGAGACAGTCAGCCAGACAGACGGACAGACAGACCACCAGACAGACAGACACAGACAGAAGAGACAACACGCACCCACGCCGACAGACACAGACATACAGACCGACACACTGCGACAGACATACACACAACAGACGCCAGACTATCTAACGCCCGACCAGCACAGACAGACATGACATTCAACACAGACAACAGATCCTACACGACAGGACAGACGACCCACATACAACACAGTACAGACAGCACACGACAACAGAACATACCAGACACTAAAAAACAAAACAAGGACAGACAACAAGAAAGACGACAAAGACAGACAGACGCCACGACAGACACAGACAACCCAACAGGACATACCACCTGTATCAGAAATCGACACAGACATACTCACACAGACAGACAGACGCACACGAAGACAATCAGACTACCTAGACATTACAGTCACAACATACCCCTGCAGACAGACACAGACAACAAACAGAAGCTACACCAACCAGACACAACTGTGGAGACAACACACAGCTAGACCTGCGGACACGATCAGACAGGATACAATCCACAGACTCAGAGACAGACAGCAGACGTGTGACAGGACAGACATGATACACGGAGACAGACGGACGACACACAGAACAGACAGACCGACAGACACAGACAACAGACAGACACAGACAGACAGACAGGACAGACACACACAGACACAGACAGACAGAGGACACAGACACAGACTGACGACCAGACGACAGACAGACAGACACAGACCGACAGGTATACAGACAGGATCAGCGAACGTGACACAGACAGACAGAACCAGGAACTGACGACACAATAGACGGCACCGACAGACAGAAAGTCAGACGACCAGCACACAGACAGACACGACAGTAGAGACGAGAGACAGACACAGACAGAGAGAGAGAGACAGACAGAGAGAGAGAGACAGAGAGAGAGAGAGACAGAGAGAGAGAGAGACAGAGACAGAGAGAGACAGAGAGAGAGACAGAGAGAGAGAGAGACACAGAGACTGTACACTAAAGCAAAAAATAACATTTAGACACTTACCAGCATAAGAAGGAAACTTCCCTTCAGGGAAGCAGCCAAAACAAAGGGATCCTTTAGTAAAGCAGCCTGTAGGAGAAAGAAAAGTCTTCAGTAAAGCAGTGTCATTTGGCCACGCCCACTCGCTCCCACTAGACATTGCATCAGGATGTGAAGCTCTCGCCCACAATGCAATACAGCAGGATATAACTCTAAAGCATCCTGATACTCTCTCCCACAATGCAATACAGCCGGATGTCAGCTACACTTTCTGGGAAAGCAAACTTTTTTTTGATTGGTCATTAACTCGCACATGCTCAGTAAGTCTCTACCACAATGCAAAGCTAAAGTATGTTACTGTAAAGCATGCATTGCGTCAGGATGTGATGTAGTGCAGCTACAAGAAGCACACCTATTGGATAATAAGGACAATAAGGAAATTACAGCAAACTTCCATGCAGAATTTAATAAATTTGAGAGGTGGGTCTTTAGCTCCCATTTTGACCAGTCCATTCAAACGTGGGGAGATTCTGTATGTTAGTACTTTTTTTATTTTTTATTTCATACCTTTTACATTACAATATACACTTAAACTATGTATAATATTATTTTAGCCTACCCCCACCTACATAGTACAGTCTAAAAACTCAATGCAATCTCCACAAAATGGAAAATATTTTTATATAAAGGAAGGATATAGTCGGGCCCATAAATATTAGGTCATCGACACAATTCGAACATTTTTGGCTCTACACAATCACAATGGACTTGAAATGAAACAAACACAATGTGCTTTAACTGCAGACTGACAGCTTTAATTTGAGGGTATTTACATCCCAATCAGGTGAACGGTGTATGAATTACAACAGTTTGCATATGTGCCTCCTGCTTGTTAAGGGAGCAAAAATAATGGAACAATAGGCTTCTCAGCTGTTCCATAGCCAGGTGTGTGTTATTCCTTTATTATCACAATTACAATGAGCAGATATAAGGTCCAGAGTTGATTTTAAGTGTGCTATTTGCATTTGGAATCTGTTGTTGTCAACTCTCAAGAAGAGATCCAAAGAGCTGTCACTTTCAGTAAAGCAAACCATTATTAGGCTAAAAAAAACAAAAAACATCAGGGGCGTGGCCAAAACAACTGTTGGAACATTCTTAAAAAGAAGGAACGCACTGGTGAGCTCAGCAACACCTGGAAGACCACAGAAAACTACTGTGGTGGATGATCAAAGAATTGTTTCCCTGGTGAAGAAAACACCTTTCACAATAGTTGGCTAGATCAAGAACACTCTCCAGGAGGTAGGTGTATGTGTGTCAAAGTCAACAATTAAGAAGACTTCACTAGAGTGAATAAAGAGGGTTCGCCACAAGATGTAAACCATTGCTGAGCCTCAAACAGGAAAGCCAGATTAGAGTTTGGCAAACGACATCTAAAAAAGCCTTCACAGTTCTGGAACAACATCTTTTGGACATTGAAGACAAGATCAACTTATACCAGAGTGATGGGAAGAGAAGGGTATGGAGAAGGAAGAGCATCACCAGGGATAAAACCCAGCGTCTGGTGATGTCTATGCGTTTCAGACTTCAGGCTCTAATTGACTGCAAAGGATCTGCAACCAAGTATTAAAAAGCTTAAGTTTGATTTATGGTTATTATTCTGTCCTATTACTTTTGCTCCCGTAACAAATGGGAGACTCATATGCAAACTGTTGTAATTCGTACACCATTCACCTGATTTGGATGTAAAAACACTCAAATTAAATCAGACAGTCTGTAGTTAAAGCACATCTTGCTAGTTTAATTTCAAATTGATTTTGGTTGTATATAGAGCCAAAAATGTTAGAATTGTCGATGTCCCAATATTTATGGACCTGACTGTCAACTATTATATATTCAACTATTCATATGATCTTTAAGTTTAACCTAACTCTGGCATTCTCATGTCTTAGATTCAAATGTATCAGCTTTCTCGACTTCTTCATGATTACCACAGAGATCTATACAATCATCTTGAGGAGCATGAAATCAGCCCAAGTCTCTATGCTGCACCTTGGTTTCTTACAATATTCGCCTCACAGTTTCCTCTAGGCTTTGTTGCAAGAGTTTTTGGTAAGTGAACATCCCACTGTGTCTTGAAAGGTTTTCATTCTTTCACGTCACTGTATATTTAATAATAATAAGTCAAACTTAACTGGACATATTAAAGGGTATGTTCACCCTAAAAAGCATCTTTAAAAATATGATAGATCCCCCCTGCCCACCCTCAACTGTCATGTTTATTCTATAATGATAAAAAATTTATTTACAGCTCCTGCGTCACATTGATTCGGCTCCCTGCTTGCCAGAACTTGCAAGCAGGGGGCCGGACCGGCAGCCACATCTGTGATTGGCTGAGATTCAGCCAATCACAGACGTGGCTGACGTCATGGAGAGCGTTGTGGGAACGAAGGGCTATAAGTACATTTCTGATAAATTTTTTAAAGTAATAATTTGGCGGTTAGGTCTGGGCAGGAGGCATCTATCATATAGTAAAAGTATTTTATGCTATGTGGAATGGTGAGCGAGGATGGATCTGGATGTTGGGAGGGGGGGTGCGCTGAGGAAGAATGAAGGCTGTGCAGGAACAGATAAGGGTGACGTCAGAGAACTTGGATTTACAGTAAGATGCTCCTGGTCTGCAAAAAGAAGGTTGTAAAAATGTATGTATCTTAAAATTGGCTGAAAGGATTTTCATGCATTCATAAAAATCCATGTGTATACTGATGCTTATTCAAGTTAAAATGAATATTAACAAAATCCATCATATAGATTAGAAAAGTAGCATTAAGTGATCATTTTAGTCAGTTTACAGATAAGTCATGATAAAATGTACAATCTATGTACTGAAATGCTTACACCTCCTAAGCCAATCATTTTGCAATTTTTCCCCACAGATATAATTTTTTTACAAGGAACTGAAGTCATCTTCAAAGTAGCTCTTTGTCTTCTCAGTAACAATGAAGCAATTTTAATGGCTCGGGACAGCTTTGAAAGCATTGTAGACTTCCTTAAAAGCACTATACCTGATATGACAAACGAAACAATGGAAAAAATTATTACCCAGGTAACCCAGTTTGACGGTAACAATAATAAATGTATAATTTCCAGATACTGTGTCTAATTATAATAAATATTTTTTTAGAATCTATATAACATATTGTTATTTATTATATAATGTTTTAATCAGAAATTCTTTTAATTGTTATTTATATTGCAATGTTTTTGGGAAACAAATGTATACAGTCTATGAATGCAGATCTGCTACTTTTTAGTATTTCCACTAAATCACATTTCTATCAGCAAGTGTTTTAATGATGATTAACAAATAGTGTGTATGAATATCTATATATCTATCCTCAACAATCATTGTTTATTAGCTACATTTATTATTGTTAGTATTACTGAACTAGCATTTTGTTATAGTTGAACCAAGCATTATTATTTGCACCCTCTGTAATATATGGGACACTGTTTGACACCATTACCAAAAATATTTATGTTTTGGCAGATACATTTTGTAGTGCTTCTTAATTCTACTTTTTGTGTTATCTCTTTGGTAGTAATGTCTTTAAGTTTAAATTTCCATTCAAGTATATTATTTACAGGCTAAATCATTTGTAGCCCAAAAGTGCTGTTGAAAATTGTCATTTGGCTTGATAAGTAGCTTCTATTCAGTGATCTAACAGTACAAAATTCTAAAACATTTTAGTACTATTGTAACCTTCCCCACCTAAAAATATAAGCATGTATAGTACCCTTTACCCTGTACTTGATCTAATATCTCAGCTGGGCATTACACGTGTGAAACAACATACTGGACATTATTCTTACAACAAAGAAGGACTTTATTAACTATTTATGTTATCGGTTACCTTTTTAACTTGGGTGTCAGAGTCGGTACAATTTTTGCAGACTCCGACTCCAAGTATCCGAAAATTGTTCTGACTACAGGACTGAAGAAGATTTTCTTATTATTACAAAGCTGATTTTGTTATTCAGTTTTTTCTATATGAAAACTTAATACAAACAAAAATGCATTTTTTGTTTATTCTAGGTTTTTGAAATGGATATTTCAAAACAGCTCCATGCTTATGAGGTAGAGTACCATGTCATTAATGATGAGATGCTTGAAGCATCTATCCCTTCTTCAGATAATGAATCCTTCCACAAGATTGAAAAAGCCAATAATCAGCTTAAGAGACAAAACATGGATTTACTAGAAAAACTTCAGGTAACTGGGGAGAGATCCTTTTATTTTTGGCATTGAAAATAATGCAAAATTCGCATTTTGAAACTATTCAATGTATCTGTTAAATACTGTACATTCAATGTAAACTTCAAATTAAGGTAGAAAACCTTTGAGGTTAGACATACACAGGTCAATTAAAGCCCAATATTCCATTAAAGGGTAACTGTGATCTTGAATTCTTCGAAACTAGTAAGGATTGTATAAAAAGCCTTCTATTATACCTTCAAAATAAAACCTAAATCACATCTCTAGATAAAATTGTTGAGACGTTATTGCTGGAAGATTCAGCAATATTACTTCCTGCTTAAACCCCTTCTGTTTTCAGCCATGTGACCAGCTTGTAGTCATGTGACCAGCCTCTGCCTGCATTAAAGGAGAACGATAGTGTGTATCTTTTTTCAAAAACAGTTAAAATGAAAAGTACCTGGGACAGGGAGGTAGGATTGGTACTTTCTACCTCCCAATATTATTTCTATGATAAGTGGCAGCAGAAAGAAAATTGCTTCTGCCAGGCTTCCTGAATGCTTCAGCCCTATCTTTAATACAGGAAGGCCCAGGGTCATAACCTGGTAAATAAAAACTTTATGTGCTGCAGCTCCTCAATGAAACAATATTGAGAGGTGGGAATAATCATGTCTACCTACGTGCCCCAGGTACTTTTCATTTCTAAAAAGTTTATTTTTACAGTATAGTTGTCCTTTTAATAGGCTCCCCTTCTCAACTGTCAATTTTTTTCCCCAGTTACTTCCTGTTTCCCCCAGAATTTAGTCTTAACTGAGCATGTTTCTCCCCTGGGGCAGAGGTCTGATGATTTCACACAATCTACTGGAAGCAGGAAATTTGAACCTTCAACCCAATGTAATTTCTCACCAGCTGCAGCCAGAGATTGGATTGTCTGCTCATTTTAAAGGAAATACTACAGGCTTTCATTGAACCCTAACTTGTTTTGAGACCACAGTTTCTCTTTAAAGGCAATACAATTGGCCATGGTTTACTGACATATCTGATTTTACCTAAAAATTTGGCTAAAATTGTTGTTGAATGGCTTGGTCAGAAATTATAGCAGATAATATATACCAAAATATATCCACCAAAATATTATTTGTGGTGCTTGATCAAGCAAATTATCAACCCCATGCTGGGTCATTTTTATTGTTTATATAAACAATCTGAACTGTAGATTCAGAGAAATCATTGTTTGAAATTACAGCATTTGCAAGAAAAAAAAACTCTCCCCAGAAGTAGAAATTTATAATGTGTCCCATCTTACTAGGATCTTGCCTAGTTGCCTGCCAGCACACTTTCTGCAACAATTAAGAGAATCGGCAAAGAAAAGAAGGCGGGGAGGGAGGGGGAGTTGTGTAAGCAGAGCAGTGTCCATGGTGAAGCTGTGCAGAACTTATATGTGTGTCGCAGACACAATAAGAAGGCAGTGAGTAAGGGAGGTGGGTGGCAATTTGGAGCACTCGCTAAACATTAATCATTTAATGACACTGAAAAAGAATGAAACTACTAAAAAAAAAGTTGTTAGTTTTATTTGTTTATATTCTGTGATATAAATCCATTATTTCAAATTGTTATCCCAGTAGTTAAAAACTGAGCATTTAAATAATTACTTTGCTTTACTTGGATGCAATGTCTACATTAATCAAGTTTTATTGCATTGTTTCTTTACTCCCTTATAGGTAGCACATACTAAGATTCAGAGCTTGGAATCCAATATTGATAATATTTTATCCAGAGAAAATAAACTAAGAAACTTGGTCCAATCTATGGAACAAGAACAACTGGCATATCAAAGCATTTTTGAGCAAATGAAAAAATATGTTCCAGTTAATGTTCTGGCAGACTGTGAACTTTTGCTTAGAGAGGGCACATGTAGTCCTAACAACCGAACCAAATCCGTAAGTAAGCAATAAAATTAGATAGGATTGTACTGACATGATATCTTCTAAATCAAATGGAGCAAGACTTAATGTAGAAAGCAACTGTCATCAGTATTCCTGGCAATGTGGAGAAAAGTGCCAGCTACAATAATATGCAAAATCTATGCTGAAGTCTTCTCATTACACACCAGAAGTGGAAATCCTAATCTTTGCATCTTTTCATTTTGCAATAATTTTTGGATTGTTTTAAAATAAAAAAAATATATATACACACTTACATACATATATTCAAAAATACTTGAAAAATGAATGTAATTTTTTAAAGAACAGCATATATCATATTGCTGGTGTGAAACCTGTATAATTAGTCTGTGTGCCTGTCAATACATCTACTGATATTCTACTAAAAGGTTATCACAATACTTGTTTTTAACATATTTCTGAACTTCGCATATTGCTGAGTGTGTAGAAATTTATGGTTTCTACACGCAGAAATTTGTGATAACCTGTTAAAATAAAACATTTATTAAAATATATACATCCTAGGAGCTCCCCCAAATCTGTATATTGTGAATTAAAAAAAAATACTCTTTTAAGCATTTTTCAATTTTTAAACACATGGATGCAACACGATGCAGATATCACTATTTTGCTTAAACTTGTGTATTCTTCAGTTTGGCAAAATTATACTAATCAGGGTGATGTGCCTTGGAGTTGCCCCCTAAAAATTAACCAACCATCTCTTGATTTGGTGTCATTTAAAAAGGCTTGTACACATGGGTCAATATTTTGGCTCAATGAATCACCTTGGCTTGATATTTTGGTCACACTGGCCACATTGGCCATTCTAGATAATCGAGTATATTTGAAAACAGGCTGTTAAATCAGTCACGCAAAATATCAACCAGTAATTATGCCGGTCAGAATGAACCACGCAAAATCAGCATGTGTGCAGAGTTTTCATTTTGGCTTATCAGCATATGTTTGATTATAAAAATCATTGTTCCTGGGTCACACGAGTCCAAGTTGACTGATGAAATATATTGTAATATATTATTAGTCACTAATTTTAGAATTTATACTTTACTATACTACGCTTTTTAGCTAATATTTCACAAAATGTTTCTAGTTTTCCATAAAATACATTAATAGAGTGTTATTTATCATGTGTAACTGAAGTTTTCCAGTTTAATTTGTATTTTGGAGTTTTTTGAAGAAAAGTGCATAGCAAAATACTTTAGCAGGGAGCATTTCCAGTAGTTTTATAATTGTAACGTTTAAAATATTTCACAGTTTTAAAGAATGATGGTAGCATCTACTGTGTAAAGGGAACTTAACTAAAATAACAATAGGAAATAGTTTAAATTAAAGGCCTTGTTCACCCCCCAACTGAAATTTTCCCCAATGTTGGGCACACTGTAGTAGTATTAAATGAACCTTAACTTTCTCTTCTGCTACATATGGTTGTCCAGCATGGCCAAAATACAGTCCTGGAAACTGAAGAGTAGGAGCCTTTCCCTGGTGTAATCCTCTTAACTTTCCTTCCTAGAGGTTTTTGGCATGTGAGGTGTAGTTCTTCTCCTCCCTCCCTCCTGCTACTGTTCCATGTACCCTATGTACCTTTAATTTTGTAAAAAAAAAAAAAACTTGAAATGCCCCATAACCTTGACCTCGCTATGTTTAAATGTGCAAATTAGCATTTGAAATCTACGGACCAGCCTTTGTTCCATTGCCTTCCTTGTGCTGCTTATTCTCATCACTTTTAAGAGTAAAATGCTCTTTTTGTGTGCAGGGGCCTGTTTGGTTAAAGTTTGGTTCTGTTTAACCTAGCCTGGAACTGCAGCCAGGTTTCTTAAAGGGCATATCCATCCTCCTAAGAAAATTTTTATCTTGCATAGTTTAGCCCCACAAACCCTTTTTTACTTACTTACCCATTTTACTTAAACCTTTCAAAGATGTTCCAAGGCTCAGATATTCTACTTACAAAACCCTTGATTCCTTTTTGACGCGGTTCTGTAACAGCCGCTAGCCATTGGCCATGACACCACCACCATGGCCGTAACTAATGGCATTACCAGGATGAAAAAAGGAGACATTGTTTTGTAAGTAGAATATCTGAGTCAGGAGCCAAATTAAAAGGTTTAAGCAAAAAGAGGGTTTGTGGGGCTGAACTATGAGATGCTAACATATTGGACTTCCATACCTTATCACTTATTTTAATTAACATGATCTGAGGATAAAGAATGTTTTGTGTGTGCACATTTTTTCTCAATTGTATTAAAGGACTAGAAGGTATATTGTTTACCAATTTTGACAGAAATAAAGTCCTTTCGTTGCATTTAGGGAAACTTAGTGGCACACAACTTATGTTTCTAAGAAGTACACAACAGAAAGATTTTGGCATGTCTTCCCCAAAAACCTACCTTTAAATTAAATTAGTGTTGTTGAATTCTGTATTTATCACAGAATATCATTTTTCTTTAAGGATTTTTTTTATGTTTGTGCTTTAATAGCTGTTAAACATTCTGATAACTGGACATGACCAATTGTGCAACATACTGAAGACCTCAAATAATGATATGTCTGATCTTTGCTTTCAATGACTTGTGAGCAATGGAAAGTCCATTATAATGGCTGATATTTCAGCCCAATTGACCAAAATATCAGGTTGGGTGGTAAATTAGGCAGAAATATAAACCCATGTGTTCCAAACCTAAATTATATGTTTCTGAAAATGCAGATTTGTAAAACAAGTGCTAATTACATTATTATGCCATTTTTTAATTGACCCTGTAGGTTGGGTATTTCAAACATCTCTTATTATTTAATTTTGCTAAAAAGTAAATATTACACTACAGTTACATTACTAAATACTAAGTGACTCTAATTTACTTAATATAAACTATTCGTATCATGTAAAATCTGTTAACATGTAATAATATGGTTGCTACCTTTATAGTTGTGTATTTAATTGGGGAAATCTATTTTAAGATTCTTGAAGTTATCAGATACTCCACATTTATTGACTAAATTCCAGTTTGCAGAAGCAAGATAATTAATCGTAAAATGTTACACATAAATTGACTAAGCTTAGTTGTCATAGATCCTATGGCTGCCATTTTCAGTCTAGTCTCCTTTTTGTCTATAAAACCAAATGGTTCAAATATTTACCAAACCACACACTTTTTGTAGTAAACATTGGGCTTTTCCTGGCTAATTCATAGTAATATATAAAATGTAGTTGTCAAATGACTGTATGTACCCTTACAATTGGCTTAAATTCATGTATATAATACTCAATCTGTGGACACGTTGATCAAAGATTAAGAGGGAGATGCAATAATAATATATATTTTTAAAGTGAGTATAAAACCCACATTTCGGTTACATTTTGTGCATCCTAGTAGCTCAAAAATTTGTGTAAAACATTGGGGTCTTATCCTCATGCACGTTGTGCTGCTTACCTTACCACAATCCTGTGATGTACTAAGTCTTGCAAAGTGTTTAGTGCATCCCTGGATCTCGGCATTACTCCATTCCCCGTTAGTTTAGTTATTAGGTCTAACTATAGGATATATGCTTGTATGGTCAGCATTTCCACCTTTTCCTTTTCTTCATGTTTGTGCATGTTTATTACTATAACACCTTTGTGTAAGAATTTTTGCGCTGGTGTGTTTTAGTAAATTTACTGTAAAACTATGTGCTCACTGGTGCAGATAACAATTGTTGCAAATTAGTTTCTATTCATTTACTATTCAGTAAGTGTAAGCAATCAGAATTTCTACCAAATGTGGTGTAACAGTTTGACAATATATCTGTAATATCGGTTATTATCATAATTACTCCATTCACCTGTTTCTAAAGCATTATCAACAATCTCTGCGTGCAAAATAAGTGCCAAATATGGATTGTGTTATTCTTTTGTTACTGAATGACTGAATGGCTATACAATATGTTCTGTGGTATCCTGAAAGACACTGTGGATATGTTATCCTACATCTTGAACGAACTTGCGCTGTTGTTTTGTTTTTTATTCCTATGCAACGATTCACAAAAAGCACTAGTTCTACAAATCCACGTAAAAAATAAAGTTTTTTGTAAATAAATAAAGTTTATTTTGTTGGTTTAAAAAATCAGCACAATTTTGCACAGAATCATTAACAGATTTGTATTTATATGTCTATTTTTTTTACTTATATAGCTTTTTAATTCTGCAGAAAGTCTGTGTTGTATTGCAATAAAATGTTTATGACTAGGCCACAATGCCACTGTTTCTCACGTGCCAACGATCCTGCTTGCAATCCGTTAGTGCATGAGAATCACAGTGCATGTTAATGTGGGTGGCCACATTGCATGTGCAGCGGTCCGTTTTCGCAGCGCATGCGATTACCAATTTTTTTGTATCACACACAAGTGCGCGGATCGCATTGCAAATGAACGGTAATGAGCGTACATGCACGGCTTTCACTACAGTGGAAGAATCACTTTTAGGTTTGAAGGTTAGAAATGCTGCACTTAACACATAACACTGTATTTACTGACCTAAAGATGTATCGGTACAGTAGTTTCATAGTGACAATATATCCAGTTGGGGGCCTCTATTGGCGATAGGACATGCTCAGTAGCTTTAATTTTTCATGATCTCAGTTCTTTAGGGGCCATAAAACATTTTCAATTAAAGCTGAGGCCACTCTACAACACACGCAATTGCGCACGCAATCGGACATGTAGTTGTCTGCATGTGCTGCAATCTATGTAATCTGTTATTGTGCACATTAGAATCTCACCAGAAATGGTGACCACATGCGCTCCGATGAGCGGATTTTTGTTTGCACACCACTTTAACCTGTGTGTACAGGCCTGCAGAGTTGTGTGGGAGAGCACAAGTGCACAGCTTAGAAGGAACCCTGAGGACCCCTAACCCACCTTTGCAACTTTTTTAATGCCTGCTGCAGACTAAATTGGTTTCAAAACAAGTGTTTAGTATTAATTGGATAATTAATTACACTTGATAGGGAGCTGCACAAACTACAGGTTTTGTCTGGTGTTGGTTCATCTGGTCAGTTGTAAAGGTATCTAGATTTAAATGTAGAATCTTTTAACCTAAAGTTAATTTAAACATCAACCTTCAGGGTGAGGTATATATCTGTTGTATTCAGTTAGATCAACTTAAAGTTTAGTTCTTGAAGATGTTTCGCTAGTCATCAGACAGGCTTTCTCAATTCAGAATGACTTGTACAAGAATCTACTGGCAATTAAGTACCCTGGGTGCTGGGTCTCCAAGAAATTAGAATTTTCAAAAAACACCATATCCCAAAAGACCCAATACCAAAACACAAGAAAAGTGACATCATATGCGCAGTGCAGTGAAAAGTGCTCTGATTTGTATGTGCAACTGCACCAACGTATGGCCCACCACAGAAGAGACAATTCCTCAGGTCAGAACTCAACCGTGTAAAGGACACCTTTTGAAGATTGTAATGTTAACATATTGGCAAAGGAACTTGACTGGTTTAAGAGAGGTGTCAAGGAGGCCATTTATGTGAAAATGAAAAAAACAAGTCTGAATAGAGGTGTGGGGGGTGGGGGGTCGACACCAACTGTCTGCCATGTACAATGATGTTTTGACACCTTAACCTGGGCAATTTCGACAACCTTCGCCTCAATGCATCCACACCTTGCATTCAGCAGGTCCCTAACACCTGGCTGTGATATGCCAATTGGGACTTTCCAGGGTACTTATATTGACAACAGATTCTTGTACAAGTCATTCTGAATTGAGAAAGTCAGTCGGATAACTAGCGAAACGTCTTCAAGAACTAAGCTTTAAGTCCAGTTGATCTAACTAAATACAACAGAAAAACCATTACCTGGATGAATGAGAACCTTCATAAGCATATTTAGGGTGAGGCCACAATAGAACGGACTGTACTGTACGTGAAATATCGCAACCAGTGTGGCCAGACCAATTGCTCAAAACAAGTGTGCGCTGTTTAACGCATGATTGGACTGTGTGTCAAAACGTTGCGGTGCGATCTAGCAGTAAATGCATAACCTCCCATGTTACCACTTTAAGGCTGCAGCCACGTTACAATGCAGTAACACGTGTGAAAAACTTAAACTCAACCGTGCATTTGCATGTGTATGTTATCTGCAAAAATTTTTACTATTCTGAAATACCATTAAAGAGAGAAAATACACTAATTACAGAGCTACAGACTTCTGAACACCTTTTAAAGGTAATTGTCGATAAGTATTTTTAATCTAGGACTTGTTCACACTAAGTCATGGCTGTTGGGTATGTGCGATACCCAGATGGTAGCCCCCATGGAACAATTTTATAATTACCATTAAAGAGAGGAAATACACTCATTACAGAGCTACAGACTTTTGAACACCTTTTAAAGGTAATTGTCGGTGAGTATTTTTAATCTTGGACTCGTTCACTCCAAGTCATGGCTGTTGGGCATGTGCGATACCCAGATGGTAGCCCCCATGGAACAATTTTATAACTGTATCTTCACTGTCATTGGGCTGATATCAGTGAGCGGATGGATTATCTAGGACGCACTTGCACTTTGTTTTTAGCCCAAATTGTTTTTTTGCTTTATTTGCCCTTTAAATATACACAGAATGTATTTTGGGGGAGCTATATGTTAAAGACGTAGAGTGTTTTGAATAGGACAGACATTGTCTGATCTAACATAGAAACAGTATTTACATGTATTCAGCTTAGGTTTATAGGGTAAAATCACTGGAAAAACAACATTACATTATTTTTCAAAACTATTTATATAACACATACCTAGATATTTTACATATTCTCTATGTGCTTAATAGTGAGCTGCAATTTCAGGTTCTGCAAAGTTTATTGTTCAGTAATTTTTCAATATTTGCTTTTGGATAGTAAAACATGCACAGATCTCTACTGAGCAACTAAATTTCCCCAGGGGCTAGAGCTGGCCATATACAAACATATATATGGTTATATAAACATCTGTATATTTCTCCTTCCCTTTCTTTCCATCCAGTCATTTACAGGTAAGTCAGGAGATTGTTAATTGTTTAGCTGGGGCATAAATATTTTACTGCATCCTTATAGTGTCCTTGCATGTGTTCCTCATCAGTGTGTGCTTTTACCTACCTCAGTATCTCTCAATTGCATTTTCACTGTCCCTTGTCTGAATACTAGACACATTCAGGGTAATTCAATAAAAGTTTTTATCGTTAAAAACTGCTAATTCTGCCCTAACCAATCAAATCTTTTTTAACATTTGAAAGCTAACATCTGAAAGCTATCACCATTTTTAACGATAAGAACTTTTATTGAATTACCCTGAAAATGTTTCTGGCACTCATTTTAAAAAGCAGATAGATACTGGGCGCTACTCCTGCTACTGTAGCCAATGGTAAGTAGATTCAAGCAGTAGATAAAATCCAGAGTGCACACCAGTCTGAAAAAATAGTGTATTTATTAACAAGTGACTTTTCGGTGTCAGTGCCACACCTTCCTCAGACATTACAAACTGATTTTAATGTCTGAGGAAGGTGTCACACTGACACCGAAACGTCACTTGTTAATAAATACAATATTTTTTCAGACTGATGTGCACACTAAATCGTTCACACACAAAGTAAAATGATATCATTTAGAGGAGTGCCATCTGTAGACCAGATTCCTTATCAGTAGAACATAACCCTCTGGTATAAATAGTGAAGCACCATTCAAGATACGGGATTACCTGGGTTAGAAAGAGTTTGGTCTAGAGATTCCTATTGTATGACGCAAATAAAGGAGAGACTTCTGGGTTATTTAATTTTTCAGAATTTCTCAAGCTAAGAGCAGAACCAGATGGTTTCAGCTTTCATCAGTACATTTGCCTCTGGGTTGCATAGCAATGCCAAGGAATCAAGTGGGTTTGGCTAAATGTTTTTTTTTTTTAATTATGAAAATAATAGGAGATGGGGTTTGTGGGTAATCCCCATGTTCCTATTAGTACCATTTTTGTTTTGTAAGGTTTGTATATGGTTGTAAAGTATACAGTACTCATTTGCAAGTCACTTAGGTCACTTAGATTTGCTATTTTTTTTTGTTTAAAGGGTATCTTCACCCCCAAAATATTTTTTTTTCTGTAGTGTAGGTTACACCACCCCCAACCATCAGGTTTAAAAAAATAATGCCCTGAAATTGACTTACCCACCTTTGTTCCTTTGGCTCTCTGCCTCTAGTGCTACTCCATTTCCAGAAGTGGCTATAGAGGCTGGACCGGCTGCCGCATCTGTGATTGGCTAAGAGTCAGCCAATCACAGACACGGCTGCAGGCTATGGAGAGAGCCGAGGGAACAAAAGTGGGTAAGTCTATTTCTGGGCTTTTTTAAAATGTATTTATAAACCCGCAATGCCAGAGAGAGCTTACCTGCGCATGCCAGAGTCCTTACTGAGGACAAGGAAGCAGCAGGCACCTGATGACACATGGACAGCTCCTGTTCTTCAACTTTTGTGACTTTTAGAAGGCCCTGCAGGAGAAGCATAAAGAGCTGAGATTTTTTTTACACTGCACAGTGGGACCAGCACTGTTTTTAGCAACACTATAAGGGACAAACAAGTGAACAAATCTTTGCTTCCCTTGCATTTAGGATTGTTTATCACTAGATGGCAGTCTGCACTTTCTCAGAATTTGAACAGTATTTAATATTCACAAAAGCTCTTGTATATTTTTAACAATATTCTACTGAAAAATAACTGGAAAAAGAAAGAAGATGAGAATGAAATGAAAAATGACAAATTAAGTAAGTATCTAGATATACAATATTTTTATCACCTTGTAATTTCCATAATGGAAAAATTAAAAATGCTTGCTCATTATCCAGGGGTGCTGCGCTGTTTTCCAGAGTTAAAGTCGCACTATCCAATTTAATATTGCAAAAGGCCCCCTATGCAATGGTGCAAGAGATTTAATATCACGATAGCACTAGATTCAGCACGAGGTTTTAACAGCAGCTAATAGCTGGTGGTAAACTCACACTGTGATTTACTCACACTCGCAAGCCAGGTGTTAAAGGGGAAGATTTATTTGGAGGATTGTGGCTCTGGGTAAATTTCCCCGTTGTTTTTATTTTCATCCCAAAAGATTTTTAAAAAGTCTTACATTAGGCTTTCTAACTTAACACAATTTAAAACATTTCATTGGTTACACACAGTCCTGATCAATCTCCCAGTAAGGGCTAGAACACACTATCGCGTTTTTCTTGCATTTGCGATTGCGCTTGCGTTTTTTCAGAAAATTGGAAACGCGGCAATGCACCGAAACGTTTCCGCATTTTTAATCACAATCACATGCGTTTTCCACATAATGGAAAAACGCATGCGCAAACGCAATGAAATCGCATGCGATTCTGTGTGAGATTGTGTTGCAGTGTGGCTGTGCCCTAAAGGACTCATTTATGCAGGTTCTCTAGAAAAATATTTGGGCCAGTTATCCCACTTTCCACCATCGCTTCATGTGCTTCACTGTAATTTTAACTGGTTTGAATCTGCTGTATTGCCTTACTCATCACTTTCCACTGTGCCTCCCTTCATGTGCTTCACTGTAATTTTAACTGGTATGAATCTGCTGTATTGCCTTACTCATCACTTTCCACTGTGCCTCCCTTCATGTGCTTCACTGTAATTTTAACTGGTATGAATTTGCTGTATTGCCTTACGCATCTCTTTCCACTGTGCCTCCCTTCATGTGCTTCACTGTAATTTTAACTGGTATGAATCTGCTGTATTGCCTTATTCATCATTTTCCACTGTACCTCCCTTCATGTGCTTCACTGTAATTTTAACTGGTATGAATCTGCTGTATTGCCTTACTCATCACTTTCCACTGTGCCTCCCTTCATGTGCTTCACTATAATTTTAACTGGTATGCATCTACGGTCTCACCTCACAGTCTAGTCTGGTTGTTTATCGGGACATTCAACGTTTGATCCTCATTCTGTTTTCATTTCATTTGTCTGTCTCCTCTTGGCACCTCTCACACCTCAGCCGAACAGCATTACTAACTGTAGTTGTAATCAGGACAGTTATACCTGTAAGAATGAGTATGCACCATAAGATATTTCCGAAAGACCAACTGATAGTTATGTGGGTCGGTCAGTCAGCCGAAAATATCTGAATGTGTGTGTGCGGTGGCCGCGACTGAGGGAAGAACAGATGATCGGGCCTGGTAGTAAATCACAGCCAATCGGGCAAACTGTTGGCCGCAGCCATTATTGTCGTGATTGACAGACCGGGCCGATCGTTCGGTCAAGACAAAAACTTGCCTGGTGTGTACCCTGCCTAAGAGTCCTAGTCAGATTCTGACCTTGGTCAGTTTCTGCAGCCTTTTCCCAAGTGTAGCATTTTCTAAGTGTAGGGCTGAATTAACACCAGAATTAAACCTGAATGGCCCTGACACTGAAACCTGCTCACTTGGATTATACCACTTAAACCTTCCCATTCTTTCACCTACTCCATTATCAACATGTTCCAAATAACCTTGCTCGTCATCTGCCTAGTTACCTACATATTCAACATTGTCACTGAACTGCAACACCCCACTGTTGGCAATCTATTTACATTGCACCCTCCGTTTTATCCTCTTCCCTTTCCCACCATTAATTACTTTTCATTGTCCAACAACCCAGCTTTCTCCACTACAAGAAAAACGCTTGGTCCACTTAAATTCCACTCTCACCTCCTCTTGCTATCTTTTCTACTTGCAGCTAGTGATTTCTCCCCCAATCCTGGCCCCTCTCCTATACCGCACTTGTAACCGGCATACGCTCAATCTGGTTTTCACCTGCCTCTGCCTCTAACTTCTCCAAGTCTTCCTTTCCTCTTCCAATTTACTCTTGTCTCATCTGTCCCAACCATGACCCCTATCAAACAAACATACAGACGCAGGGACTTACATAATCTCGACCCCCATTCACTTTTTAGCCCCTTCCAACAACACATCTCTATGCCCTCCTTCTCTGACCCAAGCTTTGCAGCCGGCCATTAAATTAAAACAGTTTTCAATGCTCTAGACTCTATTGCTCCCTTATCTATCTGCTGCATTAGTTGTAAAAGCCCTCAACCATGGCTTAAGGATCAGATTAAAAGGCACTCCCGTATAGCTGAACGACACTGGAACAAGAGCAAAAAAAAAGACTTTCTAAAATTTAAAAGTGCCTACCGGATCAGAAGTGCTTTGTCCTTTTAGATCTCTGCCCCAGATCTCCCTACACTAACATCCCAGGTCCCCAACTGCTTTAGTGCTATCTCTGCCTTCATGTCCTCCTGGTTCCTCAAACCAAACATGGACAAGACTGAACTTGTCCTTTTCCCACCCTTACATTTTGTTCCTCTCTCTAGTCTCACAATTAATATTAATGACACACCGGTATCCCCTTCTTCTCATGTCCGTTGCCTGGGAATAATTTGAGATTCAGATCTTTCCTTTAAACCCCATGTCAACACACTTACCAACTTGTTCCCAGAAAGCTGCTAAAGATATTGTGCTCTAGAGGGATGCAATTTTCAAATTTGTGCACACTAAGTAAACAAAGATGCAGTGTACAATCTGCTATTATGCCTGACTTTGGGTTACATGGCCATAAATAATGGGTCTGCTCTTGTTCATGGTATGAATAGGATTTTGTATATTTATTGAATTCAGTCATTTAAAATATGATGTGGGAGTCTCATAAAATTAAAGTTGCTGCTGCATAATGATGGATTTTTAATGGTGACTACATGACACATCATTAAGCAACTACCTTTCTTTTATAAAGTATAGGCAGATCGTATTTTATACTGTGGTCCAGCACAGACTATTTTTGTGAGCACATTTATGATTGTGCTCACTATTTGATGTTAAAGGGCATGTCCACCCCCAAAACTATAATCCCCCCCACTACTGGCCCCATCATGTAGTGCAGTTTAATACTTACCTCACATCCCAGCTCCATATGGTTCTCCTGTAGTCCCCCCCTAAGATTTGCATGTGGGGTTTGTGTACAATACAAATTTTCCTTCATGTATCTATGTATAGTTTATAAAATGACACTTTTTGACGCAGTGCTCTACAATAACAAAGTAAATTATGGTTTCAAACACATAGAGACATGATAGATTCTATTAATTAGCTCTTTGTCCTTTCTTTCTGACATTAATGGACATGTTTTTTTCACTTACCTTGTCTTTCTACTAACTTCAAAGTTTTCATCTTATAGTCTTCACCCACTGGATTTCAGTGAGATCTCATGCAACTCTCATTCTATCTAAAGTCAGTGTGTCAGTGCTTAATTGAGTGATTAATAAAAATGTGGAGCCAGATTAAAGGACAACTATAGAGTAAAAATGTACTTATTAAAAATGAAAAGCACCTGGGGAAAGGAGATAGGATTGATTATTCCCACCTCCCAATATTGTTTTGTTGAGGAGCTACAGCACATACAGTTTTCATTTGCCAGGTTATGGCTCTGGGCCATTCTATATTAAAGATAGTGCTGAAGCATTCAGGAAGACTGGCAGAAGCAGTTTTCTTCATACTGCTGCTCCTCATAGAAAGGATAATGGGAGATAAAAAGCACCAATCCTACCTCCCTGCCTCAGGTACTATTTATTTTAACTGCTTTTGAAAAATTTTTATACACACTATAGTTTCCCTTTAATCTGCTCAAGGTTCCATTCACCTTCAGATAGTGAAGGTTCCATTTACTTTTGGATAGGTACACGGATAGATACACTGTGGCATATTTAAAGTAATTTATAGGAAATATAGGTAGATTGAAAGCAATATCTAGAAGACTGGTGGAATGAAAGTAATCTTGTGGAGCTTGTGAAAGATTGAGCCTAAAAAGGTATGAAATCTACATTTTACAAGACTATGCAGCTGTTAATTATGACACGATGTATGACTACATTGAAATCAATGCAACCTGCATGATGCTTCTAATATAAATATCAATCAGCCTTTCTGAATGTAGATTTTATATGCATTTGTGTCCTAAAACGAAAGGTGAACAGAGCCGGATTTTTTGCACCCTGTGCAAGAATTGTTACTGGTGCCTAGCACCCCCTCCAAAACACCCCCCTGGGCAAACAATAAGCTGCTGAATGCTGCTTGGCTTGGCCTGCTTCAAATCATGTTCGATACCTGCACTTACTGTCTTTTGGTATCTGCAGTGCGTGCTTATATATATCGTGCGTATATCATTACATAACACGTAACGCACTATATGCACAGACTGAACAGCATACATGCTTACTTGTGTTGAGGGTTTGTGGGTTGTTGCTGATATATACATTTTATCTGCAGGACCATAACTGGAGTTGCTGTGGCACTGATGCACAACTTTGACCTACAGGTCTGTGACCTAAGACTTCCAGCTGGCATCCCCCTGGTAATGCAACCTGTGCACAGGTCGCCCATATCAAAGGCCGGCCCTGAAGGTGACAACCGGGTTGCCAGATCATTTGTTCCAATAGGTACCTGATCTTTGCACAGATCTGTGAAATGCATTTGTCAGTAGTGTTACTATTTGAAAGCAAATTAAACCTTCACTATCTGTGAAGCAGTTTTCAATCCACATTTTTGTTAATTCCTCAATTAATGGACTTGAATGAGAGCTAGCATGAGGTCTAACTGAAATCCAGTGGGAGACTCTATACTACTATATGATGAAGTTAGAGTAAAAATAGTGGTAAAATCAATATTTACAAATAACAGGAAAACATGAACAATGCAAATGAGATTTATATAAAGAAATTAGTGTAGAAAACGTGTACACTTCCATTAATGTTGTTTTTTTATATGGTAAAAATTAGTTCATTGTAATGTGAGTGTTCAAATTTTTTTTTTACATAAATTAGAATACACATTCTCGTATAACATCTCATAACATACATTTTTACATTTAGAATTCCAAATCTTTAAGAATAAATAGATTAGCCAATATGTAAAGTCTAAGCTTCACTCTCCTGTATGTGGAATTCACTGTATGTGTTTTAACCAATTAAAATGTTAGGAAACGAAGGTATATTAGGTTGCATCATTACAAATAATTGTGTACTCTGTTTAAAACACATGGTTTGAGTAATTTCACTGGAGCACTGGATAATCCTGTGAGATCTGCCATGTCTGGATGCCAGAGACGAGATTGCCATGAACTGAAAAGCCTTTACAGGTGAGATGTTTTTAGAACTGTTCTTTGCATTTCTCTCCACTAAATGATAAATGTCTCTACCCAGTATGTTAGTTTCACTTTCTACCCTCGCTTCAATGTGTAACTGGTGGATGGGTGGCTGGTACACTGTACAGGGGCATATATATCACAATATACATAGTAATATTAAGAAACTCTGTCCAAATGCACACTTATGCAAACTTCTTACGCTATGTGTAAATATCTGGTTATGGTTTAAATAACTGGCTCCAGGATTCCAACCATCAGTACAGGCAACAAAGTGCTTTGACTATAAATGTAGACAAAAGCACGCGCACACAATTATATTAATAAACACTGTCCACATACCCACTTGCATGAATTCACTACTCATGTAGAATATAAACAAAAAAACAAGTCAAATAACTATGTCCAATAATAATACTTATAAAGACTGTACATATACTTGCATAAATAGCCCAATGCCTTGCTAATACAAGTCCAAATTTGGACCATACATAAATATATTTGATAATGATGTAATAAAATGTTCAATATATTTCAGAGGCTGCACTAGTACAATAAAAATGTCCCCACTATTACACAAGTTCAAACATCTCTGCCGAGATATATAAACATCTTCAGTAATGGTGTTATATAATGTCCCATATGTTACAGAGGGTGCTAAGTACCATGTACAGTGAACTGTCAGAGGAGACCAGTTCAGTAATACTGTGCACACTAATGCAACCAAAATTTAGGATTTCTTTAAAACTTTTTTGTTCAATAAAAGTGGAACAAGTTCTGATAGGAACTTTCTTTTTTTTTATTATAACAAAACCCTGACATTTTGTAGGTTGGGTTTTTATATCTGCTGTACAGACACCCTACCCTGGCAATTTCCATTCCTTCCTGACAATCGTAAAGAATTCCTGGATCAACGAGCACTACATAGGTCAATACCAGTAATTTTTAATATTTTTTATTTCTAGAAACTTACCGTATACAGTCCTCTCTTGAAGCTATCCAATGAACCTGCCATTACCATATCTGCTGAAAGACCATTTTTCCATTCTCACTGTAAATAAACCTTTCCTATTTTTCTTTTAATCTTAAAGAGCATGTTCACTCTTAAAACAAAAATAATGGGGTAACTTTTTTTTGCCAGTTTTCTACATGGATTTGTGACTAGATATTTAAAGGAGCATTATATTGACTTCCTTCTAGCTCTCAATATCAGTTTTCAAGCTCCTCCCCCTCCTTCAGTGGCATATGTTCAGAGATGGGAGAATCATCAATGACAATAACTGGATAGAAGGGAGAAGTCGGTTACTGTATGAGTGAAAATCTCCTTTAATAATAAGCTCTTCCGTTCTGGCAACGGTATCAGCCTATTCCTCCTTCTGCTCGATGAGCTTTTTATAAGCTTGTGCATATGCCCAGAATGGAGGCAAAAATAAACCTTGAATATCTGGTTAATTGACTATTTTTTTTGTCTTAAGGAGATGCTTTTTAAAGTATGTCCTCTGAAATTATGTTTTGGTAAATAGAGATGAATACAGATGAAGGAAACTTGAAGTTTTGAAAATCCAATTTGAATCCAATTGAATCAGAATTTTCAAGTATTCTATAGTAATTTTCAATTTTTTTGAATAAAATTTGTGATTTTCAAATGGAACTTTCAATCTTTCAATGAAAGTTCAGAGTTTTGAAAAATCTGTTAAATCCACAGATATTCTAAACCGGCAGTTCATTGTAACCAGGATTTGTTACTATTTGGGAATAATGCACCATTAACATATTTGTACAAAGTGATCATCTCTATGCAAATGCCACTTTTTCCCACCATAATGTATTTTATGCTTTTTTTTAATACAGTTCCTCTATTAAAAGCATCTGGTAATTGTTTGCACTATTGCTACTGAGTCTTTTTTATTTTTTATTTATTTTGAACTAAAAGCACCGTCTTTATCTTTAACTGTACAAGTAACACTATTGTGACATTGGTGTATGTTGCTTAAGTGGAATAGCAAAGAAACAGAATAAAATCCTTTTTAACTGTCAAACTGCTCAAACATAGAGCACTTATATAGCATTATACCAACTGCAACACTGAATGGAAACCTTCAGACAGAGCAGAAAATAAAAGGTATTTAAAAAGGTGATTTGCAAGGGGACCTTAAATTCACTCAGTCAGCAGGTAAGCAGTTTCTAGTGTTCATGGAGGACAAATGTGCTGTTGTGAAGTTGAGTGTGTAAAATAACTCAATAGATACTTTTTATAAGCTGGCTTTATCTAAACACTGATTTCACTAGAAAAATTATTAAATATAAGACAGTATAGAAAGCTGGAAGAAGCCAATCCCAATTCAGCAGCAAATAATGAATTCTCATCTAGACTTCAATTTAAATCCTAGACTTAAATTGAAGTCCAGACTTCATCTAGACTTCAATTTAAGTTCCTATTTAAATAATGTACACAATTAAGGAATATTAAATAAAATTGATTTATAATTAGAACTTATTAAGTCTCACCTATTGCATTATACCATACATATTTACCTACAGGCTATGAAGTATTGAAATGATTATTATTAATCTGTTACAGTATTACATTAGCTGTAATATTACAGATGATCTGTGAAATATGTGTATTTTATTATTTAACAATACAATTTTTTTAAATCCCGTTTATTGTAATCTAGGTTTTTGTTTGTATTTATTTTACACCTTCCTGCCCTTTTTCAGTCTCTTGTTTCAGGCCCAACGTCAAGTCCTATGTCTTTCACTAGAACTGTTCTCCAAATCACCATGGTTACTTTCCAAGGAGACTCAAGGGAGCTGGACTTCACATGCTGTAACTATGGAGACAGGGGAATGGTTGGCAAATGAGAGTCCAGCAAGGTCAGGGGAACAATGGCACAGCAACATGGAAGCAATGGCCTGTTTATTCCATCAGTTATTTGATGGTTTGCTTCACACTGTTAGATGAGGCATTGATTTAACCCGTTCTTTGTGGAGATGTTTTAAAGCTCTGCAATACTTTACCACTCTCCTATTGAGAAGATTTACTTTCAGCCAACCAGTTCTAATTTCCACATTCTAATAACAGTGTAAATGACATATCTCACAGGTGCAGTGCCTACAAAATCAGATAAACCGATCACAGGTTAACAAAATAGAAACCTATTTTCTTTTTACATAATACACTTTTTTTAAATATTGCCTATGCAGCAAACTGTTAAAGGATTTTTTGTAATAACCATAAAAAAAAGAAATAGTAAACACTAAAAAAGAGCAGTAATAAAATCTTGGCCTATGTGACTGATAAAATATGTTCACTTAAAATTATACAATAGAAGCATTTAAATACAAAAACAAAAATGAAAGTTAATTCTGTAATTTTATAGTATCCCAGATGTGATTAATTTACTGTCCTGTCTCCTTTCTGCTCTTAAATCAGCAGGTAGGAGAGACTGATCAGCCTAAAGGCTGTTCCAAAAACTGGCAGACATCTTACCGCTCTGCTTATAGCATAACAAAGGTGTTCAAACCATGGTTGCCAGATATTCCCTGTGCACGACCAGGAGGGGGCATGGGTGGAGCAGGCTGGATATGGTAGGCAAGGTTACGGGTTTCCTGAATGAGGAGTGGACATTACGGGGGCAGGGCTGCCAAGCATGTTACTTGGATGGTATTTCAGCCCTGTTGTCGGGTCATTCTCGTCCAAATAGTCAAACTGTTTCCAACCCATGCCTTAAAGGGTATGTTCACCCTCCTAACTTTTAACTACACAATCTTCACCCACTAAAACTCTATTTTTTTTACAAAACTTGCCTTTCTCCTAGTCGCCACTGGAAGAACATATTTACCTTAAAGTCTGTTGGTCCCTTGATGCACTGTGCTGCCTCCTATACAGATTTATGAACTTGCATAGCATTGTGTAATTCAAAGTTTATTAGAAGGGTGAATATGCCCTTTAAAAGTATTCAGGGATCACTGAAAATCTTTACTTGAAAGTTCCAATCGCTGGTCCGGTTTTCCCACCCCGTGCTTGTGTCCAGGGCCTGACCAACATTTCTTGCAGAGCGCAATTTCCTGTTCGTTAGAGCATAGATATATTTTGTTTTAGCATGGAGTTTGTGTGTGGGGGGGGGAGGAGGGGTTTGAAATACTCTTGTTCTCTTTTAAGCAGAGTTTCTTGCAGTGTGTGTCTGCCAGCAATCAAAGGACCTAAAAGCTTATGTCCATGCTCTGGATACTTTTAAAGTGTGTTTTGGAACATTTTAGCTACAGTTTATTTTAAATTTAAATTGTAGTTTCCCAAACCTACATCCGTTTACTATTAGTACACAGGGTGAGGACTTAAACCACTTATGTCTTCATAGGACTGTTCATAGGAAAGACACACTCCCTAATTGTGTGGTTCCAAGAGGTGGCAAGGCCAGACTGACAACTTTGGTGTATTGATGATCAAAAACTATCAAATGTCTAACCAGTGTATGACCAAATTTATTAAAAATTTGTGAGGAAAAAATGGACTGAATGCAGAATTTTCAGAATTGAAGATTGAAGTTAAACTGTCAAATGGAGAAATATCTTCAGACAGATTCCCAAAACAGATAACCTAAAATGTTAACTGGTAAAACCAAAAGATTGAAAGATGGTAATGACAAGATAGGTGAAGAATACAGATAATGTGTGTGTGTTGCTGCATGCAGCTTAATTTTTTATGAGGGCAGGCATGCTTAGTAATAACTATGAGGAACTGGGAAATGGAATTTACCACACCGCATACAGCATACCAACTGTCAAATCTCTCGCCATTTCAGCTACAGTAAAACTGCTCACAGCAGAAGTTTATGATAATATGGTACTTGATTGACTGCTGAAATGTAAGATGGTTCAGATTTGATATCTAAAGAAATAGGGGACAGATCAACAAAAAAATTGTACAGTGGTGGTTGGGAAGAATTACGGTTTCCAGTAATAGTCAATTAAAAATATATTTTTTTAGTATAGATGCCCTTTAATATTTATTCATTTGGATCAAACAAAAAGAAGTTTGTTATGAGTGGAAATGAACTTGAATGGAACCAAGTCCCTTGTTCTAAAGGACCTTGCTCTTTGGTTTGTGTGAAAGTTAGAAAATAAGTATTGTTTGTGCTGATAGTGTGCTGTAATAAGGACTGTATGTGCAGTAAACAGATTAATCTTTCTTCCAGTTAAAGCGGTGCACTGGGCTTCTATATTCTAGTATTGCACCTGTTGTAATCGCAAACAGGTTGTGAAAAGGTTAATAAGTGTTTTGTTTTTTTCCTCTCTTCCTTGCACTAATTAGTGTAGGGGCTGGGGCCAATTAGTTAATTAGGATTCACATTGGTTGGATCTGTGGTTTAGACCTAAAAAGGTTCCTGTGAATGAAAAGTCCCTTGTTCTAAAGGAACTTGCTCTTAAGGACATAGAAAAAGAAGGACATTGAAACAAGAAGGGCAATTAAACAAGATTGGTGTGTCACTGTGCTGGTGTTGTGCATTAGAAGAGACAGTTTTGTCGGTAACATGCAATGTGCATCCTGCCACATGTAGGAACCTGGAGCAGACGTTCCAGGGGACCTATGCCTGTCAGGTGTGAGTGGGTTGCACGTTTGGAAGCTGAGGTGGAGAGTCTAAGGGGGCAGCTTGCAGCATTGAAGGGATTGGCAACAGGGGTGCCTGTAGGGTTTTTGTCACCTGAAGAAACTTTTGAAATGCCCCCGTAGAGGGAGGGGTGCGGCGCGAAGCATTCCACTGGCTCAGTGCAGCAGGCGTGGCTTTGTGTGTGGGCGTGGTATAGTTGAAAATTTTGTTTTCGTAAACATTTATTTATACATTTCTGTATTTTTATAACACACAAAATCAAATGTTGGTGCAACTGGTTAAATTAAATTTAAAAACACTAGAATAAAACATGTTGGCCAAAAGATTTGTAAGCCTGCTATAACATCAAGATAGACTCTTTCAGCAGGGCCCTAACTATATAGGCAAATTCAATAAGAGTTATTTAGTGAAATATTTTAGTCAAAACATTTCAATGTCATGAAGTAAAAAAAAGTATAAAAAAACTTAATCTTACTTTTTCCAATGCAACTGTTAAAAATATTACTGTATATACTGGAGTATAAACCAAGATTTTCAGGCTAAAAAATAGCCTGAAAATCGAGTCTCGGTTTATCCTCGAGTCAAAGACTTACCTGCTCCGGCGGCCGCACACTCCACATCCTCTGCTGACTGATGTCACTACTCTTCGCCGGGAAGTGAGTCCGGCGCCGAGTAGTGACGTCAGCCAGCAGAGGAAAGTGGAGCATGCGGCCGCCGGAGATTAGAAAATGATCCAGAGCAGCCTGCAGGGGAACATGTGGAACAGGTAAGAGAAGGCATCTGTGGGGATTCAGAAGGGGGTGAAGGCACAGTAATTCTTGCAGTGGCTATTCCTTTCCACTGCAGATGTTTGGAAACTACAACTCCCAGCAACTAAAGCATGCTGGGAATTTTAGTTTCCAAACATCTGGAGTGCCAAGGAATGAGGCTTTAATTGCCTTTTAAATGGACATAAGAATTCCCAAACAGTAACAGCCAAATACAGTATGGCTATTACTGTATGGGACTTCTGATGTTCATTTAAAGGGCAACTAAAGCCTCAAAACAATACAGAATCAGAAGACAGTAGTGGACATAATTTCTACCCTCGGTTTATACTCAAGTCAACCACTTTAACTCCTTTTTAGAGGTAAAAGTGGGTGCCTCAGTTTATACTCGGGTCGGTTTATACTTGAGTATATACGGTAAGTTAAAATCCATTCTTATCTGGTGCTGTCTTCTATTCAGCAAGAGGGAAGTTGTAGTGTGGTCCACACTACACACATTGACACAGCTGTCTTCTATTCAGCAAGAGGGAAGTTGTAGTGTGGTCCACACTACACACATTGACACAGCCACTGACACGCACACAGCCACTGACACACACAGCCACTGACACGCACACAGCCACTGACACGCACACAGCCACTGACACGCACACAGCCACTGACACGCACACAGCCACTGACACGCACACAGCCACTGACACGCACACAGCCACTGACACACAGCACATTGACACACACACACAGCCACTGACACGCACACAGCCACTGTCACACACACAGCCACTGATGCACACACAGCTACTGACACACAAACACACACACAGCCACTGACCGAGACATGCACTACCTCTCCTCCCCCTACCTCTCGCTGCCACCCGGAGTCCTGGACAAGAGTTTTAAGAACTGCTGCTGCAGCCTGCAGAAGATATACTCTGGCTCCGGTATGCCTCGTAAGTTAAGTAACAGACTGTCTCCGTTAAGGCCTCCATCCGCTGGCAACCGTGACCCTACATCTCAACCTAACTTCTGTTCAGAAGCACGTAGTGTGCTACCAGACTGAAAGGTAGACCCCCAGCAGAATTTAAGTGACTTATGCTACTTAAATTATGCTACCCACAGGGCATATAGAGCCAACACCAATCAGCTGTGCCTGCCGGGGAATACAATCTCCAATCACCACTGCTGCTACTTCAGATTGGATTAATGTAACCTTATAGGTATATTGCTGTGTGGCGCTGCGCGCACCATTCAGGGAAAAAAAATCTCTTCACAGGCTGCCCCCTTTCTAACCTTTTCCAGAAGTGCGCCATGAGCAATATTTTCATATTGCTTCATGGCAGGAGAGTCCCTGATTGGCAAATCTGGGGGTACAGCAGGCACCGGCTGGGGCCAGTATAGAGGTGGGTGGAAGTGGGACAGGGAAGGATGAGGGGGGAGGTAGTTTTGTTAGGGTTACTTGGGGAAGTGGGGGATGGAAGGGTAGGGTTGCTTCTTCCCAGCTTGCCCATCCCAACAGATTTGCCGCCTTAGGTGATGAAGAAGAGGAAAACAGCTCGGAAATAGCATGTATGGAGCGGGCTAATCTCTCAGGGGACTGCCATCTCTAATACAAGGGAGGATGAACTTAGGATCAGGAACTTAGACAGGTGGTAGTGGTAGGGAACTCCATTATAAGGAAGGTAGATAGGGTAATCTGCCACCAAGACCGTACATGCTGATCTGTTAATGTGGTGTATCGTGTAGACAGATTTTTGGGTGGGGCCGGGTGTGACCCTGCCGGTCTTGGTTCACATTGGTGCCAATGACAAAGTTAGAGGAGTAGGAGAGGTCCATAAGCATGATTTCCAAGAGCTAGGGGCCAAGTTAAAAGGAAGGACCTCCAGGGTAGTGTTTTCAGAAATACTACAGCAACCACGTGCTACACTAGAGAGACATCGGGAGCTTAGGAGCGTTAATGCGTGGCTAAGAGGGTGGTGTAAGGAAGAAGGGTTTGGGTTTATAGATAACTGGGCAGACTTTTCTGTCTGCTACAGGCTCTTTAGTAGAGATGGGTTGTACCTCACTGATGGTGGTGCACCTGATTTAGGGGAGAAGATGGCTTGAGGGTTGGAGGAGATTTTAAACTAGGTTTGGGGGGATTGCATTATTGGTCTCACTGGGATAGATAGCCCAGGGGGAAAGCAAGGTGTAGATTGGCCAGTGGTGGGAGGAAAGGGGGGTGGTGGATCTAGCATAGGGGAAATAAATTACAGGATCATAATCTAAAATGTATGTTTAAAAATGCGAGAAGCCTGGCTGACAAAATGGGTGCATTGGAGATAATGGCGTTGAATGAAAAGTATGATTTAATAGTTAGAGCAGAAACGTGGTTGAACAGTTCTCACGGGCTGTAAATTTAGAAGGATACACCTTATTTAGGCAGGATAGAGAAAAAAGGAAAGGGGGAGGAGTATGTGTTTATGTTAAAAAAGAATTGAAGCCAAATTTAAAAGAAGAGATAACTGGCGATATAGATGTTAAAGCGGAGGCAATATGGGTGGAATTAGGCAACGTGGTAAGGTCATTGTTGGTGTCTGCTATAAGCACCCAAATGCTAGCAGGGAGGAAGTGAGTCAGCTTCATATACAGTTGGCAAGGGCTGCAAGTTTGAGAAGTGTATTTATTATGTGGGACTTTAATTACCCTGACATTGATTGGTGGAGTGGATGACACAGATGGTTGAAGTTCCTACTAGAAAGGGAGCTCTGTCGGATCTGGTATATCTATAATAGATATATATTTATATCTATTATAGATATAAAAGTAACTGGAGGCTTAGGCAATCGTGATTATGGAATAGTGTCGTTTGGAGTATGTTATCGAAAGGAAAAGTGCACTTGGTTAACAAAGACTTTTAATTTCGGGAAAGCAAATTTTCCCAGGGTAAAAGTAGCTCTTCAGAATGTCAACTGGGATAAGGTATTATCAGGCAAAGGTACTGAACAGAAGTGGACTGTGTTGAAGGGGATTTTAAGCCATTTCACATCTAAATTTATACCCTTGGTAAATAAATATAAAAAAAAATAAATCCATGCCCATGTGGCTGAATTCTGGTGTAAAGAGAAAAAAAAAAAGTCAAGAGGGAACGGAAATGGCCTTTAGGGATCATAAAAACTGTAACAAGGAGTGTAAGAAAGCAATCAAACTAGCTAAAATTAGGAAGTTAAGATAGCTGAACAAAGCATCACTAAACCTAAAAGATTTTTTAAGTATATTAATAGAAAGAAGATGAAAATGTGGCACCATAAGTAAATGGGGATAAGTTAGTTACGGTGGATGGCGATAAAGTAAATATCTTAAATATTTTTTTCCCCTCTATATAGTATACACTATAGAAGATCCTAGTACAGATATCATAGAGTATAGTAGATGCAAGTATTAACCGATAATATGGTACTGAAACAACTAAATAAGACTAATATTAATAAATCTCCTGGACCGGATAATATACATCCTTTGGTCCTTACGGAGCTAAGTTCAGTTTTATCTAGGCCATTGTTTCTTATTTTTGCAGATTCCCTCATGTCTGGAGGTGTGCCTCTGGATTGGAAAAGGGCTGATGTTATTTCAATATTCAAAAAGGGTAATTGTTCACAGCCGGGTAATTACAGGCCTGTAAGTTTAATTTCAGTGGTTGGGAAGATACTGGAAAGTTTAATAAGGGAATATATTCTAGAGTATGTTTCAGGAACTGACATTATAAGTAGTAACCAGCATGGATTTAGGAGGAATAGATCTTGTCAAACTAACTTGCTTGGCTTTTATGAGGAAGTAAGTAGAAATGTAGACTCTGGCATAGCAGTAGATGTAGTTTACTTGGATTTTGCAAAGACTTTTGATACAGTCCCCCATAGGTGACTAATGTGTAAGCTAAGGTCTGTTGGTCTGGGGAGTAACATTTGTACATGGATAAAAAATTGGTTAATGAAAAGGTTGCAAAGAGTAGCTGTTAATGGGGCTTTATCATTATGGACTAAAGTGCTAAGTGGGCTGCCACGGGTTCTGTGTTGTGGCTGCTTCTATTTAATCTATTTATTAATGATTTGGAAGTGGGTATTGTCAGCAAGGTTTCTGTGTTTGCTGACGACACAAAACTTTGTAGACTATTAAAAACTTCAGAGGATGTCCAATCGTTGCAGGGAGATCTAGATAGTTTGTTACATTGGGCTGCTAAGTGGCAGATGAGATTCTATGTTGATAAATGTAAGGTGATGCATTTTGGACTTATAAATTCTTGTTCTGCTTGGACTATAAATGGCTCTGTGTTAAATGAACCCCTGTTGGAAAGGGTCTTGGAGTTTTGGTGGATAGCAAACTTAAAGGTAGCAAGCAGCGCCAGGCAGCAACAGCCAGAGCCAGCATGGTATTGTCTTGTATAAAGAGAGGTATGGATTCAAGAGAGGAAAATGTTATTCTCCCTCTTTACAAAGCATTGGTAAGGTCTTATTTGGAATATGCAGTGCAATTTTGGAATCCTGTGTACAAAAGGGACATCTTTTAAATGGAAAGGGTTCAGAGAAGGGCAACTAAATTAATAAGGGCATTGGGGGAGCTTGAATATGAAGAGAGACTGGATAAGTTACAATTATGTATGCTGGAGAAAAGGCGCTTGGGCGGGGATATGTTTACTGTGTATAAATACATTAACGGGCCATACAATAAACTATCTGGGGCATTGTTCACCAATAGAGCGTGTGGGCATCCCTTAAGACTTGAAGAAAAAAGGTTTAGGCTTCAAGTTCGGAAAGGGTTTTTCACTGTGAGAACAGTAAAGCTATATGCAAATAAGGAACAAAGACTTCTGGGAATTTACCATGTTTCCATGGAGGCTTTTAGGAAGCTATGTCTTTAAAGCCTCCATGGAAACATGGTAAATTCCCAGAAGTCTTTGTTTCTTATTTGCATATTGCTGAAAGGGGTGTTTCAAAGCCTTTATTGTCTCATTATCCTATTTAACTTATTGGTTACGTCAGTAAAGCTATGGAACTGTCTTCCAGTTATGGCAGGTTCATTGGTCAGATTAAAAAAAAAGCTGGATGAGTTTCTGTAAACAAGGAATGTTGCAAGTACCTGGTATATAAAGTAAAGAGTTAATCCAGGGATATTTTTGATTGCCTCTTGGAGTCAGAAAGGAATTTTTTCCCCCTTCGTAAATTTGGTGGGTTTTTTTTTGCCTTCCTCTGGATCAACAGCTAAGTAGGAAATGAGGATACTGCTAGATGGGTTGGACTGAATGGACGTATGTCTTTATTCAACCTCAAATACTATACTAAAAGGACTAGGCCTTTAATAAAAAATCAGATTGTCAGTGCCTGCTACCACCACATAAGCATGTGTGCAGAAATCAGAGAGCATAAAGATTAATTCAAACAGGCATCTACTACTGCTTCATCCTGGTCAGTTGAGCCTAGAGGTATATTGTAGTTTCTAACACTTTATTCTGCTGCTGAGAAATCTTCTATGGATATTTATAACTTCTCCATGTGCCACGGATTAAGCAAAGCTTTCCAGTAGGGCAGGATAGTATTTGCCATTAAGAATGCATGAACCCTAGAGTTTGTTTAGCTGGTGGGTTCATGGAAGTGTCCCAGGTTTTGACTGTTTCTGCATCAAAGCAGTGAAAAATGTTTTAAAATTTCCATGTCAAAATTTTGTCTGTATTTTTGAATTTGCGAATTTGGCTAAATTGGTAGTTTCAATACAAAAACAGGTTTGGGTTGAAAGTCTGGTTCATCTTTAATAGCCATGTTGAGTCCCGTATTTGTTCAACTTGTGTAGACTTTCCAACAGATAAGTAAACAACAACAAAAGGCCAATCTACTGATCCATAAATGCCATTAAATTATTATTAAAGTGATTTGAAAGTTTCTACCTCTGTACAGTTTACTTTTAAAATTTCCCATTGTGAGAACAAGAAGACTTCCTGGTGTGTAAGGTATTGGTCATTCATACTTTCAGCCAACTGGTCATTTAACAGTGAAGCCCATTCCCTCCTATACTCATACCCAATGTATTGGATTTTAAAAGTAAATAGAACCACTAATATAAACCCGATCTCTGATATTGCATTTCCAACATTTAGTTGAATATACGGTACATACCTTGTAAGAAAATTTGGGAAACAATTGTTCAGGACCTACCATATGCATTACTGAGTTTTCTATTGTCCAATTATAAGTAGGCATTAAGTAGAAACTTCCGAATAATTAGATTTGAAAACGCATTCTATTCACTATTTGTCACAGTCCCATAATTGTATAATGTGTAATTAATTAAAGAGTAAAATTGTTTTATTGTGTGTGAACAAATATGCTGCTTGTGGAAACAGTAACCATAAATAATGCACAATATAAAACACCTTACTGTGGAGAACATGGAGAGACCAGGAAGCTTCTTAAACAGTACCAAGTACAGTGTTATTTATATTAGTGAAATTCTATTATAAAATAAAATTCAGTCCTGGTCAAGATTACAATTGGCAATCTAGACTTTGCTTCATGTTTCCCTCGTCCACTTCCATCATTTCAGTAAGGTGGGCAAAGTAAGCTGACTAAATAAAGTAGAACAAAATGTTCTTTCCTGTTTCCTTACATTTGATCTTTACCACTTGATAAGGGCTAGGCCACACTGCTGCGCTTTTTGTCCGTTTGCGCATGCGTTTTTTTCATATAATTGAAAATGCGACAACGCACCGAAAACTCTCGTTTTCAGGTGCGTTGCGATTGCGATTTGCGTTCCGCATTTTAAATCGCAATCACATGCGTTTTTCAATACTTAATGAAAAAACGCATGCACAAATGCAACAAAATCGCACATGAAATCGCATGCGATTCCGTGTGCGATTGCGTTGCAGTGTGGCCGTGCCCTGCACATAGAATAAAAAAATTATACACTTTAAAGTTGGGTAGTGCAAATGTGAATATTGTGCTATAAAAGCTAAAGATAAAGTTGAGATATTATAAACCTTATAGCCAATTTAAAAAGCAGCTAGAAAGCAAAAAAAGGCAAAAACCATCTTGTCAAAAGGCAAAAACATTGGCAAAATAACCAGCATAAATAACTCCAGCGGTACTAACAACCTTTAAAAATGTAATTATTTTAACAATGTATGCATCTGCTTTCCTTTTTTGTAAACTTGTCCTAACAATTTGATTGTGATTTATTTTGTAGGGAACCCCAATGTATGTTGCATTTTAAAGCTTAAATGTGTGGGATTTAGTGTGTGAGGTAAGGACCAAAGCTGTAGGTGTTTTGTAAATGTTTGAAAAAACTACTCCATGGTCTTCAGAGATCTGAAGATCTATTGTAAATGGGAAATTTAGGGAGTTGGATGGATGTTTGTAGGCTAGGGAGTTTCGCCTCTTTTAGAAAGTCTCAGACTGCATGGTTGGGGGCATTATTGTTTGGAATTTGAAGGGGTATGTTGCAAAGTTTTTTGATAATATCGTGCAAAAGCATTGTAACTGCTCCCAAAGTTTTTCTTTCTGGTGCAGGCTTGACCGTTAGGATAATGTGTGGGTTGATTTCTTGTTGGTTATGTTTGAGCTGTTTAACAGAACATTAGCTTTGTTCCTTTTGTTGTAATATCGTATAGTATTCATATCATCGAAGCCATAGAATTGATGAGTCCACTTGAATTGCTATATCTTTTAATTGGTTGCATAATTGTAATATTTACAAAACAGAGGGTATGGTTGGTTTAAGTAAATGAGCTTGTTCCGCCTCTTGCAATTCTAATTGTTTTTTTTTTTTTAAAGGTAGGCTACAGTGGAGATGATCTGTCCACTGATAGTAGCTTTGAGCATCTCCCAAATTGTGGAGGGCATGTGGACTGAGCCTTCCATGTGGACTGGTGTACTTTTATACACCAACATAGGCTAATCGACGCCCAGACGGCATAGGAATTCTGGGGAGTCTTCAACGTCATATAAGATGTATTGTCGGCCCTGCTTTGTGGCAATAAGCTGAAAAGGGAAACCCCATTTGTGTCACAATCATGTGTTTAATGTATGTTTATATGGGGAAATGGATGTTATAATCTGTGACTAAATATATGTTTTGTTACAACAGAATTTTGTTTAGTCGACTATATACATATTTTTTTCACTTAAGAGTTTTTATTTACAAAATGATCTGGGAACAAAGGGCACCCTACATGTAACACTAGAGAAATGTATGAAACCCTGAAGGATACTTAAAGGGCATGCACACTGCAATGTTTTGCTTGGGTATGGATAGTCTGTAAAACAAAACACCACCAACTTTAAAGGCACAAAACTTGTCATTACAGTGTACATGCCCTTTAAGGTTTACAATTTCAAGGACATACCTTTGCAGATTTTAATGTCAACATCTTAGCAAAGGAGAAGGACTTGTTCAAGAGAGGTGTCAAGGAGGCCATTTATGTGAAAATAAAGAATCCTAGTCTGTATAGAGGTGTGTGTGTGTGGTGGGGGGTTCGACATCAACTGCCATGTAAAATGCTGTTTTGACACCTTACCCTGGGCAGTTTCGATAATACCACTTTGCCTCAATGCAATTATACCTTGCATCAGAAAGTCTCTAACACTGGGCTGTGATATGCTAATTGGTACTTTCCAGGGTACTTACATAATTGCCAACAAGTCATTCTGAAATGAGAAAGCCAGTCGGATGACTAGCAAAACTTCTTAAAAAACTAAACTTTAAGTCCAGTTTATCTAACTGAATACACAGATATACCATGACCTGGATGAATGAGAACCTTCACAAGCATGGCCTTTTAAGTGTACATTAAAGTAATTTGCATTAACTGCAGGGCCCTAGGTTTCCTTTAGTTTTTTAGCTTTCAAGATCTAATGTCCATTTAGAAGAATGATAATAGAATTTAATTGCTGCAACTATTGGGGTGGGTACACACATTACCAATCTTTCAAAGATGACAGACATAATCTGTAAGATTCTTTGACAAATGGGAGTACACACAGTCATAATCGTTCTCCCTATATCAAGGATAGGGAGAACGTTCGTGACTGCCGTACTCCCTATGATCGCGGCTTACTCCCCCTGTGAGGACCTAGTGTTTTAGGTCCTCCTCCTGGGTACATTAGAAGGGGGAAGAGTGGCATATGTATTTGCCCTATCTCAAACATAAACTATTTTTACAATTAGAAATAATAATTAAACATTTATTTATGTATTTTGCTATGCACAAAAATATTACATTATGTAAAAAAAATTTTAGTGTATAAAGGACACTATCCTATTTATTTTTGAAGATTTGTTTTTACATTGAGAGTCAGAAATTGTGAAAAAGCTTTAGAAGAAATCTTATTGTATTGACTAAATCAGATGAGAGTACCGCCCTTAGGAAAACAGTTTGAACAGGGGAAAAAAAAAAGATTTCAGCAATCTTCTTATTGCTCAAAGCATTTTCTTTGCTTTTGACAACTTAACCACTTATGCTAAGTCATGGCGCTGGTGTTGGCTGTGCTTCACTTTTAGCCCAACTTTTTTAGTACGTTTAATGACAAATTAATTTTAATATACTCGTGGTAAAATCCATAATATTGTGTCAGAATGCCCATATTCTTTGGCTATAAGCAATCTACAAAATAATGGAATTGCTGTGTAAGTACAGACCTTACAGCCCTGAAAGAGATTGTGCCAAATATATATTGCGATTCCAATAACTTTTGTATTAATACTGAAGAGTTTCCAATAAAAGTGTTTGAAAGACCTTCACAAAAACAGATTCTACAGTAGAAATGACATTGCAAACCACAATACTATGAAAATAATGACTTTAAGCACTACAGTATATTCTAAAATGCAAATAAAAAAAATTAAGCAACAGTATGATATAAAACTTCCTCTAACTGAATGGAAAAATGTCAACCTTTTAATTCACGTGACGGGAGCTCTCTTTTCCTTGGATGTCCAGATCCAAGAAAGCCCATTCTAAAGAAAGGGCTAAACATTTGAATGGATGTGTGCAGTGACCAGTCACTGTAAGTACATGTATTCTATTATACTATTACGTGGATAACCACAGGGACTTGAATCCTGTGAAAAATCCTGTTGTGTCTTAAGGTGTCTGTATATGATATTCCAGGAAGTTAAAATCACACCGGCCAGAAAAAGCAATAGAAAAGTATTGGCTAAATTCAACAAACCAACATTGAATGTATCTAATCTCTAAGTAGTGTGTTGCCAGCATTAGGCAAAGTAAACATGGGCCAACTACAGCCTGATATTTGTTACTGATAGATCTATCAAGCAACATATTGCTTGGTAGTCTGTCAGTAGAAAGTTCAGCCCAACATAATCTATTTTAAGACTGATTTTGGTAAAAATATTGCTTGTATCAAAAAATCTGGGCAGTTTTTTCGGCCTGATCCACTGAAGTATTACAGTTGTCCAAAATATCAACATTTAAGTACCTAGCCTAGGGGTGCCCAACCCATTTGATCTCAAGGGCCTCATTTGCATCCCCTGACCATCTTTGAGGGCCGCACAGTAGATTTATAGGTCTATATAGATATACTTGTCACACACCCAGACAGACGGACAAATCAATAGATCATACAGTAGATATACTTGTCACACACATAGACAGACACACACACACACAAATTGTTTAAGCCTGAATTATCAGTTAAATTAATGCATCTATTGTATATTTTTTTTCACTAAAATTCTAAGTTCTAAAAACACATGGGCCGATATTTCTGCCATATTGACCGGCTGGTGTGATATTTTAGTTGATTAAATTGAAATATTGGCAAAAATCATCAGTATGACCAACCATTTTCCAACCAAAATGGTAGTATATTTAAGTGTACATGTCGGTAAACTTCATCTGAAAATGTTAAGAATATCAAATTTTTTCAGATTAACAGATTAAAAACATAACATTAAAATTGACTTGTGTGATTTTACTTGTGTGTACCTACCTTATACCCTTCACCTGATCACTTGTCAAGTCAAACGACAGAGGGTAAAACAAACATAGTTTTAATCTTAAGTAAAAACATTTTCAACAATACAAATAAGAAGGTTGAAATGATATAGTTTATTTTCCAATTATTAAGCACAGAAATTGTGTTTATTTATAGTAGAAATCCCCTATGTAAAACCTTAATGGTTATGGATACTCAGTCTGGGAATGTCAAACACTATTAGGGCTATGCACTAAAGAGCCATTATCGCACTTTATTGCCACCACTGATCAATGGCTCTCCATGCATAGCGAATGGGGTTTACCTATTCCAAATCTTTAAACACCAGCTATCTTATGGCACTAAAGATTCCGTCTTAAAGAGCGGTTATCGGCTTGGTACATTGGTTGCAGTGGTTGCTTAAAACAGTTTTTGCATACAACCGCAACTGCTGTTGGTTGTGACTTAGTCACGTTAAGTCTTGATACATGGGTTAATTTGACTTTTAAGATGGAAAAAGGCGATAACCGCTCTCCGTGCATAGCCCTGTATGTACAGTATATTATATAGTTAAATTAGCTATTTATTATGAATACTCTTTGCCATGACCCACTGTGCATCCTCTTATGGGTAACTTACCGTAACTTTACCAATCTGTGTGGGTAACTAATATTTACCAATTTATGCAGGTAACCTATTTACCAATTTATGTAGGTAACATTATTTACCAATCTGTGTGGCCATTTATATTTACCTGTGTGGGTATCTTCTATTTACCAGTCTGTGTGGGCAGCTTCTATTTACCAGTCTGTGTGGGCAACTTCTATTTACCAGTCTGTGTGGGCAACTTATATTTACTAATCTGTCTGGACACTTATATTTACCAGCCTGTATGGGCTATTGTATTTACCAATCTGTGTAGGTAACTTATATTTACCAGTCTGTGTGGGTAACTTATATTTACCTATCTGCACTTATATTTACCAGTCTGTATGTAACTTATATTTACCAATCTGTGTGGACACATATATTGACCAACCGGTGTGGGTAATAATAATATAACTATACAAACTATAGCATTAATGCAGTTTTTTGTTCTGAAGGTGAATACTGAACGCTAGGATGCTTTTTGTGTACCTTGTTACTTTTGATCATTTTTTAAGTTTTACTATACAATTTAGATTAATATTTTGTTTGTTCTACAGGTTATGCGTATTATGTGAGGCAATTACTTTTCGCACTCTATTTGATTTATTTTTGCTTACAAAGTATAATGTGTTTTTCTGCACCATTTACATTTCGCAGGACCTTTATAACATGAATAATTCAAGCACAGGCATCTAGTCAACTGCACATTTTAGCATTTATTGCTGTGTTTCTGTCTATTCTGAACATTTTGCCAGAGACACTTATTTATAGTCTAGTCCATAATTTTTTTTATTTTTTTTTTTTTGCAATAACTCTGCAATTAATTTTTAGAATTTATAGATTACTATCTCTTATATTGGGAACCAGGTTCTTTCTATGAAAATAATTTAAAAAAAATGCACATAGAGATAAACTACTATTTGTTTATGTGTGGAAACCTTAGAAGTGATAAAAACAGTTTTTTCTGGGGTGGGGGGGAAATGTTGGTCTTACAATTTTGTAAGAGCTCAAATTTTGTGAATGTTAATGTTTTTTTTAAATAACAACACAACAATGGTATATCTGTTGTATTCAATTAGATCAACTGGACTTGAAATGTAGTACTTGAAGACGTTTCGCTAGTCATCCGACTGGCTTTCTCAATTCAGAATGACTTGTACAAGAATCTGTGGCAATTATGTACCCTGGAAAATCCCAATTAGCATATCACAGCCAGGTGTTAAGGGTGTGATTGGATAGTGGCTAAGAGGTGTTATAGGAACGCCCAGAGTAAGGTGTTAAAACAGCATTGTACATGGCAGACAGTTGGTGTCGAACCCCCCCACCTCTATTTAGGCTTGGTTTCTTTATTTTCACATAAATGGCCTCCTTAACACCTCTCTTGAACCAGTCACGTTCCTTCGCCAGTATATTAACATTACAATCTTCAAAGGTATGTCCTTTATCCTTAAGATGCAGATACACGGCTGAGTCCTGACCCGAGGAATTGGCTCTTCTGTGCTGGGCCATACGTTGATGCAGTTGCTGTTTGGTCTCCCCCACATACAAATCAGAGCATTCTTCACTGCACTGCACTGCATATATGATGTCGCTTTTCTTGTGTTTCCAACTGTCTGCCATGTACAATGCTGTTTTAACACCTTACTCTGGGCGTTCCTATAACACCTCTTAGCCACTATCCAATCACACCCTTAACACCTGGCTGTGATATGCTAATTGGGATTTTCCAGGGTACATAATTGCCACAGATTCTTGTACAAGTCATTCTGAATTGAGAAAGCCAGTCGGATGACTAGCGAAACGTCTTCAAGTACTACATTTCAAGTCCAGTTGATCTAATTGAATACAACAGATATACCATGACCTGGATGATTGAGAACCTTCACAAGCAACACAACAATGGGTTAGTCCTTAAAAGGACACCAATAAGTCAAATACAGGTTACCTGATATTTATTTGCACTGTAGTCAAACTGACATACTGTAGCCCTGAAAGAAATTTAGAAATAGCCCAGAAACTGCAGATTTAAACACGAGTGAAAAGTGTGCAGGGCATAGACGGAAGAGGTGGAATTGTAAACTATGTGTAAATAGACATTCTAATAATATATAAAGAATAATTTACCAACTTTAATGGCTGTAGTAACTTTATAGGGTGGATGGTTAATTAGGTTGGCTCACTAAAAGAAGAGTAGGCAACTGCTGTAAGGAATGTTAAAGGGGCGCATATAGCTGGCGTTTAAAGTTAAAGAAAGGTTTTGACAAAATCGCATTTTAACGAGCGCCACAGTTGCATTGATACATTAAATTAAGGAGGGCAAAAAAAAGCGTGATAGTGTCTTTCAGTACATTATACAGTGTGTATTGTCTTATTTTTATACATGTGGTGAGAATTAACTTCTGCTTCAAAGGCTCCAGGCCTTTGCTGTCTGTTAGCCTAACTGCCCTGGAAGACAAGTAAACATTAATTTATGAACCCCTTTACTACATGCAAAGGAGACAGAAGGTGATTGGAATAAGAGCTAAAGTAATGCCTTTAGGAGGTACATTCAGCACTGGAATTTGAGAGCTGTTAAATAGAACATGCGGGAATCTAGCAAGGCATGTTGGGAAATTCAACTTTCTGGTACTGTATCTTGTGCCAGGCCTCATGTTTTAGCAAATAATAATAACCAATAAGCATAGCTGGGGAAATAACAGTTGCTTTGGTCACCCATATCACTTTGTATGTAGATAGATTTAGAAGGGAATGTTTCTATGCAGTTGAATTAAAAATAATAATCTGAATCCCCTCCTAAAAGTTAATAAATTCCACAACTAACATTTCAATTTATAGATCTTAATATATATCCATTCTACCAAAAAACGATATTTTTAATGTATTTAATATAACACATCGTTATAGCGTTAATAGCTAAAAAAAATGGTTACAACCTGTATATGTATACCAACAATAAAAGAAATGCAATTTCACTTAACAATGAAAAAATTGTTTTGTTTAATTATGTAATAATAAATGTTTTATTTTATGCAGTGTTTTCCACTCCATATTCTCTTTATTTAGAAGGTTGTTTGCCTTCATTTTATTCTCTTTTTGCCACAGTGGGAGTGCCTTAAGGGCTCTGGGCCCCAAAACTAACCTGCATAATGTATTGTATCTTAGTAACTGTTTTAAGGTTTACTCAGCCTTTCTTATTGAGCTAATTTTATAAATGAAAACTAAATCTCAAATATTAGTGTAAATGTAAGCATAATCTTCCATTATGTATAACTATAAGCTAATAAATGGTCCTGTGCTTGAAAAATATGTAAGATGAAAAAAATATCTTGCTGTGGTATAAGGGTATCCTCTAACCTATTTATAAGGAAATAGGAATAAACTGCAGGGCAATGAGTAACTATAAAAGTATACCATGAAACGTGTATTCAAATCATTTAAAGGGAAAGTTCAATGGAAAATAATATTTTGAAAATTCTTAATCTATACTATGCATACCTAGTTATTGTACATATTCTCTTCCATTTTGAAAAATTAGTTGAATTTATACCCCTTGATAGTCCTTGCTGTTGACATTAGTAAGCTGATGTAACGGTCCTTCTTCTTCCCAGAATGCACACTACCTTGGAATGTTTCTATCTGTAATTTCAGCTGATTGGCTGTTGATGGGTCAAACATGCTCAGAGCTCTACTGAGCAACTGAATCAAGTTCTGGGTCAAGACCATAACATTTGCCTTCCCTGTTTTGTGCCAACCTTGCATTCCAATTAATGTTTTATCATCTTGTTTGTAGCCATTCAGTTTGGTTATGCCCATTATCCTTAAAAGCTTGTTACACAGATAATAAAATGAGTTAGAGTTCTGCTACATGTCGTGTGTGGTGTAATTCTTTCTCCCGACGCTATTTCTGGGTCTAAGACAGACAATAGATATTTATTCTAACAACTACTTCTAAATGTTCTCAAGTCCCTTTCTACCAAAGCACCAAACAGTTCCACCAATGTACCTCGTTGCCCAATAGGTTAACGATTTTAGGTTTAGCTGCCGCTTTATTCAGGGATTGCCTAAATTCTACTTACCTTTCTATTTCTACCTTCAGAAAATATTTCTTAAGGCTTAATGTCGGCACAAATTTTAGCAAACATATATATACATTAAATTTGTCTACTGGTTTCTTTGGGGCAAATTTTAGACAATTTCCCAATAATTGAGCTTCTGAAGTAGGGATATTTGATCTGATAGGTTAAAAATGATTCCCATTTTTAAAGGTATCCTTACTCGCTATTTCTTCTAGTGCATGCTTATTTTATAGGTCATGTCCATTACAAAAATTGTTTTAATATGTTTTTGGCTGTGTTATTACCTGTTCAATGCCTCCATCCTTGCTGCAATCTGAGCCTGCATTCCAGAGCACTGATGGATAAAGTTGGCTGTAAATTGGTGAGCATGGCTAAACCCCCCCCCCATAATCACATGAATCGGCAGACAGGAAGGAGAGAGAAACTTTCCCCACTACCATATATTCCACCCCATCACCCCTTCCCTTCCTAAGTCACAGAGATCAGCACACACAGCATGGAGGGAGACACAATTTACTTGTCCTGTTCTTCTCTTCTTCTAATTCCAAAGATGGATGCCTATCCTGGGGGCTACTATATAGATGTGGGGAGAAAGCTACATCTGTTTAAATCTAGGAGAAAATTCCACTTTTGGGATGTGATGGAACTACAGCTCTCAACCTCAGACCAAACGGAGCTTTCCCAGCTCACAGAGTCAAAACCAGGTTGAGGGCTGCCGTCACTTACCTTATACCACTTACCAGGTATATAAAACACTGCCACCACCCACTCACTAATAGCTGTGGGAACCGATACCAGTGATGATACCACAACTCTCAACCTCAGACCAAACAGAGCTTTCCCAGCTCACCGGGTCAAAACCAGGTTGAAGGTTGTCATCACTAACATATACCCCTTACCAGGTATATAAACTACTGCAAAAACCCACTTACTAATGGCCGTGGAAACCGATACCAGCCTTAACGGCTACAAATCTAAAATAATACTAAATACCTGTATCACTCGCTGCCAGGAATAGTACCAGATAATACAGCAAATATTAAATGCAATTACTATATGTAGCGTCTCAGAGGACACCACGAGAATCAGCTTAACGATTTTATATAATATCGTTTAATAAAAGAACGGTGCAATAGTGATTACAAAAATAATTAATAAACAGACATAAAAACAAGCAACAGTAAAATAAATGGATAAAAGGGAAAAATACTTATATGGTGGTCAAAGTCCAAGTTCTTAAAAGAATAAGTCCATTTGATAAAAAAGAGTTTCTTGGCTCCAAAAAGGTAACTCGCTGTAATCCACTTTGATGTTCCATAAGATGTAAAATCAGGAGCCCCTTCCAGTAGCTGTGTGGCTCCTTATCTACCCCCAGGCAAAGGGGGGCAAATAGTTTACCCCCAACCAATCACCAACAGGTGTAGGCTGGACTGAGGGTGTGTCAGATATGTGATTACCTATGGAAGACACACCCGCAGTGACATTATTTTTTAATTAAATTAGTTATTGTCATGAATTTACCAGTTGATAGACACCAAACATGACAGATATGGAAAATATAGTTGACCAGAACGACATAAGGTAGGTTTCCAGCCTCTATTAAGACCTACATACATGATGTTTGGATTGTACCGAATGGTCTCACCTACCTGGAACCATATTTCATATCGGCCCGCCATGTTCTATTACATAGGCCGAGTTATGTATATTTTATAGAAAAAGGGATTGTGCCTTTATCATAGTTAAACCAAAGGTCACATTCCCAGGTCTGTTTGACCTCCTGTTGAGATTAGGAGACTCAAGTCTACTGTTTCCTTTAGAAGTAAGGTACAAGGAATAACAATCCTTGGCATCCTGCTGGGTTTCATGGCACCTCAGCCAAATGGTAGAGAAGTACAGAAGAAAAGGGGGAAAACACAATGTACAAGTAAATAAAACAAATGGAATCCTACTATTACAGACATATAATTAATAACTATACTAGATCTGCTTACAGCAGGATCCATATCATGACATGGGGTTCTCTCTCTCTGTAATATTTCCCCATATTTCGCCCATAATATTGGGATTCTGCTCTTTCTAATCTAAAACTCTGTAATGTTTGTATAGTGTAATCCTTTTTATCCCTATGAAACTTTCTTCTAGCCTTTCCCCCTTCTTTTTCAATTTTTAAAGCCAGGTTCTGAATTTCTTCTGTAATATTGTTAAGACATTTTTACCGCTTTTCATATTATACTGTATCATCCTTCCATTATGGAATTATTATTCATACCATGTGTAAGTAATTTAGTATAGTATAGTATAGTATTTGAGGTTGAATAAAGACATACGTCCATCCAGTCCAACCCATCTAGCAATATCCTCATTTCCTGCCTAACTGTTGATCCAGAGGAAGGCAAAAAACCCCCACCAAATTTATGAAGGGGAAAAAAATTCCTTCCTGACTCCAAGTGGCAATCGGAAATTTCCCTGAATCAGCTCTACTTTATGTATCAATACCAGTAACTTGCAACATTCCTTGTTTGCAGAAACTCATCCAGCTTTTTTTTTAAACTGACCAATGAACCTGCCATAACAACGTCCACTGGAAGACAGTTCCATAGCTTTACCGTTCTCACAGTGAAAAACCCTTTCCGAGCTTGAAGCCTAAACCTTTTTTCTTCAAGTCTTAAGGGATGTCCTTGTGTCCTTTGACATGTTCTATTGGTGAACAATGCCCCAGATAGTTTACTGTATGGCCCGTTAATGTATTTATACACAGTAATCATATCCCCACGCAAGCGCCTTTTCTCCAGCGTACATAATTGTAACTTTTCCAGTCTCTCTTCATATTCAAGCTCCCCCAATCCCCTTATTAATTTAGTTGCCCTTCTCTGAACCCTTTCCATTTCAAAGATGTCCTTTTTGTACACAGGATTCCAAAATTGCACTGCATATTCCAAATGAGGCCTTACCAATGCTTTGTAAAGAGGGAGAATTACATTTTCCTCCCTTGAATCCATACCTCGCTTTATACAAGACAATACCATGCTGGCTCTGTCTGTTGCCGCCTGGCACTGCTTGCTACCTTTAAGTTTGTTATCCACCAAAACTCCAAGATCCCTTTCCAACAGGGATTCACTTAACACAGAGCCATTTATAGTATAAGTAGCACAAGTATTTTTAAGTCCAAAATGCATCACCTTACATTTATCAACATTGAATTTCATCTGCCACTTAGCAGCCCAATGTGATAATCTATCTAGATCCCCTTGCAACGATTGCACATCCTCTGAAGTTTTTAATGGTCGACAAAGTTTTGTGTCGTCAGCAAACACAGAAACCTTGCTGACAATACCCACTTCCAAATCATTAATAAATAGATTAAATAGAAGCGGCCCCAACACAGAACCCTGTGGCACCCCACTTAGCACTTTAGTCCATAATGATGAAGCCCCATTAACAACTACTCTCTGCATCCTATTCTTTAACCAATTTTCTATCCATGTACAAATGTGACTCCCCAGACCAACAGATCTTAGCTTATTCATTAGTCGCCTATGGGGGACTGTATCAGAAGCCTTTGCAAAATCCAAGTAAACTACATCTACTGCTATACCAGAGTCTAAATTTCTACTTACTTCCTCATAAAAGCCAAGCAAGTTAGTTTGACAAGATCTATTCCTCCTAAATCCATGCTGGTTACTACTTATAATGTCAGTCCTTGAAACATACTCTAGAACATATTCCCTTATTAAACTTTCCAGGATCTTCCCCACCACTGAAGTTAAACTTACAGGCCTGTAATTACCCGGCTGTGAATGACTACCCTTTTTGAATATTGGAATAACATCAGCCTTTTTCCAATCCAGAGGCACACCACCGGACATGAGGGAATCAGCAAAAATAAGAAACAATGGCCTAGATAAAACTGAACTTAGCTCCTTAAGTACCCAAGGATGTATTTTATCCGGTCCAGGAGATTTACTAATATTAACCTTATTTAGTTCTTTCTGTACCATATCCTCGGTTAACCAAAGTGAACTTGAATCTTGTATACCTTTATTGCTACTATACTCTATGATATCTGTACTTGGATCTTCTATAGTGTATACAGAGGGGAAAAAATTATTCAAGACATTTGCTTTATCGCCATCCTCCGTAACTAACTTATCCCCATTAATTAATGGTGCCACATTCTCAGTCCTCATCTTCTTACTATTAATATACTTAAAAAAATGTTTAGGCTTAGTGATGCTTTCTTCAGCTATCCTAACTTCATTATTAATTTTAGCAGCTAGTTTGATTGCTTTCTTACACTCCTTGTTTCAGTTTTTATACTCCCTAAAGGCCCTTTCCGTTCCCTCTGCCTTAAAGGTTTTAAATGCCTTTTTCTTCCTTACCATTTGCCTCTTTACATCAGAATTCAGCCACATGGGCGCGGATTTAATTTTTTTACATTTATTTCCCAAGGGTATAAATTTAGATGTGAACTGGCTTAAAATCCCCTTGAACACAGTCCACTTCTGTTCAGTACCTTTACCTGATAATACATTATCCCAGTTGACATTCTGAAGAGCTGCTTTTAACCTGGGAAAATTTGCTTTCCTGAAATTAAATGTCTTTGTTAACCCAGCGCACTTTTCCTTTCGATAACAAAGTCCAAATGCCACTATTTCATGGTCACTATTCCCTAAGCCTCCAGTTACCTTTATATCTATAATGCGCTCCACAATGTTAGATATTACCAGATCCAACAGAGCTCCTTTTCTAGTAGGAACCTCAACCACCTGTGAGAGAAAATTATCCTGCAGCAAATTCAGGAACTCATCGCCTTTTTCTGTGATGGCAGTTCCACCACACCAATCAATGTCAGGGTAATTGTCCCCCATAATGAGCACACTCCCCAAACTTGCAGCCCTTGCCAACTGCATATGAAGTTGACTCACCTCCTCTCTGCTAGCATTTGGCGGCTTATAGCAGACACCAACAATGACATTACCCCCTTTCCTGTTGCCTAATTCCACCCATATTGCCTCCACTTTATCATCCATATCACCAGCTATCTCTTCTTTTAAATTTGTCTTCAATTCTTTTTTAACATATACACATACTCCTCCCCCTTTCCTTTTTTTTCTGTCCTGCCTAAACAAGGCATATCCTTCTATATTTACAGCCCAGTCGTGAGAACTGTTCAACCATGTTTCTGCTATACCTATTACATCATACTTTTCATTCAATGCCATCATTTCCAATTCACCCATTTTGTCAGCCAGGCTTCTCGCATTTGCAAACATACATTTTAGATTATGATCCTGTAATTTATTCGTACACTTTGATACACATTCCTCCCTATCCCTTATTCTAGCCCCACCCCCCTTTCCACCCACCACTGGCCTATCTACACCCTGCTTTCCTCCTGGACAATCTATCCCAGTGAGACTGCTAATACCCTCCCCCCCAAACCTAGTTTAAAATCTCCTCCAACCCTCTAGCCATCTACTCCCCTAAAACAGCTGCACCACCATCAGTGAGGTGCAACCCAGGTGCAAAGGTTAATTTAATTAACCTTAAGCTTTTTCCACCATATTTTTGTTTCCTTACTCAATAGCCTTTCCTTAGAACCCAATATATTTTCTAAAAAATCTGAATTTGAGAGGGTATGTCCCGATCTATGAATTTATTTCTAACATTGTTTTATCTCTGCAGATAGTTCTTGGCATTAGCCACTTCAATCGCCTTGAATTAACATGGGTTACTCTTGGTCCTCTACCCCAGAAAATAAACTCTGGGAGGATGCTAAAAAAATCCAAAATATATCACGTTACCTGTGTATTTAATCAATGATAATAGATTTTCTAAAAAAACATTTTTTAAATCAATCAAATTTCAGAGACAGAACCCTACAAGAATCTATACAGAGTAATACATCTATATCTTGGCAGGCCAGCCAACATGCTGGGTTTTTAACGTGATTTTTGCAAGGCATATTTGAATTAAAATTGTTTGGTATTTTGTGTCTTGTAATGTGCACAATATTCGTGGCAATCCTAATAATGACATGCTGAGTTTGTAACATGACTTTTCTAATGTTTACAGCATAGATTGTGCCTTTAGTTTATTATTTATTGTGTAATGGTCATGTATATTGTAGTTACGGTTTTTCTCTTAGCTTGCAGACCTTAAAGTGGAACTTAAGTCTTCAGACAACATTGCCCCAATAGACAGAGTAAAACATTCACAAATATACAAACTATGTCTAACCTCTCTATTTGCTGTGGCTGATGGGTGAAAAATGACCATAATCCAACTTAGCTGTGCTAAGTGTTGCACACTTCACATGCTCTGTAATGCTCAACAAATCAAAACAAGGAATTATTGCTTCCAAGAAGCTGACAGCCAATCCTATAACAACACAGAGATCCTCCTTCTCCCTAACACAGAACTGGGATTTCAATGCAGTTTTGTTGTAAACATATTTAAATGCTGTGATGCGCCAACAAATCCCAGGCTCTCCTTCAGTGCCGATTCCCCAATCTAGACCACTGGCTTCACCTATGGACAAGCCCCCGTTTGTCGCCAGGCAATCAGCGCCTAGACAAACATGATTGCCCCCCAGGACTTAAGACACAAGGAATTGACACTGAGGGCGGGAGACCCCAGAAGGGTGGCGCAACAAGGGCAGAACATAGTAACATAGTAACATAGTAATTAAGGTTGAATAAAGACATTCGTCCATCAAGTCCAACCTATTCCCCTTTTTTTTTTTTTTACATCCACAGCTGTGCCTGAATCTAACTTCTTACTCACTTCTTCATAAAAAACAATTAAATTTGTCTGGCATGATCTATTTCTCATAAATCCATGCTGACTACTACTAATAAGATGATCTCTGGAGACAAAGTCAAGGATATGATCCCTTAACAAAGTTTCCATCACCTTCCCTACCACTGATGTTAGGCTTACAGGTCTATAGTTACCAGGCTGTGAACGACTACCTTTTTTGAATATTGGTATTACATTGGCTTTTTTCCAATCCAGCGGCACATCCCCAGACAAAAGCGAACCTGAAAATATGAGACACAGTGGTCTTGCTAGAACTGAACTAAGCTCTTTTAAAATCCTAGGATGCAATCCATCTGGTCCTGGCGCTTTATTGATATTAACTTTGTCTAATTGATTCCGCACCATATCCTCTGTTATCCAATGTGAAAACTCTTCATTTCCTCCCTGCACATTGTTACAATCCCTACTGTAAGGATTCTCAAACAGTAAAAACGGTTTAGCAGATTAGCCTTTTCGGCATCCTCTACAACCACCTCAGCTCCATTATTTAATGGTCCCACATTCTCAGTCCTCATTTTTTTACCATTTATATACTTAAAAAACATCTTGGGGTTGGACTTGCTTTGTTCGGCAATCCGTATTTCATTTTCTATTTTAGCTAGTTTAATTGCTTTCTTGCACTCTTTATTACAACTTTTGAAGTCCCTGTAAGCCTGTTCTGTGCCTTCTGCTTTCAAAATTTTAAAAGCCCTTTTCTTTTTTTCCATTTCCCTTTTTACCTGAGCATTAAGCCATGCAGGAGTGGACCTAATTTTTTTACACTTGTTTCCTAAAGGTACCGATTTGGAAATGTTATAGTTTAATATCCCTTTAAAAGTGGTCCACATCTGCTCAGTATCTTTACCTAGAAACAGTTCCCCCCAGTCTATGAGCAGGAGCGATTCCTTTAAAAGCATAAAATTAGCTTTCCTAAAGTTAAAAGTTTTTGTTAAGCCAGTGCACTTTAGTTTTCTGCAACCTATATTAAATGACACTATATCATGGTCACTATTCCCTAAGCTTCCCATTACCTTCATCTCCAAAATGAGCTCTGGGTTATTAGATATCACCAGATCCAACAACGCATTCTTTCTAGTAGGAACTTCTACCATCTGTGAAAGAAAATGCTCATATAGGAAATTTAAGAACCTTATACCTTTTGAGGTGCTGGCAGTTCCCTTACTCCAATCTATTTCAGGGTAGTTAAAATCCCCCATAACCAGAACATGCCCCATACCAGCAGCCTTCGCCAACTGCATATGGAGATTCATTTCCACCTCTTCCCCGGCATTTGGTGGCTTATAACACACTCCAACAATTAATTTACCCACCTTCTTGCTTCCTGTACACAGTTCCACCCATAATGTTTCTGCCGCATCGTTTGCTCCCCCATCTATTCCATCTTTTAAATTTGGCTTCAATTCCTGTTTAACATACATACATACTCCTCCTCCTTTCTTATTAACTCGGTCATGTCTAAATAAGGAGTACCCTTCAATATTTACTGTCCAATCGTGTGAATCATTAAGCCATGATTCTGCTATACCAATTACATCATACCTTTCCTTTAACGCTATTATTTCAAGTTCGCCGGTTTTTCCAGCCAGACTCCTTGCATTTGTAAACATACATTTTAGATTATCAATTGATTTACTTCCATACATGGTCGTACATGCCTCCTTATCCTCTATGCTCCCCCCTCCTCCTTCTCCTCCCTCCGTTGTGTTACTAGCCCCCAGATCCCTAACTTCTCTATCTACCCCTGTGTAGTTAAACTTTCCCTCCCCCCCATACCTAGTTTAAAATCTCCTCCAACCCCCTAGCCATCTTCTCCCCCAAAACAGTTGCACCATCACCATTGAGGTGCAATCCGTCACTACTAAAGAGCCTGTAGCCAACAGAAAAGTCAGCCCAGTTCTCTAAAAACCCAAACCCCATCTCCTTACACCACTCTCTTAGCCACGCATTTATACTCCTGAGCTCCCGTTGCCTCCCTGCGGTAGTATTTCTGAAATCACTACCCTGGAGGTCCTTGCTTTTAACTTGGCCCCTAATTCTCGGAAATCATTTTTAAGGACCTCACCTCCACCTCTAACTTTGTCATTGGCACCAATGGAACCAAGACCGCCGGGTCACTCCCAGCCCCACCCAATAATCTGTCTACACGATCCACCACATGTCGAACCCTAGCACCAGGCAGACAACACACTGTTCGGCATGCAGGGTCCTGGCGACAGATTACCCTATCTACCCTTCTAATAATAGAATCCCCTACCACTACCACCTGTCTATCCTTCCTAGCCCCCAGTTCTCCCTCCCTTGTATTGGAGATGGCCGCTCAAGGGAAAGGCCCGCTCCATACATGCTGCTTCCGAGCCATCGTCCTCCACATCTTCACCTAAAATGGCAAATCTGTTGGGATCGACCAGCTGGGAAGAAGCCCCCCTATCCTTCCGTCCCCTACTTCCCCTGGTGACCCTTACAAATCTATCTTCCTTCTCCACCTTATCTGCCCCATCTCCACCCACCAGTTTACTGGCCCCTGCCAGTACCTGCATTTCCCCCAGGTTTGCCAAGTCCTGCAATGCTGCAAGTTTACCCCTTAGATTCTGTACCTCAGATTCCAGATGGGCAACCCACTCACATCTGACACATACATAGGTCCCCTGGGGCGGCTGCTCCAAGATCCCATACATGCGGCAGGATGCACATTGCGCGGCCCCAACAAAACTGTCCATACTAAACAGCAATACACAGCAGAGACACAGCAATACACAGCAGAGAAATAGTGTTGTTCTTAAACGCTTTCTTGTTTTAAACGCTTTAGTTTTTTAAACGCGGTCAATTCTCTTAAAAACAGAAAAATCTCTTTAAACAGGAAATCGCTCAGAGCTAACGCTCATGGGAAGTGCCTTAAATGAGGTTCAAAACCAACCAGAGCCAACAGGCCTCAGCCAATTTAAACCAATTAGTTACCCCATCCAATCAGAGAGAGAGAGAAAAAAAAAAAAAACCTTTCCTTTGTCTCCTACCAGCCCCGCTCCACAGGTAACAGTGTTTTTTAAACACAAGTATTTGTTTTAGTATCAGTGCTTTGAGTTTACTCAAACAATTCCTACCACCTTATTCAAGCAGTAAGTAGTAAAAAAAAAAAAAATACACTAGTGATTAATTACTTACACAGGCACCTCCTAGAAAATAGTGTTAGGTTAGTACATTTACTAGGCCTAACCACAGTAATAAACGCTTTAGTTTTTAACGCTGTCAATTCTCTTAAAAACAGAAAAATCTCTTTAAAACAGGAAATCGCTCAGAGCTAATCGCTCATGGGAAGTGCCTTAAATGAGGTTAAAACCAACAGCAACAGGCCTCAGCCAATTTAAACCAATTAGTTCACCCCCCATCCAATCAGAGAGAGAAGAGAGAAAAAAAAAAACCTTTCCTTTGTCTCCTACCAGCCCCCACTCCACAGGAACAGTGTTTTTAAACACAAGTATTTGTTTTTGTAATTCAGTGCTTTGAGTTTACTCAAACAATTCCTACCACCTTATTCAAGCAGTAAGTAGTAAAAAAAAATAAAAATACACTAGTGATTAATTACTTACACAGGCACCCTCCTAGAAATAAATAGTGTTAGGTTAGTACATTTACTAGGCTGCAACCACAGTTAATAAACGCTTTAGTTTTTTAACGCTGTCAATTCTCTTAAAAACAGAAAAATCTCTTTAAAACAGGAAATCGCTCAGAGCTAATCGCTCATGGGACAGGCCTTAAATGAGGTTCAAAACCAACCAGAGCCAACAGGCCTCAGCCAATTTAAACCAATTAGTTACACCCCCATCCAATCAGAGAGAGAGAGAAAAAAAAAAAAACCTTTCCTTTGTCTCCTACCAGCCCCCGCTCCACAGGTAACAGTGTTTTTTAAACACAAGTATTTGTTTTAGTAATCCAGTGCTTTGAGTTTACTCAAACAATTCCTACCACCTTATTCAAGCAGTAAGTAGTAAAAAAAAATAAAAATACACTAGTGATTAATTACTTACACAGGCACCCTCCTAGAAATAAATAGTGTTAGGTTAGTACATTTACTAGGCTGCAACACAGTTAATAAACGCTTTTAGTTTTTTAACGCTGTCAATCTCTTAAAAACAGAAAAATCTCTTTAAACAGAAATCGCTCAGAGCTAATCGCTCATGGGAAGTGCCTTAAATGAGGTTCAAAACCAACCAAGCCAACAGGCCTCACCAATTTAACCAATTAGTTACACCCCCATCCAATGAGGAGAGAGAAAAAAAAAAAAACCTTTCCTTTGTCTCCTACCAGCCCCCGCTCCACAGGTAACAGTGTTTTTTAAACACAAGTATGTTTAGTAATCCAGTGCTTTGAGTTTACTCAAACATTCCTACCACCTTATTCAAGCAGTAAGTAGTAAAAAAATAAAAATACACTAGTGATTAATTACTTACACAGCACCCCCTATAGAAATAAATAGTGTTAGGTTAGTACATTTACTAGGCTGCAACCACAGTTAATAAACGCTTTAGTTTTAACCGCTGTCAATTCTCTTAAAAACAGAAAAATCTCTTTAAAACAGGAAATCGCTCAGAGCTAATCGCTCATGGGAAGTGCCTTAAATGAGGTTCAAAACCAACCAGAGCCAACAGGCCTCAGCCAATTAAAACCAATTAGTTACACCCCCATCCAATCAGAGAGAGAGAGAAAAAAAAAAAAACCTTTCCTTTGTCTCCTACCAGCCCCCGCTCCACAGGTAACAGTGTTTTTTAAACACAAGTATTTGTTTTAGTAATCCAGTGCTTTGAGTTTACTCAAACAATTCCTACCACCTTATTCAAGCAGTAAGTAGTAAAAAAAAATAAAAATACACTAGTGATTAATTACTTACACAGGCACCCTCCTAGAAATAAATAGTGTTAGGTTAGTACATTTACTAGGCTGCAACCACAGTTAATAAACGCTTTAGTTTTTTAACGCTGTCAATTCTCTTAAAAACAGAAAAATCTCTTTAAAACAGGAAATCGCTCAGAGCTAATCGGCATGGGAAGTGCCTTAAATGAGGTTCAAAACCAACCAGAGCCAACAGGCCTCAGCCAATTTAAACCAATTAGTTAACCCCCATCCAATCCGAGAGAGAGAGAAAAAAAAAAAACCTTCCTTTGTCTCCTACCAGCCCCCGTCCACAGGTAACAGTGTTTTTTTAAACACAAGTATTTGTTTTAGTAATCCAGTGCTTTGAGTTTACTCAAACAATTCCTACCACCTTATTCAAGCAGTAAGTAGTAAAAAAAAATAAAAATACACTAGTGATTAATTACTTACACAGGCACCTCCTAGAAATAAATAGGTTAGGTTAGTACATTACACTAGGCTGCAACCACAGTTAATAAAGCCTTTAGTTTTTTAACGTGTCAATTTCTTAAAAACAGAAAATCTCTTAAACAGGAAATCAGCTCAGCGTAACGCTCATGGGAAGTGCCTTAAATGAGGTTCAAAACAGGTACAGAGGAGAATAATAGGAAAAGCTCAAAAAGAGGTAGAGGAGAACAATGATATGAAAGGAGGAACGACACCACTGGCTGGCTGGCCAGCCGTGGAACAGAGAAGTCGAAACAATGGACACAGAATACTCAAACGTAATACAGGTCAGTCCAGGCAGCAGACAATAGAATGGTCAAACTATTACGGTCAGTCCAGGCGCAACATCGAATGGTTCAAACGTATTACAGGTCAGTCCAGGCAGCAGACAATAGAATGGTCAAAACGTATTACAGGTCAGTCCAGGCAGCAGACAATAAAATGGTCAAAACTTAATGCAGGTCAAACAGAAATAGCAACGGAAACAGGCAAATGCTGCACCAGCAGAATAGTAATACTAAACGCTATAATGGGCAGCAAGTAACTGGACAGAGAAATATGAAGGATAAGGGGTCTAATAGATAAAGAGCTGGCAGAGGAGTAGGAAGACAATTGGACTATTTGAATTTACCAAACTCTCAGCCATCTAAGTGGGAACAGCTGATGTCGGAGAGCTTAAAAAGAGTGAAAGGTGCACACAGGTGCCTGAGCGGGTACTCCAAAAACCGCAGAGGTTTTCCGAACACAAATGTGGCGCTCGGGAATCCTCGGACTTTGACTGGCCTGGTAGGAGCAGGGTGTTGGAAGGAGCCGAAGGAGACACAGGCAAAGAGGAGGTAAGGAATAGCGTTCCCTGATAAATGCTCCTGTCCCTAACAATAATATATTCCTTTGCTTTTCATGCAAAAAAAAGTAATTTTTGCAGTGTTTTTCTAGCATGGATGTAAGAAACTGAATATTGAGATTTTACCAAAATTAAAAGTTTGGCATAGAAAGCTTTATCCCTGTGGAGACATCTGTATAGAAAAAAAATTGTGCATAAAGACAGTGAATACTGGGGTCAGGTACATGGCAACAGGTGCATATGCTCACAAGGCTTGAAGACTACATGGGCTGTAAGTTGTACTGGCAACAACATGGAAGCCTTATTAGTTACAGAATCTATTTCTCACATTTACATAAATGCAACTTAGAAGAGACAATGCCTTCATATTAGGATTTTTAAAAAATGTAGTTATTCTTTAAGGGCATTCATCACATTTAGCTCATTGCACCATGTACCTGGTAGACTAGCTTTGGTGTATTTCCAGTCACGTTTTTAAAGAGTTCTACAGTTATTAGAATGTAAGAATACTGTTACATTCTTCTACAGTAAATCAAAGGACTGGAACAAGCTTCACAATCCAGTTGCTATGTAGTCCTGTCCATGGTGCTGAATATGAAGTATTATTACTGTCATTATGAATTCTATTTAACTGTGTTGACACTTATTTACATACCTATTTATATATAATAAGCATAATACCAATTAGAATACCAACTGTGGACAAACAATAAGTGACAGAAAGGAATTATAAACCCATACTGTATTTGCAATGTAAACAACAATTATTGTGCTCATATTTTTTCATTAATTAAAAAAAGAATCACTCCTTCAAAATAGCCTAACCGTCCATTATCCACTTACTCAAGCAAGAACTTTCCATAAATTATGTAATTAAAGGAGATGCATATGGAAGTTTTGATAACTGAGTCATCCAGTCCCTGCTGCTTCCTTAACCTCAATAAGGACTGTGACATGTGCAGGGGAGCCCTTTCACCCCCCTCCCTCCCCCCTCCGGATCTCATCTGTCTGCCGCATCCCCTAGCATTAAGATAATTTTGCTATGTTCAGTCAGGACCAATGACTGACCAATGTTTCACCTGCTGCCTCCACTGCACATGCTCAAGTTAATAAAAAGCTCATTGAGCAGAGGGTGGAAGCAGATACCTTTGCCAGAAAGTATTAGAAATTATCATTAATATATGGTTACAAATACATGTAATAAACCGGTAAAATTAGCAGTTAGGGTTGCGGGCAGATAACTGACAAGCCACCATTTTTTTTTATTAAGGGTGGACATGCCCTTTAAATTAAGTAATTTCACAGTCTATGCTGCCCTAATAAAAGCATAATGTAAATAAACAGACATTTCAAGTAACAGACTTTCAGTGAATCCAAGTTTTAGTTACCATCACTTTGCAATGCACTAGAGCCGCTATCTGCATACAACTTAACCGGCTTGATTGCACTGGGGAGCCTATAGCAGCTTTTGTTGCATTGCCTCCTAAGTGTGTGCATGGCCGTATGGGTTCAAGTTAACCGCTCTAATGAAGCAACATGAAAATAAAGCTCAGGGTGGTACCCCTGGGAAAGTTTAAAGAACAGACAATATTTAAGAAAAGGAAAAAAAGGTGTTCCTGAAAGGCATCCCAGACAGTCAGCCACCTGTTCCCATTGTACCTTGCCAAAGTCTGTTTTTAAACCCCGCTCTCCCACCATTTTCGTGTTGTGACTCACAGGGGGAGGGGGTGGGTAGTAGAGATTATCTTTGTGTAGGGGGCACTATATTATATTTGTGTTTCTCTTTTTTACCCAATTATCCACCCTTTTTACTTTGTTAGTTATCCCTAACACATTGTGTTGTGTCTTTCTCCCAGAATTCCGTATTCATAACAGTATCGGGCTATTTCAATGATGACCGCTAAAAAACAACTAGTAAACGCTAACAGGGAATTGCAATGGGGGGGCGTGGCTTGCAGGCAAATGGAGTAACACGCATAGACAGTGAGCTCCGGTCCCAAACTTGCCGATCCGTGACATACAAAGGACTAACCTCTTACAAACCTCTCCAGCTGTTGGATAAAAGATACCGGAGATGCCGAGACACAGAACCAATAACAAAAACAAAAATAAAATAACGAAACTTACCTCATACTTTGACACAGAAGAAAGGCCGCAAGTGGAGATCCAAGATGGCGCCGACCAGCATGTGCGCTCCGGTCCGGGAGACCACATCACAAACGTGGATGATACCTGCAAAAAAGGATTACAAAACCAATGTATAACGCCACAACAAAAAGGAGAAAAGGTACCAAGCTTAAAGACCACTCTCCAGATACACAATAACCAAGATGCCATTACACTCTCACCACCAAACATGGAGGAGGAAAAGGTTATAAAGGGAGCACCTGATGGAAAAGAAAAACAAGGTAATACATACACTAACAAATGTTTTCAAGATGTACCAGATATAGATGCTCCAATTACCATTAACGTGTTGAAAGAAATGTTTACCTCCCAGCATAATGCCTTTATTAGAGATGTATCTGCTATGATGCAAGATTTAAAAAAAGACATTTCCGATATTGGTGAGAGAACCCACCATATAGAGAATAAGTTCCAAGAATTCTCGAACTCATATAACGAGTTGGTGGATTCTCACAATTTTCTTAATGAAACAGTAACCAAAATAGAAAATAAACTGACAGACATAGAAAATCGAAGCAGACGCAACAATTTAAAAATTAGGGGAGTCTCAGAATCAATTCAAAATGATCAATTGCTGGATTATACTACAAATCTGTTTAAACTACTACTCCCAGAGGCAACAGAAATAGATCTAGTAATAGATCGAATTCACAGACTACCTAAAGCCAGGTCTGCTCCTCCCAATGCACCAAGAGACATAATATTACGAATCCATTTTTTCCAAATAAAAGATAAACTGGTACTAGCAATGAGGAAAGCTAAAAACTTACCGTTAAAATACCAGGATATACACTTTTTGGCAGATCTGGCACCACAAACTTTAATCCAAAGAAAGCAATTTAAAGATGTAACCACTATATTGAGACTACGGAAGATACCACACGGATGGGGATTTCCCTTAAAACTGAACATAACATATGGAGAATCACAATACTCTGTGACTTCTAGGGACTCTGCAGTGGAGTTACTAAAAAAATGGGGTATCTGGAATATCGAAGCTAACAGAGAATTTAACGCCTCACCTGCTAGAAAATCTCCAACAAGAATCCCGTTGGAATGGGCCACACCTTGACAGTCACTCCTAAAGAAAAGGATATAAAATGTAAAAGTTGAAATATGAACTGATGAAACAAAACAAACATGTGAGCACATTTTAAACGGACATATACAGTGTAACAATGGTGAGGGGTTATCCTTTTACTTTTGTACTTATGAAACAAATAATTATATAATCGAATGCGGGTATGTTTATAAAAAAGTTACATATCAACGTCAACTGATTGGAATGCAACAGCATAGATTAAATTTAAAATTGTTGGTGGGTAAGAGTTTTGAACATATGATACAGACTACTTGTATGGTATACCAAGTTGCCCCTTTTATAGACATGATATATATCCAGTTCAATGTTGAGAGGATAACATAGATCAAAACTAGGCATCTTGCCTGTTGGGGGCTCCTGCATATGCTTGAAACAATTTAACCACAGAGTGGGCCTGGGGGCCCTACAGTGGATAGAGTGTGTATAGGAGTCAACTGGTAGGAACTCAACTATATAGATCAAACTAGTTATACGGTTTGGTGGAGGCCTATGTATATATGAAACAACCAAACGAAAAGTGAAATATGAGATACTATTATAACTACGGTTAAATATATACTCAATACGAATGTTATAAACGTAATACCACGGATTAAAACTAAACAAAATGTCTATGAAGGGTTAAGGAATATGTGAAACATATCATTCATTGGGTATACCTAAAGGTCCCCTTGTCGCTGAGGGTTACTTAAGGGACTAGGATTTGAAAACAATAACAAAAACTAAGAATAAACATACTGTTTAATAGGGAGTCATATATAAGTGATTTAACTACTTACAAATACACCAAGAGATCTAGACATAAATATGACAACTGTATATTAATAATAACTGTTAATAATTGTTATGAACCTAGAAACATAGTTTAAAACCAAGCATATGGTTGTTAAGGGTTCAGTGTACATGAAACAAACTATCCACATGGTAGGATGGGGGTTCCCAGGTATGTGGAAATAATATTATAGAGGTTTACGGAGCTTTATGTGGCAATTCATGATGGGAACTGGGGACACTTGGAAACGTATATATATGTGTGGGATTATATAAACGAGTATACAACAGAACACAGAGAAGAAGAAAGGGGAAAGACAAAATCAGACAAGTGTCCAACCTGCACGCCAATATTAATCTACACCATTATCCAAAATATTGAGAAAAGAGATAAAAACACCCATGTAGCATTGAAGGGAATAACTACAATTTAGTGCCTTATATAGAGTAACAACTAAGGGCAAGTAAAGCCAGGAAAGAAAAGAAAGGGAAAGAAGGAGAAGAGGAAAAGAAAGAATAAGGAAAGATAATTTTGCCTCCTATTTAAAATGAGGAAGGAATATCCTCAATCATGTAAATATGTTTGTGTTCAGTTTGTTTTTTATTATGTTGCCATAATTGGCTCAGTTTACTTAGCTAGGAATACCCAGGTTGGGAACAGAGTTTACCTGAGAGCTCTCTCTACAGAATATAACATGTGTATAAGTTTCTTCAAAACAAATCAACCCTACACCTAAATGGTAATTAAAATAATGAGCTATAATGTGAGAGGAATGAATTCCCCATTTAAAAGATTTATGGTTTGGAAAGAATCTCTAGCAAACAATGTAGACATCCTATGTGTGCAGGAAACACATTTAACCCAAAATTTTGAACATCTCTTTAACAACAATAAATTCCCAAACATTTACAAAGCATCAACAAATAAGAAGAGAGGGGTAGCGATCGCCATCAGAAACACAATAGCATACGAAGAAAAGACAGTAATAATAGACAAAAATGGCAGATTTATAATATTACAATGTAAAATAAATAATGAACAGTATATCTTAATCAATGTATATGCTCCAAACAAACATCAACAAAAATTTATAAACAAAGTCATAAACAAAGCCAAACAGATACAAACCTATAACATAATCATAACTGGAGACTTTAATCTTACCCTAGACCCACAAATAGACTCAACAGGAAAAAAAAACACCAATAGGAATCCAAACTTAAGCAATATAACCATTAAAGAGGACCTTTATGATGTATGGAGAGTGCTACACCCTTTAGATAGAGACTACACATACTTTTCCAAAACACATAATGTACATTCTAGACTAGATACTTTCCTTACAGATAAATGGCTATTACAAAAATTCATTCACTCCAAGATTGTAAATAGATCAATTTCAGATCACGCACCTATTGTTCCGGTAAAAGAGATATAATTCAAAATACACCACACTGTGGAAACTAACCCGTATCTATTGAACAAACCAGAAATTCAATCCTCAATTAAGAACTCAATCAAAGAATATTTCGAACTAATGATAACGACCAAACAAAACAATTTACAGTATGGAACGCCACATAAAGCTGTTTAGGGGAGAATTCATTAAAATAGCAGCTACCCAAAAAAAAAACAAGACTAGAAAGAAAATGAAGTTAATAGAACAAATCCAAAAGATGGAAGAAATCCATAAGACACTCTCCTACGGACATAAATTACCAAAATCTAAGAGAAGCTAACGAAAAATTACATTATCTCAATATGTACAACTACGTAAATATATCAGACGTATTAATGCTAACTACTATGCACAGGGCCCAAAAGTACTAAAATACGGCCAACAAATTTAAAATAAAGTAGTAAAATCAAAATACCTTATATTCTCAACCGAGATAATAGTAAAACTATAACCCCAATGATATAGAAAATTAATTTGCAATATACTAAAAACTCTATATAATTTAAATGAAGAAGTAAATCTTCAAAACCCTTCTAGTGAGATAGAATTGAAGTATTTCTAAATAAAATCAATCTGCCCCCTATCAGAAACACAATTACTGCAATAAACAAACCAATAACACTATCTGAATCAAAAAAAAACTATTTATTGTCTCCCTAAAAAAACTCCAGGAGTAGATGGATTCATAAACGAATACTATAAAACTTAATGGATATAATGGCCCCATACACCTACAAAAAATCTTCAAGTTAGCCACAGACGAATCTGGATTCCCTCAAGAAATGTTAAAAGCCACAATTGTCCCCATTCCAAAACCAAATAAGGAAAACTACATGATCCAAAATTACAGACCTATATCCCTATTGAACACCGACATTAAGATATATTCCAAAATCATAGCAATAGAATACAACCACTACTAGAATCGCTAATCTCCCCAGACCAAGTAGGATTTATCTCCATAGACAACCCGGGGTAATACAAGAAGATGTTATAAATATAATGGAATGGGCTGAAAAAAAGAAAAATAACCACTCTAATCCTGACATTAGACGCCGAAAAAGCATTCGACCGCTTAAATTGGAGATATCTTGAGGCAGTGCTAAATAAGTTTAATTTTAAAGGATGGATAAATACCGCAATTATGGCATTGTAAAAAATCAGGAGTATAAACTTCCCAAGTTATTAGAGATTATTACTATTCAGCCATTATGGATCAAAAATCCTGGTTAAATGAAAATTCACAGAAGAAATGGCTAAATATAGAACTATATATGAATAATGGTAATTCTCTTAAGAGTAATTAGATTGTCCATAACTACAAAATAGGAAGGTTGCATCTGATTAATACCAATTACAACAACACAAAATGTTTGGTTAGAATTTCTAAAATACACGACATAAGGAAATATACTTACCTTGGGTATCAATGGGAGTATGAAGAGATGTATAGAGGTCTGAATATCTGCCATGGAGCAGAAACGGTTCTCTCCCAATTAGAGGATCTTGTTGAAGATTCCTCATTCATTCCATTCCAGATTCTAAAACAAAAATTTAGATTAAAAGATAGAGACTGGTACTACCATTACCAAATAATTAGCTATTTAAAGAAAATACCCTTCCTTTTTGGAGAAATGAACATAGAATATAGACCTATGCCTTCTAGAATCGCCTAAAAGAAAGAATATTTCAAAATTTTATTATTAATCAACAGTAAGGACACGGTTGTGAAACTTAATGCATAGATAAGGTGAGAGGATCTGAATATGGAAATTAGGGAACCACAATGTATAAAGGCATTCAGCTCACCTTTAAATTGTCCAAATGTATAACACATTGGGAAGTTAACAAAAAATTATTCTATCGATTACAGAACTCCCAGTATCCTTAATAAGTGGTATATGAAAACATCCCAGAATGTGGAGGAAAAGCGGTAATAACGGCACCTTATTCACATATGGGTGGGATTGCATTAAATAAAGAAAATGTGGTATAAAATATCAATTTACTGAGGAGTATATTGGAATACGATATATTCCCAACCAGGTTTGTCCTTGTTGAATTTAGGATTGGATAAATATAACAATTCACAGAAAACTATTATATACCATGTCTTTACTGTTGCCAAAATCTTATAACCAAAAAATGGGGAACTAACAAATACCTAGCATAAAAGAAATAACCATAATGTTAACAGAAACATGAATTACGAAAAAATGTTCGCACTCACAGAACAGTTTTGCGAGATTCTATAAAAATTGGGAATCTTGGTATATAGATGACCGATCGCTAACTATATAAATCGAGTTACAGGAATGTAATAGGTACGGGCTTAGGAATAGAGGATATAAAGTGTATGAGGTGTGTGATGTCTCGAGGATAATCTGTAAATTAAAGAGAGAAGCTATAGAGAAAATACTGACTCAATGTAAACTGATGTTATATGGTATGTTATATGATATATGTTTTTTTTTCTTTTGTTAATAATATAATAATGAAGGAGCAAAGACTTCCTCAATACGAATGTTAAATCGAATGCTTTCATGGTTAATGTTCAATTCACAAAATTCTAATAAAAACTCAATGATTAAAAAAAAAAAACAGGGAATTGCAATGACATTTCTTATGAATAAAAATGGGACTAATTTTGCCCCAACCAATCAGATGTTAGCTTTCAAATGTTAAATAAGATTTGATTGGTTGGGGCAAAATTAGCACCATTTTTAACTATAAGAACTTTTATTGAATCTCTGTATCTTAAAGGGTATCTTTGGAAAAACAAAATTTTGCCATTTAGTTCTATTGAAGAACAGGAGGTAAAGGAGCTGCGTTGGGACCTGTCAGACTATGCGGCGGATGAGTGAGTGATCGGGTAAGTAGCTTACCTTCTGTCCTGGCTCCTGCTGGTTTTATTAAAGAGCGGGAGGTAAGTCACAGCTCCTTTACTAAATACTTCTCTTTAATAAAATTAAATGTAAATTGTTTTTTTCCCAGTGGAGATACCCTTTAAATTTGCACTTAAAATACAATCTTCAATAAATTTAAGGGGCTGCATGTATGGGAGAATTGCTACCTTTAGTTACACAGTACATTTACACCTGCATCTAAATGATCTGGATCACATGTCAAATTACACCTGACAGTCATCTCATTTAATTTCTGGAACAGTGGATATTTCTTTCCTTAATATAATCTCTCTTCACAGTCTGGCAACTCTGATCTCAGGCTTACTGCATTCTGATTAGAAGAGAATGTGTGTCACCTTCATATGGACCCTCATCACATCACTCAGAGTAAAGGGCTCTGAAATCCCGGTCTGACAGTGCATACAACATGGTTCCTAACTTGTTATCTATATGTTCTTATCTTTTTCAACTCAATATAAATGACGATAGTTTCCCTTGATTGAAGTATGTCACTTTTCATCCTTAATAAACTATATTACCATCAAGAGAACAACTAAGTATTATTGTAAACAAATCTTTAAAAAAGAAGAATTATAATATTCTTTCAGGGTTATTCAATAAAAGTTCTTATTGTTTAAAATGGTGCTACCGTATATACTTGAGTATAAACCATCCCGAGTATAAACCGAGGTACCTATTTTTGCCTGAAAAAAGGAATAAAAGTGTTGACTCGAGTATAAACCGAGGTGTTCTGCAAACTTTCTAAACCACCCCACCCCTTCACTGTACAGACCTATTAGCCCACCCCTAAACCCCTCATACACAAGAATTCCTTACTGGATATGATGAGGGCAGATTCGGAAGGTACAGAGTCCTCGATCCTATATGTACATCTGGGATGCAGTCAGGAAAAAAGAAGCCTACCAGTTGGAGATTGGACCATTCGGTGAGGAGCGAGCAGACCGTAGACCAGGACCGGAGCAGTTACGGTAGAGGTGCAGGCAGGACCATTCGGTGAGGAGCGAGCGATTTTTAAGTCCAAAATGCCTCACCTTACATTTATCAACATTGAATCTCATCTGCCACTTAGCAGCCCAATATGACAATCCATCTAGATCCCCCTACAATGATTGCACATCCTCTGAAGTTTTAAATGGTCGCCAAAGTTGTGTCGTCAGCAAACACAGAAACCTTGCTGACAATACCCACTTCCAAATCATTAATAAATAGATTAAATAGAAGTGGCCCCAACACAGAACTCTGTGGCACCCCACTTAGCACTTTAGTCCATAATGATGAAGCCCCATAAAGGAGAACTGTATTGCCTCAATGTATTTTTTTTTTTTAAACCTGCTTTCAAAAGAGTAATGGTATGCAGCCCTCCCCATACATTTTTTCCCTGATTTCGAGCTTCTCTCGGTCTTCAATTAGCCACACTGTGAAGGGGGTGTAACAATTCTGTCTGCCTTTAACTGTCACTCAAACCTAGCATGTGAGAAAACACTCCTCCACCCACCCTTGATCAGCTTGATTATGTAGGCTGTATCCTAGCAACCGAACAGTTCAAGTTTGTTTGACTGACTGGCAGGAGGAGGAGGAGAGAGGTTGTAACAGACATTCCCACCAGCTAATGACAAGTGATATGTTAATCAGGGCCCTGGGCCCTCTAGGAGGCGGGCTTTTAGCACATCTTTGCTGTGTGATATCTAAGGGAGTAGTAGAGAATTGTACCGTGTTAGCCATAGATGAAAGTGAAGACATCTTGGATATAAAGTAATACCTTTTATTTATCCTAGGTGCCCCTCAGGACTTTATGTAGGAGAGACTGGACAGACCCTGAGGCAAAGGATGAACTCTCATCGATTCACAATTAATAACAATAAACGAGATGTCCCTGTGGGTGCCCATTTCTGCAGCCAAGGACACAGCCTGAAAGACCTAAAAGTCACAGTGCTTATGGGAAATTTCAGATCCCAAAAGGAAAGGTTAGAATGGGAATGTAAACTTATACAAAAATTTGGGACTCTGGACTCAACAAAGATCTAAACTTTATGTGTCACTATGTTTCTAATCTTAATGTCATGTAGAGTTAATCAGACTAAATTCCTCTAAACCACCCAAACCCATAAATATCTCATTTATACCAGACCCTCCATGGACACTAGAGGTGAAGTGTATCTAATTGTTTATTTAACCCCTGCTAATTCTTTTATTACTGCCTGTGATCATTGAATGTGTATTTACTGTTTTATTTACGACAGCCATTGCCAATCAGGCATGGGTGCAAAAGATAACATCTATGTAATGTCAGAAAGTCTTTGTTCTAGTATGTATAAAATAGAGTGATTTTTAAGATTCAGTATTGTATCATGCCTGAGGAAGAAGCCTAGTGCTTCGAAAGCTTGCATTTTCAATCATTTTAGTTAGCCAATAAAAGGTATTACTTTATATCTAAGGGAGGGCAGCACGGCTGTAAATGTGAGTAAGTGATTTCAGCTGCTGGAAGTTTGGACATGTAATGGGGGTAATGTTATTTTTTTTTAAATTGTTGTCCTTTAACAACTACTCTCTGCATCCTATTCATTAACCAATTTTCTATCCATGTACAAATGTGCCTCCCCAGACCAACAGACCTTAGCTTATACATTAGTCACCTATGGGGGACTGTATCAAAAGTATTACAGGAATCAAAAGACCGAGGGTCGCACTCCAAATAAATCAATTTATTGTGAACCACACGTAACAACTTTCGGGGGGATACTCAAATCCCCCCCCCCCCCCAAACGTTGTGTTACGTATGATGTGTGGTTCACAATAAATTGATTTATTATTTGGAGTGCGACCCTCAGTCTTTTGATTCCTGTAATACTGATGGTTCCTAAGGGAAGAACCCACGAGGTGTCTGCACCCACACATTGGACAGATTGCACCTCCACCATTGCTTGCCTATTGGACTGTATCAAAAGCCTTTGCAACATCCAAGTAAACTACATCTACTACTTTGCCAGAGTCTACAGTTCTACTTACTTAAAAGCCAAGCAAGTTAGTTTGACAAGATCTATTCCTCCTAAATGTTCCCTTATTAAACTTTACAGTATCTTCCTCCCCACTGTTAAGTTAAACTTACAGGCCTGTAATTACCCGGCTGTGAACGACTACCCTTTTTGAATATTGGAATAACATCAGATTAAATTGAACTTAGCTCCCTAAGTACCCATGGATGTATTTTATCCGATCCAGGAGATTTATTAACATTAACCTTTTTTAGTTGTTTCTGTACCATATCCTTGGTTAACCAAAGTGCACTTGAATCTTTTATACCATTATTGCTACTATACTCTATGATATCTGTACTTGGATCTTCTATAGTGTATACAGAGGAAAAAAAAATATTCAAGAAATTTACTTTATCGCCATCCTCCGTAACTAACTTATCCCCATTAATTAATGGTGCCACATTCTCAGTCCTCATCTTCTTACTATTAATATACTTATACTCTATCTGTTGTATTCAATTAGATCAACCGGACTTGAAGTTTAGTTCTTGAAAACGTTTCGCTAGTCATCCGACTGGCTTTCTCAATTCAGAATGACTTGTACAAGAATCTGTGGCACTAATGTACCCTGGAAAATCCCAATTAGCATATTCCATCTGGGACTATTACAATATTAAAAATCCAGTCTCTCAGTTACAATCCAAATACAGTTTGAACCCAACTTACACACACAAAAGACTCTGCCACACAAATGCTACATTTTTAACTTTATTTTAATATTTTTAATTATTTCTTATTAAATAGAACTACTGAACTGTACCTTCTCTCTTCCTTCGCACTTTTGCCATGTATATTTCAGCTCTTATCTCCTCCAGGGAGAATTCTTCTACACCAGCATAAACCTTGTTTTTACAGTACATAACCGTCTCCTCTTTTCCCTGAGGATTGCTCTGTAACCTTTGTAAGGGGTCCTCCTCCTTTCCAGGTTTACGAGAATTCAGGACACTAGTGACGGCTGGATTAATTTTGCATGGAGTTCTAGGAATTAAGAAGACCATGCGGTTATTGTAGGTGTTTGTTTTAGCAGCAGTTTAAAGCCTGTTCATACAGTTAATTACAAATACATATGCTTTCAGGCCCAAATGGAGTTTTTTTTAATCAATTACCTTAATCTGATCTTCCAGAGCTCTGTCTGTGCATAAATAAATTACTTCCTGTTTGCAGTACCCCTAATAGTGTCTGTTGTGGTCCCACCCCCTAAGTTCAGTAACAACCTGAGAAAGTTTGAATCACCCAACAGCCAATGATGGAGAAATGACTTTGCGCTATGCTACAGTACCGCATTTTAACACGTACTAAAAAGCGCACTCTAGTGTTGGGCAATTGGCCTGTCCACACTGGGTGCATTGCTGTCAGTTGCACTGCGACCAGCTTTTAGGAGCGCATGCGATTACTATTTGTGTACAATTCACATGTGCTTCGATAACGGAACATTGCCGGAATCTCAGCACAAGCTAACGCACGTGAAACGTGTGCGTGCATTGTAGTGTGTCCTCAGCAACATTCAAAAGTACGTGGCATATTCTGATGGTAGCAGGGCAAAGGAATTACAAGGAATTAAAAAAAACTTTCAAAAATTAAAGGGGAATTGTAAAATGACTTTGGCAATATAAATTGTTTAAAATAATATTTTCCACTGAAATTTCTCTTTAAAGCTGGATCTAAAAAGCGCTATTAAGGAAAATTATAATAGTTTTCTATTGTAAACCAGGAATGTAAATACAAGACAACTTATTTTGTTGGTTTTTATGTATTTCAACTCAACAATGATTTGAAATGAAAATTCAAAGCTCATTAACGGATTTGCAGTAAAAAAAGAAATGTACATCAAGTACAATCGCTATGGGTTTATTTACTTTATATTCTTACTACACATACTCTGTAACATAGATGATTCATGTATTAAGGGAAAAAATGGTTGCTCTTGATTCCACAATGTGCTACTTATACAAATAGCACAATACTTACACTGTTTGCTGCTGAACGCATTCATCCACATAAGGGGTGAAACTGGGTAAGCTCTGGGGCGGATCGGAGACAACAGGCTGACGACTGCTTTTTGAAGACTTAGATGAAAATGAAAAAAATATGCACATCAACTAGCAACGTATTAATGAATTCATTACACTATGTCAAAAAGACATACAAAGAAATTTAAAATCTCAAACTATGCAAAACATTTTGACTTGCCTTTAAATCAACAATCTGTAAAGTAATCCAACTACTGACCAATATATTATATAGCATTATATTAAATAATGTATGTAATATATTAGTAGGACTAATGCTGCTAATGCACACGTTAGTCTTATCTTCAATTTCCCCTCATTTAGGAAAACCTCATAGTCTTATTACATTGAGACCATTTTATTTCTTAGTTTCAAATTTTCAGTTTTTCAGAGGCTTCCGATGTTTGTGCCTAAAGAATTGTGTTGCAGGGGCGGAGTTTGGAGCTACATGGGATAGGACCTGCCACTCCACTGCTCCGGCACCATCTTATTAACCGAGGCTAATACAAGACTTTAATAACCAAAAAGCTTACCAAATATATGTTCCACCTGCCCCCGACATCCAGATGACCAAGCTCAAAGGAAATAAAAAGATTGGGATGGCTAAAAAACTCTAGCAATTTGCTTGGAAAGGCCCAGCAGAAGGCCAGGCCACCATGTCTCCTCAGAAAGACAAGACTCTTCAAGCTCCAACTACCAGGAGGTGACTCAAACCAACTCACCTCCACCTTCGGAGCCCACGCTGACCGACCTCAAGCAGCAACTTATTGGCGCCATCCAGGAGTCGTAGTGCTCACTAGCCACCATGATAGAAAAGACAAGGTCAGACATCTCGCTCCTCAGACACAATCTCCAAAAAATAAGGCACAGAGTTGGGGAAGCAGAGGAGCAGATGTCTACACTAGAAGATCCGGTCTGGCCGCTACCATATTCGGTTGCATGCCTCCAGCAGCAACTCCACAAGGAGTAAATTAGACTCTCGAAAACAGATTGCGTCGTCAAAACCTGCGTTTTCTGGGGTTTGTGGAAGAAGTTGAGACTCAATTCCCAGCAACATTCCTGGAGGATTGGATCCACAGATGGTACAGATGGCCTGTCACCACCATGTTCATGATCGAAGGGGCCCATCGCATCCCCTGTGCCAGGAGCCCCGCCGAGACCCCTAACAGCACGCCTCCTAAATTCCCGGGATTGAGACTGGATACTTTACCAGGCCCACACAGCCCCGGACTTAACCCACGACAACGCCACCATTCGCATTTTCCATGATTATCCTTGGAGCTCCAGAGACGCAGGAGCACATTTGTGGAAGTTATTAAGAGACTTCTGGCTGCCGGCCTCACTAACTCCATCTCCATGGCATACCCAGCGCACCTTCGAGTGATAGCGGATAGCAGAGTCAGGTTTTTTGACACCCCACAAGAGGCCTGTACCTGGTTAGACTCCAGATAAAGGGTAAAGATAAACAACCACCCCTCTACACTGCTCCAGGAAACCCTATAACCAATCGAAATTCCCCCTTTCATTGACTGTGGGCACCCACTCAAACTACACGGCCCTGCACCTAAGAAAAGTTACGAGGCACCCCAACTGGGCCAGTAGATGTAATAACTACACCCATGGAACCCCACCTTTTCCCCTCTCTGCCTCCTACAAGAGAGCACTGTTGAAAAGACACCTCTTTGACAATTGGACATATATGCGTTTAACCAACAATCACCCTACCTCTCTCCAGAACATACCACAACTTAATGGCTCCACCAAAATTACTCGAGCCATTGACCCTACTTTACTACCCATGATACAAACTCTGGCACTATACCATACTACTTGTACCTTCCCCTGTCTGGATATATCCACAAGAACATCTATCAAAGAATCACAGCTTAAACTGAAATACCCTAATTGCTCCACCCAACATTCTTTGCCCTTGATTGAGAGCAACATGTAACTTATCTGACTTTGGTTATAACAAAGTATACATGATGCTTTCCTCCGAACCAACACCCTGCTCCCCACCCCAAGCTAAGTGCTCGGAGGAAATAATACCCCACTAGGAATTTCCTGACCCCCACCACAGGAGCATATATGCAAAACAGTGATATCTTAATGTTTATTCAAGATGGTGCCGAGGGAGAGAAAATATCTCTTTCTCCACCCCTGCAGAAACTGCACTTTGTGCACCCCCATAAGTTACCAGGACCTCCTGGTGTTAGTGTTCTATAAATACTCAGACCTGGGTGTTTGTTACAGTTTTTCTTACAGTTTTATTTGTTTGATATTAACCCGTTCCACTCCCTACCCTAACCCTCTACACCCCTTTCCCCCCCTAAGCTTCTCGACTTGCAACCAAGAAATGAAGCTTACATTACCTGAACCATCTAGATCAATAGCAACACTCACCACACTACCACAAATGATAAAATGATTAAACCACTAAAGATTTTATCGTGGAACGTACATGGCCTTAATGACCCACAAAAAGGAATAGCCGTCACCAACCAAGTTCGCACTTCACAGGCAGACATATTATGCTTACAGGAAACACACCTACTACCTTCTACCACACACTACCTACAAAAACCATGGGTGAAGTGGGCCGCACATAGTACCCATTTAGTGTACTCAAGAGGTGTCTCGCTATTGATCAACAACAAGATACGCTTCAAAATACACAAACTCAAAACATATTCAGGAGGTAGATTTGTGTGCGTGGCATTTGATATTGAATCCATCCTACACATCCTAGTTGGAATATATGACGCTCCCTCCAGCCACCCAACAACCACTCCGAACAATACTCCCTTTCATTCTCAAATACCCTCAGGCATGGTTCATTTGCATGGGTGACTTCAATGCTACCATGAACCCCTCCCTAGACAAACTCCCCCCTCCCTCCAATAAAACAACATCACTATACAAATTAATAACACAGCTACAATGGGTGGATGTGTGGAGACACCGCCACCCCACAAACAAAGGATACACCTGCCACTCATCCACTTTCAACACATTATCACAAATAGATCCCATATTCATATTCCCTAGAGGAACTTCGGATCACTCCCCGATATGTTTTACAATAAGGTGTGGTACAATGTCTCTCCGGCCTGGTTTGGAAGAATCCATCCCTTCTGCCTGACTCTCTTTCCCTCTCCTTTCCCCATTCCAATCCACTATCCCCACCTGTATCCCCACTAATACAGTGGGACGCCTTTAAAGCCTTCCTAAGGGGACACGTTAACAGTGCTATCAAATATATAAAGCTTAAAACCTCCCAGTCCGAAAACAAACTATCCAACCGCCTCATAGAAGCCGAAAACAAATATACAGAAAATCCCACAGAACAAACTAAAACAAACTGGAATATCGCACACACACTGTATAACACTGCCATCACTGAAAAAATACAAAGGAAAATGTTCTTTAATAAGAAAAAGTACTTTGAACACGGGAACCAATCGGCCAAACTACTAGCCCAAACTACACACACAAAAATTCACGCAATTTTACCAAATGCTATACCAATCACAACTTAACACAAACACAATTAAGAAGATATCTCAATAATGTAGACTTCCCCATACTTACCTACAATGAAAGAGCCCAATTAGATGCAGACATCACAATAACAGAAGTAATGGAAGCAATAGGAGAAATATCAAATGGTATATCTCCTGGACCAGATGGCAAACCAATCGAAATATACAAAAAATGTAGTGAAGAGATCTTACCTCAACTGTTCCAACTAATACAACACATAACTGAACATCAGTCCCTCACACCTTCAATGTATGAGGCCCATATCACACTAATCCCCAAACCTGGAAAAGACACATTAGATTGTGGATTATATAGACCCATCTCATTTCTCAACACAGACTACAAAATACTCACCAAAATACTCGCAAATAGGCTGAAAAAAGTAATTTCAAAAATTATATACCCAGATCACTGGATTCATGCCAACTAAATTCACATCGATCAATATCCAAAAAACACTTATCCACTGCCAAGTGGACCACGACAACTCCGGAACTCGCATAATGATCTCCCTAGATGCTCAAAAAGCATTTGATTCTGTCGAATGGTCATACTTGAGGCATTGTATGCATAAATTCAGATTCGGCCCCAAATACATTAAATGGATCCAGCTTCTATACGCCCAACCCAAAGCCACAATCCTAATCAACGGAACAAACTCCACACACTTTAGCCTTCATAGAGGGTACAAGACAGGGATGTCCACTCTCCCCATATTTATTCGCCTTAGAGATAGAACCCCTTGCAATACAGCTCAGAACAAACCTCCTCATCAAAGTCTTCACCTTAGGAGCTCAAACCTCACTACTCAGCCTATATGCTGATGACCTGATCCTATATCTGGCAGACACGAACCAATCCCTAATTACAACACACAATATAATTTCCAAATTCAGCCCCATCTCTGGTTTATAGATCAATTGGAGTAAATCGGCTCTTTTCCCGCTAGACACCAATATCGCACTACCACCAAGAGTACGAGGCTTGGTCCCCTATACTTTCAACAAATCATACACAACGATAGAATGATACCATTCTCTGAACTACAACAAAAACTCTCTTTAACAAACTCTGCCTTATTTCGCTATCTCCAACTGCGCTACTGTCTCATCTCTGAATTCCAAACCCTCAATATCCCCCTCACCCCACACCCTATAATAAGGATTCTGAAGGACCAGGTGGAGAGACATCCGGTCTCACAAATATATTCATGCTTGATTGCCAAAAAAGGCGTTGACATACAAACCACATAGATGCAAAAATTGAATAAATATATACCCACATTACACGAGTCCGAAGAAATCGCCCAATCACTCGTACAGGTATCCCCATCGGCTAATCACAGAGTAACACAATTTTATATCCTACACCAGGTATACCTAACTCCGTGCAGACTAGCACATATGTCTCCAAATAATACCTCAGAATGCCCCAAATGCTACACATCATCAGCAGATTTTTGGCATCTGATATGGACTTACCCAAAGATCTCAGCTTTCTGGACTAGGGTAACAAGAACCTTAACACAGATACACCATGCACCAGTACCACCGGATCCTGGACTGTGCGTCCTGGGGGTTGATGGTGCTGGAGGATGGATGAATACACACCTCAAACTACTACATAGTTCCCTCTTTTATGCCAGATGTACTATAGTACTCACTTGGATGTCCCGACAGGCACCCAGGTGTGGAACCTGGAAAGCTATGATTAAGTCCGACTTATCATTAATCAGACTAATATACCTAAGCAGAGGCACACTGAACAAATTTAGCAAAATATGGGCCCTTTGGTATGAATACATGGGCATACACATTCCAGCATACACCCCCAACACCCTTCAGGTAACCTGAAAGATACAGACAGGGATATACCCCTTTAAATATTCAACCTAATCCAATACATTTCCCTTCATCTCACATAATCCCCCACACATATCTACTCACCACACGAGAAGCCTTCCTCCCCCCCCCCCCCCCCCCTCCCTTCCAAGACACCTCTCCTTAACCTTCCTATCCTTATTCCCAAAATACAGAAATACAAGTAAACGGTTATATATGGAACTAAAGTTGATATAACGCAAATGTACTAAATTGAACTATGTGTAACCAGTTAGGTGATATGTGACCCAGATTATACATCTATGCTGAAACTGAAATGTAAATTGAATTGAGAGGAACCCTCTCTTTTCCCCTCCCCTTCCGTTTCCCCTTGTTACTCTCTTCCTTTTGTTATCTTTCTCTCCCTTTAATCAACTATATATAAATGCACAGGTACATAAGTGTGTGTCAAACTGTTTAATTGATTGTATATTCAATGTCATGAATACATACGGAATTGATGTATATTCTTGACCTGTTTACATAAATAAAACATGTTTAAAAAAAGAATTGTGTTGAATAAATTTACCTTCCCAGAGTTCCACTGTCCCGCTCTTTGCTCATTTTCCTTTGCTCTTGCAGGTGGGGGAGCAGCCCATTGCTGTGGAGTCAAGGAAGGCAGGCTTTGAGACAATGGCATTCCAGCATTTTCATCAAACACAGCGAATCGAGAACGACTTGAGATCTGCTGAGTTGGAGCAGTCTGAACACTAAGGCCTAAGTTACGAGCTGAAAGAAGTAAAAGGTAAAAAAAGTTAAGCCCTTTAATGGAAAATGTCATTAATTAATTTGATGCCTTGAGATTTTATTTTGAGAAATGTAGAGCACTTCAGAAAGCCTAAAAACAAAGTTGCAACAGTTACACCATCCACAATGCAAATATAACAGTAGTTCTAATAATTTCGACTCAAGCTGCTCATACACTGCCTATTCCCCCACGTACATTTGATGGAGTCTCCAACTCTGTTTACTGGTGCCCTTGCTTTGTTTTTCCCTCTTGATTTCAAATCTGCTAGTGAACTGCGTTGTGGTTCAGGAACCTCTAATTCCTCAGGGTCTGGTCCCTCAGAAATTCCTTGCAATACTTGACGTGACACTCTGGCCTGGAACTGCCTAGAAAGCAGATTTTATTAAAATGGATTACCCTGAAGTTCCATGCATTGTTTTGTGGTGCCAGATTCTAAAAATAAGGAGAACATAAAATCTGTGAAGATATTTATAGAGGTTACTTACCGATGATGGATCTCTAATTTTTCCAACGGTTCAGCTTTGCATTGCATGCCCTCCTGAAAAATTGAGTCTGCCTTCTTGTAATTCCCCCTGGCTTCTAATTCTTCTGCCCATGTGATGTAGAGCAAGGACTGAGAGATCCCTATTCCTTGGCTATGCAAATAGCTGTATAAATCCAAAGGCTCTGAGCAAAAATTTGCCTAGGAAGACGGAATTTAACATTTTTTTTATTGCATATTACTAACATATTAGACTTACATTGTGTATTTATACAGTATTAAAGGGGGTGCTGCGACAGTGCCAGATAGAAAAATAACTATCTACAGTGAGCACAAGGAGAAAGCAGAATATTTGTACTTACAAATTTAAGACAAATGGTAACATAGCGTAGATCATTATAATATCGTTTTTCTTCATGGAATATTTTAACAGCTCTTTCTAGTAGGATGCACAGATTGCTCTCCTTTCCTCCTTGAGGAAATGCTTGTTCTGCCCACTTGATATACCTGGTGAAGGTTAATATAAAAAGATCTTCTCATTGATGAGGTTTTTGCATTTCAGTGTGAACAATATAAATAAAGGACCCGGTAAAAAGGTTTTCTCTGTGTGAAAGTGTTTTGTACACCATTTAGAATTCTTGTTTTAAAGGGGAACTGTGGTCTTCAAACAAGTTGTGTTTAAATGAAAGGCCAGTTTCATACCTTTAAAACGAGCCATCAACCACCTGTCTACGTGCTCCACAGCCCAAGATATAAATAAATGACTGACCAGAAAGTTCATGGGTGGGAAGCTAACGTGACGTTCCTAAGGCTTCTCCTCCACCTCGCCGCCGGCGAGCACAGCCTCAGACTTCAGTGTATGAGGGAGACAGGAAGTCATCTCCCCCTCCCTGCTGTGTGAAGATCCCCACAGAGAAGATAAGGGAATCTACAGCCCTCCTACTGTCCCACTATGTGAAAACAGCCAGGCAGAGTTCTCACTCTGCCTGAAAAGGCTGTTTTCACAGTTTTCTGTAAGGAGGGGAGGGGTCTGAGTGGCCCACGGCAACCGTGAGTGGGTGAGGCCACATGCAGCTGTAAGGGAAGGGGCCAAGGGGGGCATGCAAATGGAGGGGCCATGAATGAGAGGGGCATGGGGGGCTGCAAGGGGAGGAGGAGACACAGGGCAGATTGACTGTCACATAGTTTCAGAGCAGGAAGCAGGGGACCTGGTGATGCTGCTTCTCAGGAGAGCAATTCATATCAATTTACCTAGTAATTTTTGGAGCACAGTTCCAAAAATTAACTTATTGCCAGTACTGTAGTTTCTAATGCAGGTTCACCCAATAATTTATTTTGGCTTTTAGGAAAAATAAAGAGAATCCCCACTTTTTATGGCATCAGTTCATAATGGATATAAGCAAAATTAAAGCACATGACCTCCCCCTAAACAAATTTGAAATCTACAAACAGGAAATCTACAAACAAATTCGAAATCCCCCCAAAGCTAACAATATTTCCTGGTCTCCAGGACGTTGCATCTACTTGATCCTCATCAGCTTCAGCCTTCCATGTTCACATAAGTTTAACACTGCATCAGGTTAGTTCTATTGTCCATAGACGTGGGAATTATGGCATCTTAATGGGCTCCTGAGCTGGAGCTAAATTTAGCTTTTGTGACAGTGACTTGTGCCATAAGTTTTTAGGGAACCAATCTAGTGACTTTTTTATGGATTAGGTGGGCTTTGGGCTCCTTCACCTACGATAGGACCAGACAGCCCAGAGCCGTTTTTGTCTCTGTTAATGGCAAGGGATATATAGGCTTTGTACCTTCATCCGGCACACTGTGTTTTTGCTATTTTTAACCATTGTTTGGGTGTGATGTGTTATTTTAATGCATATCTAATAAAGGTTATGTTTTAACTGTGGCTTATTCTCACACTTGTAAATATTGGTGAATGCACATATAGGGGGATACTTTCTTCTTACAATTTTAACTATATTTATCCCCAGTGCATACAGGGGGTAGCTCTGCGATACACCTCTAATTGTTCTTGTTAAGGGACACAAAACCAGTGGTTTTAAGAAAGTTTCTGTGGATATTCCAACCTCCCTGCGTGCTGTACTCACTGTGGATCTATTAACATAACAGACATACCTTCCATCTTTACTATAGGCACATATATGCAGAAGATGGGAGGGATGTTGACCTGTCCACGGATCAGCTGTCAAAGAGTAAGAGCAGGTTTTCAGTAAGTGTACCACTGTAACGCTGCTATTCCACTGCACACAGGAAGGCAGGCATATGTTCTAGTACCATCTGTGAAATAAAGTCTCCCTAACACTTTCAATTAACCCACATTCCTTACCTGTCCCAGACATCCAATGGATCATCACCAGAATAGAAGCGAAGCTCTAGCTCAAATGTCCTGTGAGAGCAAATGATATAATTATAAATCTCCATTTTGATGCCCATTACATCAATATATTGCCCTGGTGGATCTTCTGCAAGGAAAACTAGAGTCATGGACTCTTTAATCAAAGTAGATTTGGTATTTGACAGAATTTGGTTCTTGACAGAAAGACAATTTATAAAACAACAGATGTGATGACATCTGGGCAACCCTTGATTCTGAATGCTGGATAAACACTCAGGTACCCAATCTAATGTAATTCAATGAAAGGGTATCTCCACCCCCAAATTAAAAAAATAAATATAATGTAGGGGACCCCTAAAACGCCAACTTTAAATGTTAAAAATCTGTGCAGAAATGTACTTACACACCTTTGTTCCCTCAGCCTCTCTCTTCTGTATCTCCCATCCCCAGAAGTAACAAAAGGGGCCGAAACTGCAGCAGCGTCTGTAACTGTAACAGCCAACTACTAATGCAACCGAGTCAGAAAAGCAACCGAGGGAACGAAAGTGGGCAAGTACATTTCGGTGCGAATTTTAAACTTTTAAAGCTGGCGTTTGGTTGGAGGTTTAGGGTTGGGGGGTCCCCTACATTTTTTTGTTTATAAATAAAGATGAAGTGCCGAGGGATTGGAGGGTGGGGACATGTCCTTTAATCAAAATATCAATTAAAAATACCATAAAAGTCAAATTAAGATTAGTGGCTGATTAATATTTAATCCAAAAACATGTGCAATTTTATACATAGCCATCCAGCTTATATATATTATGCATACAAATACATCAATAACGAATTATTACAATAAAAAAAAAAAAAAAAAAAATCAGGGATCAGTATCCGAAATTATCACCAAAAACAGTGCAAAACCTACCGCCGTCACATATTCCCAGACAGATTCCATTGGAATCTCTCAGTAAGTCTATTGACCTTATACTCTGCAAGAGATCAGTCGGTAGGATGAGCACACATTTCTATTGTACTGACTCCCTAATTGAGTAAAGGGAGCCAATACTTACTAACAAAAATTCTTTGTCCATACTGACTGACGTGTACGTGTGTGAAAATAATATATATAAATACAATAGCAAAAGTGTGCCCGTTGGTACACAGTGGGAAATATGTGGGTGTATGTTTAGCTATATGTGGATACAGATGATATAAAATCTTTAGACACACTACTATAAAATGTAGGGATTTGTACAAAAAAAATAACTAAAGGCAAGATGTTAAAAATAAAAGAAATCCTATGAAATCTTGGTTCTATTAGTCTCACATCTAATATTTTAATGAATATTTTGAGTGTTATAGTTCAGTAGAAACACCACAGTGAAATACAACTTTTGTGCAAAGCTTGAATCAATCTTCCCCCTTAAATTTCCAACCAATAATAGAGAGGAGATCCATTGAATCATTCTATAATTAAAGGGTAACTGTGGTCTCAAATTCTTCCAAACAAGTAAGAATGATATAAAAAGCCTTCCATTATACCTTCACAATAAAACCTAAATCACATCACTAGATAAAATTTGTTATTGCTGCAAAAGTTCAGCAATGTAACTTCCTGGTTAAACTCTTCCTGTTTTTAACCATGTGACCAGCCTCTGCCTGCATTAATAGGCTCCCCTTCTCAACTGTCATTTTTTTTCTTCTTAGGTACTTCCTGATTTCCACAGCAAAAAGTCTTAACTGAACATGCTTCTCCCCCGGGGGAAAAGGGCCGGCAGGGGTCAGGTGATGTCACTCAACCTACTGGAAGCAGGAAGTTTGAACATTCACCTCTATATTATTTCTCACAGGGGAAGCCAGAGATGTGATTGTCGGCTCATAAAAAAAATACTGCAGGCTTTCATTTAACCCTAACTTGTTTTGAGACAAAGTTGCCCTTTAAAGTTATCAATCTGTCTTTCAATACTCACCCTCCCCATTAACTCACAGCTGTCACCAGGGATTCTGTTACAGAGGGATCACTATTGGTAAATATGAGGTCCTATAAAGAACCCAGACTATCCTGTCATGTTTTATAATTGTTGTTATTACATTTTATCAGTGGCGCTTGGCGTGTTTCGGACACTACAAGGTCCTTAATCATAAGCAGTGCTTGTATGGTCAGAAAAGGCATTGCAGGAGAATCATAAGTAGCAGAGATGTAAGGTAACGATTTGTTTAAACTACACAGTGGGGCCAGTATGGGGTTAAATTTTAGTTTTGGGGGTGGACATGCCCTTTAAAAGGTAACTGTGGTCTCGATTTCTTCCAAACTAGTAAGAATTATATAAAAAGCCTTCTATCACACCTACCTTAAAAATAAAACCTAAATCACATCTCTAGAAGCTATTGCTGGAAAGGTTCAGCAATATTACTTCCTGCTTGAACACTTCCTGTTTTCAGCCATGTGACCAGCCTCAGCCTGCATTAATAGGCTCTCCTTCTCCACGGTCTATTTTTTCCCCAGGTACTTCCTGATTTCATCAGCATTAAGGCTGAGGCCACACTACAACGCACCAAGCGTGCACGCTTTAGCATGCGATTGCGCATGCGTTTTCTGTGCGTTAGTGCGCATTATTTTCACGTTTGCGTCTTCTCTATCTTTAAAGCAAAAACGCAGGCGATTGTGCAAAAAATGCTTGCCGCAAAACAAGAAAGGACGCGCAGTCGCATATCGCAGGAACGGTCGCGTTCCCGCGATTTCAATGTTAGCGAAAATCCCGGGCGTGGAAGCAAGCACAAAACGCGTCTGTGAACACGCGAAAAACACGCTAGTGTGGCCTAGCCCTAAGTCTTAACTGAGCATGCTTCTTCCCTGGGGCGAACAGGTGGGACAGAGGTAAGGTAAAGTCACTCAACCTACTAGAAGCAGGAAATTTGAACAGTCGCCCCAATGTAATGTCTTACAGGTTCCAGCCTTATGTGATTGTCGGCTCATTTTAAAGGAAATACTACAGGCTTTCATTTAACCCTCACTGGTTTTGATACCACATTTGCCCTTTAAGGAGCTATACCTTACCTCCCGTTCTTCAATCAATATCTCAGGAGCACAATCCACCACAGCAGCACTGAAAATTCCAGACCACTTCCCGGTTCTAATCAACTATAGCGTGCTATAGTTGATTAGAACCAGGAAGCGGTCGGGACCTGTCAGTTCTGCTGCGCTGGATCATGCAATAGGTAAGTTTCTTCTTCTATCTTCGTCCCTGGCTCCTGAGATATTGATTGAAGAACAGAAGGTAAGGCATAGCTCCTTAACCTCCTGGCCTTCAATCAATACATTAAAGGAATAGTTCACTTTTCAAGTGAACTATTCCTTTAATCAAAATGATTTGTAAAGTAAAGCCAAGCAGGCATTTAGCTATATTTATTGCAATCTCTCGGAAAACTGTAGAGGAATTTTTATTTAATCTAGTTAATAAGAATGGCAATTCCAGTGAAAGTTGGAAAGTTGGAAAAAATTGGAACCTCCTCCATGCTGTACAAAATATATTTTGCAGAAGATATGCCGAATGCCTGAAAGCAGACAATACTCACTGCTTCTGCTGCTGGATGGCAGTATGGCTGGCGCTGTCCTGTTGAGCAAGGACCTCTTGCAGAGTTGACATGACTCTTCCTTGGCGCAGGGGCTGCACATTTTCCTTGCTCAACTCCCACTCGTCACCAGCTTGGGCCATGGTCAACACTCTGTGAAGATTTAGATAGATATAAACACTTCTCCAAAACATTAGCACTTCGATACATGCACCTGTGACTTAGGTGGATCAGCAACACCCAGCATAAAGACTTGAAAGTGGATGAGGATAGTGTGCGGGACAGCTGTCCAATCAGTTTGGATTTATATAGCGCCAACATCATCTTCCGTAGAGCTTTTCAATTACATGTATACATTCACATCAGGCCCTGCCCCGAAGAGCTTCTAAGCACATTTATCTAACCACATTAAGATCTAAGCACATTTATTTGACACATACAACCGATCAGTATGTCTTTAAGATTGTGGGTAAAACCGGAGTGCCCGGAGAAAACCCATGCAAGCACAGGGAGAACATACAAACTCCTTGCAGATGTGTTCAAGGGTGGAATCGAACTCAGGAGTTCAGCACTGCAAGGCATCAGTGCTTACCACTGAGCCACTGTGCTGTTGTTATCCAAATCCTAATTTGGCAATAGCCCCAGTTATTAAATAAGGCAAAACTCACCATCTGCAGAGGACCACAGGGGACATAGTAATAAAAGCGGAATCAATTTCTTCTGGCTGTACCAGTTTTTTGGGGGGTTAACAAGTACATACATTTGCTGGTAAATCAGTAAAGAATTGGAAGATCAAGAGGAAGTTCAAGCTGGACAATACGAGATCTTTAAAGGAATAGTTCAATAAAAATGTGAACCTTCCCTTTAATGCATTGATTGAAGAATAGGTAAAGGACCTATGCCTTACCTTCTGTTCCTCAATCAATTTCACAGGAACCAGGAATGAAAAGGTAATTTACCTTACTCACTATACCCCACCGGCTGAAGTGACAGGTCCTGACCACTTCCTGCTTAAATTTAACTACAGCGCCGGTACTTGGACGGGATTTCAGGCCTGACTACGACACGTGAATTTGTCCCTGCAGTAGGGACAGTCCTGTCCAAAGAGGGACGCATGGCAATGTGAGTAAGGTAAATTACCTCTCTTTGTTCCTTGCTTCCTTTCAGTTGATAGAAGAACAAAAGTTAAGGCATAGGTGGGTCTAACTCCATAAAGAAGAACTTGGAAGATAATTTGAGTAAAAAATGTGTAAAGGGCAAGCCCGGTTTTCTAAGGCGCCTTGGTTATGGCTTCAACCAAGTGTAGTGAGCAGACATGTTTACCATGGGGGTTATGTATGTATATGTTTATTTAAATAGATCCACTTGGGGGATACAGTGCTGTATAAATATTAGAATACAAAAAGTTCTACAATGTGGACAACAAATATAAATAATTCTATAAGTATACAAGTGCTGGAATCATGCAACATGAGGAAAGAGGTCCCTGCCCCATAGAGCTTCCGATCTAGTTATGGCGCTCCCTCCAAACATTGACCGATAAGGATATTAAACTTGATCTTAGGCTGTGTACACACCATACAATTTTTCATCTTCACCGACCTATAGTTCAGCATATTGGTCGATCAGGATGGTAAATTATTGCATGGATTTGCTCTGACTGACCATTTGTTTCTCTGAATTAGACAAATTGGCGTTCAGACATGACAGAAAAACACGGGCGTCTGTGCGGTCGTCGCCCTCAGCAAACTGTCGGCTGTGGCTACTTTTGCCATGACCAACGTCCTTCACCCTGGCCGATAGAGAGGAAGATTCCCATGTTGAGTACCCAGTTTGGCCAAAGGTGATATTGCAGGGCTATAGCCAGTCATGTCCCACCTGTGGAACCTGATGATGGAAACTACAGCTCCCAGCATGCCCTGGAATGCAGAACTGGCTCTATCTTTACATTTCTGACATGTCTGCCTGTCTGTAGTTCACAATATGTGGACCTGGGGTAAGTCCAGGTTGGAACAGACTCTTCTCTCTCCAGATGTGACAGCTCTCCATTGTAACAATAGGAAAGGAGGAGACACCATTACTAGAGCCACATTACCCAGCATCCTCAATGATGACATCATCAACCTTCACTCCCCGCCCATGTACCACACACTAAGTTATTTCATTGTTCACTAGAATAAACACATACACACACGACCAAATCTATTTTATCGCCCCGGGTACTCACCTTCCGGAATGTGCTTTATCCGCCAGACCCTCGCTCGCTACGTTCAAACTAAATCCCGCGGTTTCCCCATTGGTCCAATCCCGTCAGTCACGTGACACTGCTCGCCCGCTCAATGTGCCGGATCTGCACGACCTTTCCGTGATTGGTTAAAATTCATCAGGTGGAATAATTCTAAGGCTTTCTGGGAGTTGTAGTTTATGTTAATACTATTGCGAGTCACCAGTAACAAATAGCAGTTTAAATAATATTCCAATTCAAAATGTTCAGTTCATCTTATTTATGAAAGATTATGGGGGGGGGAAACCCACAGCAAGTGAATATTATCATAGATGTACAATCTGATTTCCAAGGAAATAGTCAATCAAGGCACTTGATTGACACCTGGAATGTAACATATTTTAGATTGGATACATAAATAGGGAACACATCAACAAAACAATAATACAGTGGTGGTTGGGAAGAATGATAGTTTCTAGTTATGGTCAATTTAAAATAACATTTTTCGGTATAGATGCCCTTTTTAAAAAAGCTAAAGGTAAGACAGACATTTTCAAATTAAAAAAACTACAGATTCCATCTACCTAACTAAATGTTAATGGAAACTTTTATTTCCATTAACTTCTAGTTGACCAGTTACTATTATGACATGCTCAGCCTTTACGTTGCCTAGTTACCATTATGACATCACAGAGCTTTGCTATAAAGCCGCGTGTAATGATCTGACTTTACCATTTTGGAGTTAAGCATTTTACAGCAAGGTGTTGCTTGATCAAGTGCACTGAGCGATTCTGTGAGTATTGAAAATACCTATAAACTTGTAGAATGCATTACATACTGTGCTAAATCTACAAATTGTCAGTATAGAATATTTTAAATACATATAAAAACTGAATGGAGAAGATATAATATATTGTAATTTTTAAAATTTAAATGGGATCTAAACTGAAAAGAATGTTTTTTTTTAATTGCCCATTACTGGAAACTACTGAAAAACTGTCACACAATCACCACAAGCTATTTACCATGTAAATAGCTTGTCCACCTCTTTAAGACAGAAACTTAAGGCGTTAAAATTTCAGAATGGGAAAACCCCATTAGTTATGCATTGAGAGCCGTTATGGGCTCAGTGCATTGCCTACAGAAGGCAATAGAGAGCGATACCGTCTCTCAGTACATAGCCCTGTATAATTTTTCCCAACCACCACTGTATAATTTTTTTGTTGATCTGTCTCCTATTTTAGTGCCTTAATTATCATAAACCCTTCTGCTGTTTGCAGTTAGGGCTGACAGTTGTTGTGTGTGAAATGCATTGTGGTAAATTCCCAATGCTGGCTCATAGTGATTACAGAGCATGCTCACCCTCACAGAAATTTGTATCTGATAAAGGGGGTGCCAGTTAATAGTAGGAGGGGGGACATTTAGCCTGAGCACTGGATTGACATGCAGACGACATGCAGCAAAACACGCACACCTCTGAGTATGTGATACTTACATGTTTACATTTATTGTTTAAAATTAGGCATTTTTTCAGTTTACATACCCTTTAACATTTTTTGTATTATTTTGTCTTGCAGCAATGGATTCCATGATGAGTTATTTAATGATATTTATCTTCGTGATCTTCTGTTATTCAACTTTTGGTAAATATAGAATCCTATTCCCTGGTAGCCAAGACACTTAATATATTGTTTCCCTCTTTGGCAGCCCTAGTTCTCTTATTAAAAGTTTCTTATGGACATTTTTCTCTTTTTTCAGCTTTTACAATAAGACATTTTACAGTCTTTCAAAATGAAATCGAAGCTCAAGTAAACAATTATAACCTTATCCCATGTGAATTCCATACGGTCCACCAGCTAAGGCCAGATGTAGTATCCCTGGCATGGCGTAAAGCCAATAAGGATAATAACGACTTCACCCCAGTTATTCAACTACATGGGACCCAGCTGGAAACTGACCCCAACTATGAAGGGAAGTACAACCTCTTCACCCCACTTGTTTCCAAAGGGAACTGCTCCCTGATATTCAGACCCTCTGATATTGAGGACAGTGGCAGTTTTGACGCCCAGCTGGTTATTAAGGGAAAGGTCTTCACAACCTCAAAAATCTACATAAAGGTTGTAACAGGTAAGGTCTAGTACACAGTCATTATAATTATTAAAAAACAAAAAGATATTGGGATTATTAATATGGAGTGTTTAATCTTCTTTCTGTAGATCCTTTTTAAGTTCTTTGTTCTCTGAGATCAAACCCTGACCCTATGACAGCTTAACTTTACTTTATCTTGTTTATTACCAGCTGAGTCCCGGGCAGCAAAAATCCACATTACTGATGCACCAATGAGGAAAGACACGGCTGTGACTACAAAAGGCGACTTTGTGGATAAAATTATTGTGGTTGCAGCAAAAGGAAATGTGAAAATAATAGTCATTGTTGTATTGGCAATGTCTGGTGGCATCGGGTTAATCCTGATCATTGTCATTACTATATGGTAAGTATTTTTTAACCTGGTCATGCATTTTAATCAGTGCAATAGCCATATATAGCAATGCACAGAGCTTTTGTGTAAATGTGTAAATTTATATGGCAGCTCTATACATAATACCTTACTCATTCACAAAAACCTACACCTCTTTTTACAGTTGCTGTCGTCGGAAGCATAAAGTTCAGGATGAAGAAAACCCACAAAAGTCTAATAGGTTAGTAAATAATGAAAAAATATTATTGTATTATGAATCCCTAGATTTATATAGATGTAATATTATTATTCTATATTGAATTTAATTTGTAAACTGTACATTAACAATTTATCTTTTCTGAACAGTAAAACTAAGAAAGAGTCGGATAACGAAAAGTCGGATGATGAAGACTCTGATAGCACGTACGATGATGATTCTGATGATTCTAATGTTGGATGTATATTGGATTAAAGAGACACAGAGATTTACTTCAGATGATATGGAAGAGGTTGATAAGAAGAATGACTATGGATCAGATACAGTAATGTTATAAATCTTCCTGCACTGCCTGCGCCCTGTATGTATGTATTTTATTTCTTATATAGTGCTATGTATTCCGCAGCGCTTTACAATTATTTACTCTATTCACATCAGGCCCTGCCCGAGGAGCTTACAATCTAATCACTTTATGTACACATACAACCTATCAGTATGTCTTTATGATTGTGGGGGAAACCGTACCTGGAGGAAATCCAAGCAAGCATGGGGAGAACATATCAACTCCAATGCTAAATGTCCCATTACCAGAGGGGACCTATCTAGCACCCAGCAGTACCGAGGTACTTTTCCATTAAAAACCTTCCACCTTTCTAGCCTTCCAGCCTGGAACTAGGACTGTCACTGGAGACGGATCCTCACACCACCATACTGCAGCTAGGTGGGCATTATTACAATCCAGCCGGTAAGCCTTTCTGCCAGCAACTCTTCCCACAACCTATTTGCCCGTTCACCAGTTAATAAGCCAGCAAGCCTTTCCACATGATAACAAATGCTTTTAACAGACAGCAAGCATTTTCACCTACCCACTCTTTGTGGAAGCCAGCAAACCTATTTACAAGCCACAAGCCTTTTCAACACACAGCAAGCCTTTTTACAAGCCAGCAAGCCTTTCCACCAGAGAGTAACCCTTTTCACCAGCTATCAATCCTTTTCACTAGCCAGCAAGCCATTCCCCATACTTACAAACCCATTCACCATGCAGCAAGCACTTACAAGCCAACCAACCTTGCCACCAGCCAGTAATTCTTTTTATAAATGTATTTAAAGGAACACTAAATCAAGTATTTAAAGTATTTGCCATCCGTTTCTATTATTCACAGGAGGTGAGAACTCTTATTCCCACCTCCCTGTGAATAATAGGATGCTGGGGGGACCTGGAACTTACCTTTCCGGTGCTCCACTGCAAGACGCTCCTGCATCTAACAGCTGTTCTTTCCCGATCGCACGCCCTATCTTTTGTATTGGCACGCATGCGCCTAAGATAGGGCGCGTGGTCAGGACAGAGCGGCTGTCAGTGAAGGAGCGGCTTGCAGTAGAGCACCGGTAAGGTAAGTTCCAGGTCCCCCCAGAGTCCTATTATTCACAGGGAGGTGGGAATAAGAGTTCTCACCTCCCTGTGAATAATAGAAATGGATGGCAAATACTTTAAATTCTTGATTTAGGAGGGTTTAGTGTCCCTTAATGTATTTATACACAGTAATCATATCCCCACGCAAGCGCCTTTTCTCTAGCGTACATAATAGTAACTTATCCAGTCTCTCTTCATAATTAAGCTCCCCCAATCCCTTTATTATTTTGGTTGCCCTTGTATGTTTGTAAAATATGTAGCAATATATAAGAAATAAAATACTTGTAAATAAAATGCATGATGCCTGTCCTTATTACAGTAAGCTACTGCCAGTAGTCATGCATAAAATAACAGCTACTGATAATGGCAAGAGACAAAATATAGGGCTTATGTACCAAGAGGTGTAAAATATGGCCTCTTTTATTATTCTTCAGCAACCAATCAGATTTTATCAGACATTAGACCAGTAAAATGCTAACATCTGATTCGTTGCTGCAGATTAACAGCAATGGAAAACATTTGCACTTAAGCCCCTATAGTACATAAGCCCCTATAGATTATAGGCATTTGATCACTATTTTTGGTGCGTATGCATGTACTCTGATAGGCTTTAATTTTGGAAGTCCAACATTGCGATTGTGTGTTCTTCCATGCGTCCTAGTGGGGCCTCAGCCTCATTGCTGTTAAAGGGCCCTAATATGAAAACACATACAGGTAAATCAGACCCCAAAACCCTAAACTGTAATGGTTTGAAATCTGAAATATATAAGTATAACCTGAAATCCTGCCCAAGGTCCTGTTGCCCGTTTCTGCTTCCTGGTTCTTCCAGTTAGTAACTGTCAGTTATGGATTTGACAGTTGACATCACAGCAAATGACTGAATGCCAATCCCCTAGCTGCCTCTTCTGAGCATGCTCAGGCTCAGTACAGGTCACTAAATTGCTCAGTTTCCATGAGGCATCCAGAAGCATAGCAGGCATACGGTAATGAATTCAGAGGACAAAGTAGGATATATCAACATATTTTTGAAAGGCCATTCTTTCTAAAAGATGTTATTATGAGGGTGGAGTTGTCCTTTAGGCTGGGTACACACGAGGGACCATTTTTTCCGACCAAGCATTCGCTACACGTCAGCGCTCGGCCGGGACAAATGTCTCACGGTAAACGGCAACAGTGGCCACGGCCGACAGTTCCTGTGACCCTATGGGACCGCACGATCGGCCGTGATTTACCGACACGTCCGATCCAGACAAATGGGGGGATTGTCATCAGACACGGTGGCAGCCGAAAGCGGCACAGATTTTCACCCCAATCGACCAATACACAGAAGTATCAGTCAATTGGGCCAAAAAATCTGCCCGTGTGTACCCAGCCTTAAGGAATGACCTAAATTATTAGGAGCCAAATGCCAGCGTGTTTAAAGGACAATTATACTCACCTTCCCTCCGCTCCACATCTTTGTGCAGTACCTTTTACTCAGGATGAGGACCTGAACCGCTACAGCAGCGTCTTACAGCACTGCTGCTCTGGTAGGCTCCGCCCCCTCCTCCCCGTTGGCGACTAGGCCAATAGGAAGGCGTGCTTGTTGCAGAGCGTGCCTTCCTATTGGCCTCGTCGCTGACGGGGAGGAGGAGGCGGAGCCTACCAGAGCAGCGTTGCTCTAAGACGCTGCTTTAGGTTTCGCAAATCCAGGGGTGAGGACCTTGCGGTTCAGGTCCTCACCCTGAGTAAAAGCTACTGCACAAAGATGTGGAGCGGAGGGAAGATGAGTATAATTGTCCTTTAAAACTGGCTATATCAAAAATCATGAATGACCACCAGATGGCAATATTATGCAACAAACATAATCCAAATAAGAAAATGTTTTTGTAGTATATTATTCAGACAGGGAGAATCAATAAAAATTCTTATTGTGCTAATTTTGCCCCAACCAATCAGATCTTATTTAACATTTGAAAGCTAACATGTGATTGGTTGTGTCAAAATTAGCACCATTTTTAACGATAAGAACTTTTATTGAATAACCCTGAGAGTTTATTGAAATATGTATATTTACTTGCATCACTGCAGTGTTTTAGACCTTTTTTACTTTATGCCACATGCATCAATGCACATCATATTACAAGTTTCACATTCCAAATAAAGATATATTGATATTTTGTGTGTATCTAATTTAATTCTTAGCTTATAAGCTCTTATATATATTACCCATACTTTTCCTAAATTATAATGTTTTATACCAAAGTTTTTTTGGAAGAATACAAGGTTTTTATGCCTTATATTACCTACATTAATTTCATAACATTTAAGGCACTTCCAAGACATAAAAGAACAGCTTTTATGGGGCCCTAGACAGGGCTGTCACACTAAGGTAGATGTAATAAAAGTTGTTATTGTTAAAAATGGTGGTAATTTTGCTCCAACCTATCAGATGTTAGCTTTCAAATGGTAACTATCATCTGATTGGTTGGGGCAAAGCTAGGACCCTTTTTTAATAATATGAACTTTTATTACATCTCCATGTGTGACTTACATGGACTCTACTACTGTTTCCCCTATTTAAAGCTCCAAGATCCAAAATTGCCTCATGCTGCAAAACCAGACATATTCTGTCTCCCTCGCTTCATGACATAAAAACATGGTTTATTGATTTAACAATATTAATACCAGTTTGTTGAACTGTTCCATTGCTTAGCGCTGCTTTAGCACTGCAGTATCTTAGATTTTGCAAGCAATGTATACCAAAAATGTAATGGGTATAGCAAGAAGACTGGCTTCTTGAACTAATAACAGATCTTATACCTGCCTGAACAACTTACTGCATCTAGCATTCCCTGGCTTGGTGGGAGTTGTAGTTTTCAAATATCTGGAAGCACACCATCTGAGAATCCCTGATCTAATGAAATGTGCATGGTAAGGATAAATGGCAACTCTCTGTGCATTACTAAAGATGTGTAATTAGGACTCTAACCCTAGACATGCACAGGCTGATAGTATAGATGATTGATCACTCTATGAACGATTTACAATCAGGATGTCATTAATCACTGGTACAATAGGTACAATTAGGTATACTGTCTCCATCCCTTTTCCAATCAGGCCTTTTCTCTTTAATTCCTCCCTTTATTGGCCTGTATCTCCCATAGTAGTTTTTGAGCAACAATACAACAAATTTGTACAGACTTGTGGGACGCACCGAGCGCCGCTATTGGCAACCCGGTGCAAACAGCCCGGCGATGTTATATGCCGATAGCGGCGCTCGGAACATTGCTACTTGGCGCCGTTTTATTCTGGCACTTTCAACGCCAGCTATTAGCTGGCGTTGAAAGTGCCGCAATAAAATGGCGATTTCGGCATGTAACATCACTTGCGACGGCTGCGCTGTTAACTTTCGCGTTAGCCACGCAGCCGCCGCAAGGAAGGAGTTAAAGTCACGCTAACCGATATAACATCGGTTAGCGCAAATTCAACTCCAAATCAGAAGCGATGCGCCCGTTGGTGCATCGCCCTGATAGACTAAGCATGCTCTCTTCCAGCTGAATCTATGGATTAGCTATGAATTTCCAGATACTGTTTGCCCGTTTACTTTGAATGGGCATGTAATTAAAGTCCATCTGTTATTTCTTGATTAAAGAAGAAGAATTGAAATTTACACATAGGTAGAGAATCCCCATAAACCATTGTACTTACAGTTATCAAAAGTGTTTCTTTAAGCATAAAATCTTCCTGATTATTGGCAGTGTAATAGCGTTTCCTGTAAACAGTGGGGAAGCTCAGATAGCTGGGTACAGAAAACGACTGTTGAACCATATTATATATATATGTATGTATAATTAATTAATTAATTAATTTGGCTTGAAAAAGCCAAATTCCTGTTGTTTCTATTTCTTCTTCTTCCGTTTTATTCTTCCGCTTTTTTGGACCGTATCTCCTCCCACAGTTTTTGAGCTAGAGACATGAAATTCGGTACAGACGTGCGGGGCATATAGGAGAAGTGTGCTATCTTCTACTATGGAATCCGCAGAAGCGTTAAGCCATTATCGGCGAATTTCGGGACATTTTTTCCCATAGACTATAATGGTAACAATCCTCAAATGTGGTTACTTCAAAACTGTTTGTTTCATGGTCATAAATACAAACGATGATACCCCCAACCCCCCACACAGACACAGGTACACCCACCTACTGACCTACCTTTCCATTTCCATGGAAGCCATGATTAAAGGGTAACTAAAGCTGAGTGAACTTGGCCAAAGGTGGACGCATTGTCAATGATTCCGGAAAGACTCTGCTGGGCGGCTTGGGGACCATGGCCAAAGGTGGGAGCACTATCAATGGTTAGAGGGAAACTCTGCTGGTCTGCTCAGGGACCTTTGCTAAAGGTGGACTTGCTTTCACTGGTCCAAGGGAAACTCTTCTGTTCTGCTGGGAGAGTTTTCTCTGTAACAGGAATTGTGGGTATTAAATAAAGACTGACTTGTCTCTAGTTTCCCTTCCCTTATATTCAACCCAGTGGATCTTTACTAACCTTCATCTCCATGGTCTGCACCTTAGTGTCCAGGTCCCTAAAGGAACAGAGAGACTTGCGTCATGTTTATGGCTAATAAGTAATAATAAGGGACAGAAGAGGAGATGCCCAGTGGGAGACAGTAGTGGGGGTGGGGAAATGACTTATATGGGGAACTGACTGATACGGTTAGATTTCTCTCAGACACGACGGGTACCAGACTGAACTAATACTAACCTAGGAACCTTGCTTTGGTGTCCTTGGCCATAGGTGAAGACATTCAATCCTGGTCTGCTGGGCGCTGAGTGAACTTGGCCAAAGGTGGACGCATTGTCAATGATTCCGGAAAGACTCTGCGGGCGGCTTGGGGGCCATGGCCAAAGGTGGGAGCACTATCAATGTTAGAGGGAACTCTGCTGGTCTGCTCAGGGACTTTGCTAAAGGTGGACTTGCTTCACTGGTCCAATTGAAACTCTTCTGTTCTGCTGGGAGAGTTTTCTCTGTAACAGGAATTGTGGGTATTAAATAAAGACTGACTTGTCTCTAGTTTCCCTTCCCTTATATTCAACCCAGTGGATCTTTACTAACCTTCATCTCCATGGTCTGCACCTTAGTGTCCAGGTCCCTAAAGGAACAGAGAGACTTGCGTCATGTTTATGGCTAATAAGTAATAATAAGGGACAGAAGAGGAGATGCCCAGTGGGAGACAGTAGTGGGGGTGGGGAAATGACTTATATGGGGAACTGACTGATACGGTTACTTACTGTAGTGCTGTTATGTTGATTACCTCATGGCACACATCCTGCCCACTGTATAGAGAATAGAAAGTGATTATTATCAGACAATAAAGACATCACATTCACTTACATAACCACCCAAGGAATCCTTCCTTTCTATAGTGACCATTGCTAATGTTTCAATATCACCCAGTCTATTCCATGTTACTAGTCACATGGACTTTAGATTTATGGTTTCTATTGGAATCTTCCCTTCCCAGAGTTCCCTGTAAATGAGTGGCGTGGTGGAACTTATAAATGAATGAAATTCACACGTGCAGATTTATAGCAATTGCAGGAAATTCCATTGAAAGGTGTCAATCATCACCTATATAACTGGCCACACCTCCCAACTTTCCCCCTGTGCTTTATAGTAAAGTATAAGGGCCAGTAGACATTTTGGCTTGCAGCGAGGGGCAGTATTTGGCTGCCATGAAACCATTTTCTAACCACACATAGAGCTGATTAAAGGCCAATCCCTGATCCAACTTGTGTGTACCCAGCCTTAGTGTATACCATATTCTGCCCAATTCTTTGTATACAGCAGTTAAAGTTTATTTCTTTGTCCTGCCATCTACTAGTAAAGTGGGGTCCCAGCATTAGAAAGGGGTGTTACCTTTTCTTGAAGTTCCGAAGCCATCTTATCTATAATAGCCCGGAACGCTATCTCCTGGGAAGATTGTTTCTTCTTAACATCTTCCAGGTTTGCATTGAGGACATTTAGAGTGGCCTCTAGTTGTAGACGCCTCTCCTTCTCCTCTGAGGCCTCATTGTGGGATTTCTGTGGGAGCCAATAAAACATTTATAGCAGTGAAGGGCTAGTGAGGTTAGGGTTAGAATTTCCATTTTCTATCTATTACTGACCTCCTTCTGGTTGGAGAGATTTGCCAGGTCCTTTCGAAGATTCTGTATTTCTTGGCAATAATCTTCATCATTGACTTTCTTCTCTGAAAATTGAATAACACAGATGATTGTGAATAAACATTTACTACATCATGGACACTTATCAAAACTACCAGCCACATTTCTACCATACATATTCACATATAATGGACATATTCATTAAGGTGCAGTATTGTAATATACCGTTATCACCATTACAAAATTTTCTCACTGCCACATGGTGTTTTAGAACAGCGCCATAATAGAATGACACAGCCGTAAAATACAGAAAAGATAGCTAATATGGCCAATAACAATTAAATTATTATTTCTAGCCTTTACATGCCCTTTAAGGCAAAATGTCAAAAATGACTTTAGGTAAATTGATAGGAATTGCTCTCCTGAGAATTTTTGCAATTCATTTTCATTGTTTATTTTACATAGTTTTGAAGATATTTACATTTTTGTGTGTGATATGGCAGCAGCACCTGCTCTGAAACTCAGCCAATCTGCCCTGTGTCTCCTCCCCTTTGCAGCCCTCATGGACCCCATGGTCCCTCCAGTTGCAGGCCCTTACCTTCTCTGCAGCTGCAGGTCCTTAACACAGCAGAGAGGAGGAGGGACTTCCTGTCTCCCTCACACACTGAGGGATTCTGAGGCTGTGATCACCGGCGGCACTGTGCAGGAGAAGCCTTAGGAATGTCACATGTCAGCCTCCCACCCATTAAAGGGTATCTCCACTCGTTTTTAGAAGTTTTGGGAATCCAGTTCTATTGAAGAACGGGAGGTAAAGGAGCTGTGCCTTACCTTTCGTTCTTCAATAGAACACACAGGAGCCAGGAGAGAAGGTAAGAAACTTACCCGCTCGCTCGCTCCCCCGGCGCGTAGTCTGACAGGTCCCGACGGACCTTGTCTTCTATGCGCATAAAAACGAGTGGAGATACCCTTTAACTTTCTGGTCAGTCATTTCTTTATATCTTTGGATGTGGAGCACGTAGAGAGGTGGTTGATGGCTCATTTTAAAGGTTGGAAACTGGCCTTTCAGTTCAACTCAACTTGTTTGGAGACCACAGTTCCCCTTTAAAACCTAAATAAAATCTGGTGGGCCCAGTGGGTGGCTCTGAATGCACGTAAATTCTTCTAATAAACTAACCAATCAAAATAGGCCATTTATTCCCCTATGCAGATGATATCTCCATGCCATACACTTTATATGATCGGTTACCAGAACAGGTCCTGTTGGATGCTGGTTATGCCTATAATAATATAATAGAGTTGTCTTATACGCTGGTTTAATGATACTATACTCCTGGGAGTTAATAACATTGTCTGTTCTTTTCAGCTTTTATTTTTTCTTTCCATGTCCAGTATGTTTTCTAAGATATAATTCCTTCTGTTGTATAATTTTAAACATTGTAAGGAAATAAATCTCCTACCTCAAACCAAGACTGGATTATCCAACCCAATGTGGGGAAAGCTAATAATTTCCCAGGACATACATGGCCCTAAATAACAGTAATAGTCATTTTAAAAAGGGGAAACAATCTACATATTCCTCTATGCATCCATAAAGTGTTTGTATATGAATACGGTACATTGTAGGAATAAGGTAAATTATTATATATATTTTATTGTAAGTGATTTAAAGGATCTAATCCAGCCCAGAGAGAAAAGGAGAGAGAATCCCCAATTAGTCCTCTCTAGTTAATTCACTGCAATAAAAGTGTTGTAATAGAGATTTCTTTATAAAGTTTTATGGAAACATAGTGGAAGACTTAGATCTTTATCCAATTTTCTGTACATATATTTCCTCCCTGTACCCATATCTTTCTCCCAGAATTCCGTAATCATAACAATATCAGGCTGTTTCACACTAACAGTATTGTAGTGTTTTCTGAGAGGATCAACATGTTAAGCAGCAGAAAAGCACTACAGCATTTAGTAAACCCCAAGAAAATGCTACCTGAGCAAAAACATGCCACTAGTGTGAAACTAGCTTTACTGTGGTGGAGGGCCCCATACTTTCCAATATAAGTATTAGCCTACCCAACACCACATGTTTTTGTTTGTTTTGTATGTACAGTATATAGAAAAGGGCTCTCCAGTTGCACATGCCCTTATATAATGTGTGTGGCAAGAATATTTATGAAGAATAATTATTCTACTATAATATTATTATACCTTTTTGGCACCTAATAACTAAGAATTCTGATTTTGATTGTGTTACTTTGTTTAGTAGTTAGATGATTTAAGATGATTTAAGATTAAATAAGGGTAATTGGAAAATGGATTTGTCAGAAGGTCAGACCACGTACAGTGATGAATTTCTCTCCTTGCACCAGAAGTGATTAACTGATTAGAGATAAACATCTAGTCAGTTATTTAGTATAGTGAGAAAGGGAATAGTCTATGGGGGATGGGTTCTTGCCAAAGTTTTCATGTTGAATTGGCTAATTTACTTTGCAGTTAAGATTTTTATTCTACTATTTCTTAAACTCACACAAAATGTACTTATCTGATGAGATACATGTGTAGGGAACTATAAACTAGTTACACATTAGTCTTCTTGTTCCGACAGGATTTGGCTAGTAGGGGCCACTGTGTAAAAGCATAAAATGGAGAGCACTCATGCTCAGCCTCTTTCTGACTTCTTGGAGTTTCCCCAGAGCAGAGGGGATGAACCTGGGGCCTGGATAACAGGTAGGCTCAATTAATGTAAGGTTAGATTCTGTTATAGATCACTCCAGGAGTCATACTGTAGATAGGAGTAGGGTATCTAGTGAGCAGCCTGAGCTCCAACAAGGAGATTTAGTAAGGACTTGAGTCCTGGGTATACCACCCAAGAATAGGGACATAGTGCCAGACATAGGGGTAGAAGATTCCACTACAGTGACCTGAGAGCTGGGGTGGAATTTACAAGCTGATTGTTATTTATGCTGATTCTGGTTTGTGAGTATTTATGTAATATCTGTGTCATGCTATGCCACCTCTATTCTGCCACCTCTATTCTGCTAATGCCTAATTAATATTGTTCTGTTAATTAATAAGATACTGTTTAAGTTTAAGAACCACGGGTGCCCATTTATTGCATTGTATCTAGGAGTGGTAGTTCATCAACACCCTGCCTCCAACATCTGCGAGGGACCACTCCTGATAACTAATGGTCTTGTGCATAGAATTTGGGTAAGGCTGACACGTCTCTGGAGCAAATTACATACCCCCATTTTACTATTGCCTTACACATATATTTTCTAAACTGATCTGACCTGTGAATTTCACTGTAAAATTATCCATGGTTCTTAAAGGGGAAGTTCAGTGCAAGTACTTATGCTTAACAGCATTTTCCTTAACCTGCCCATTCAGCATTTTGCCTGTCTATAAATAAATGCTTCCAAAATAAATAAATGCTTCCAAAATATCAGGGTCCCTGATAGTGTCCATTATGGTCTTGCCCTTGACCTAGTGCCTCAGTTGTTTTAGTTTCTCAGTAGAGGTCTGAGCATGTTTGACCCATCAGCCAATCAGTAGAAAATTTGTTAGGAACTTTATGAAGTCTGGGAAGAGGAAGTAGAAAATAAAAAAGAGCATGGTGGGTAAATGTGATGGCAGCTGTTACTGCCATCACATTATAGTTTAGTTTTCCTAACAGAAACACTGATTTTCATTTAACTGGATTAGTGTTTTAGCTTCAGTAGGAAACATGCTGTTTGTTTGCAGGGTTTAAAGGACAACTTTGGTCTGCAAACAAATTATGCTTAAAGGATAAGTGCACTGTAAAATCAAGTTATGTGTATTTGGAAGCTGCAGCTTTAAATATACTGTTGCCATATTTTTTTTTTTTACGTATGCCCCTCCAGAGCCTACCTTTGTGCCTTGGAAGTTGCTGACATCTTGTTACTGGTTTGCTAAATGTTAAGCCCCGCCCCTCTGAGATTTCCTCTGCTTTTTCCTGCTTGAGCCTCAAACAGTAATGCTTGTGAGTTCCATGCACACGCACGTGTATGGAACTCACAGGCATTACTGTTTGAGGCTCAAGCAGGAGAGTGCACGGAACTCACAGGCATTACTGTTCGAGACATTCAGCAAACCAGTAACAAGATGTCAGCAACTTTCAAGGCACAAAGCTAGGCTCTGGAGGGGCATAGGTAAAAACAAAATATTGCAATGGTATTTTTAAAGCTGCAGCTTCCAAATGAACATAACTTGATTTTACAGTGCAGGCTGGAGCCTGTGAGAAATTATATTGTGATGAATGTTCAAATTTCCTGCTCCCAGTTGGTTGAGGGGCATCACCTGACCTCTGCGTCTCTGCGCCCCCAGAGAAGCAATCTCAGTTAAGACTTAAAGGATATCTATATTCTAAATATGAACTGTTTAAAAATGGAAAGTACTTGGGGCAGGGAGGCAGGATTGATTATTACTACCTCACAATATTGTTTTGTTGAGGAGCTACAGCACCAACAGTTTTCATTTGCCAGGTTAGTCCTGTACTATTAAAGATAGTGCTGAAGCCAGGAGGAAGACTGGCAGAATCAGATTTCAAAATCAGTTTTTCCTTATAGAAACAATATTGGGAGGTAGGAATTACCAATCCTATATCCCTGTCCCAAGTACATTTCAGTTTAACGGTTTTCCAAATAAACTTTATACACACGATAGATACCCTTTGATGCAGGAAGTACCTGAACAGAAGTAAAAATTTTTTAAAAAAAGACAGTTGAGAAGAAGAGCCTATTATTGCAGACAGAGGCTGGTCACATGATTACAAGCTGGTCACATGGCTGAAAACAGGAAGTGTTCAAGCAGGAAGTAATATTGCTGAACCTTTCTGGCAATAACAAATAAAATAACAAATTTTACCTAGAGATGTGATTTAGCATTCATTTTGGAGGTACGACTGAAGGCCTTTTATAACCCTAACTAGTTTGGAGACCACATTTACTTTACCATTTAAGCTATGTCTGGCTTACATGATATCAGTTTAATTTATGCTCCAGGCTCAGCAAAAGAGCAAGAACATTTTTGAACTCTAACAGGGTTATTCAATAAAAGTTATTATCGTTTAAAATGGTGCTAATTTTGCCCCAACCAATCAGATGTTAGCTTTCAAATGTTAAATAAGTTCTGATTGGTTGGGGCAAAATTAGCACCATTTTAAACGATAAGAACTTTTATTGAATCTCCCTGTAAATTCATAAAATATGGACTGTGACATAAATGGTGTTATTCGCATATCAAGTATTAAAGGACAACAATATTAAAAAAATAACATCACCCCCATTACATATCCACACTTCCAGCAGGTGAAATCGCTTACTTACATTTACAGCCTTGCTGCCCTCCCTTAGATATTACAAAGCAAAGATAAGTGCTAAAAGCCCACCTCCTAGCTGGCCCAAAAAATGAGGCAAAACACCCATGTGGCTTAAAGGGCATGTCCGACCCAAAAACTAAAGTTTAACCCACTACGGGCCCCACAAGTTTAAAAAAATCCTTACCTTACATCTCTGCTCCTTATGATTTTCCTGCAGTGCTTGTCCAAAGTCCAGGAAACTGAAGTGTTGGAGCTGTCTTCCTGTAAAAAAGGTTTCTGCCTCTGATCTGTCCTCTCAGTTGTTTCTGGCATGCACAGGGGAGCCCTTTCCCCCCTCCCTCCCAACATCCGGATCCAACCCCAACTGCTGCATTAGTTCTTTAAAAAACGAATCTGAATCATACTTACAGCCCTTCTCGCCTGCGGAGTCTCTATTGCTGACAGCCACATCTGATTACAGACATGGCTGCTGGTCTGGCCACTGTTTGCAACTTTGCAACACGGGGAGAGCGCCGTGGGAGTGAAGGCTGTATGATTTGGATTTGTTTTTTAAAGAGCTTTGGGTGTTTGGGTCTGGGCAGAGGGGATCTACCTTATATTAAAAAGGTAGAGATAGAGTATGTAATTTAAAATCTTCAAGTCTGAGGGCACAGCACAACCCACACAGGGAGAGACTGTCACATGGTTTCAGAGCAAGACGCAGGAAGTGCAGGAAATCTGGTGATGCTGCTACCATATCACACATAAAAATGTAAATATCTTCAAAACTATGTAAAAAGAATGAAAGTAAATTGCAAAAATACTCAGGAAAGCAATTCCAGTCAATTTTTTAAAAGTGATTTTTGGACCACAGTTACCATTTAAGAAAGCATTATGCTAACTAAAAATAATGAAGTCTGATAGCTGAACAAAGCAAGACTAACCCTACAAATTTTTAAAGTATATTAATAGGGAATGAAGTTCAGTTTTATCCAGGCCATTGTTTCTTATTTTCTCAGATTCCCTTATATACAAAAACATGCCTCTGGATTGGAAAAAAAGCTGATATAATTCCAATATTCTATAATGCAGAGGCCACACTAAGCTTGCGCATACTTAATACACATTGATGCTTGCTTGTGCTGCAATCCCGGTCATATTCGGGGATAGTAGCGCATGTGAATCGCACTAAAAATGGTGCTCTTTTATCTAGATAGATTGTCACATTGGGCTGCTAAATGGCAGATGAGATTCAATGTTGATAAATGTAAGGTGATGCATTTTGGACTTAAAAATCCTTGTGCTACTTATACTATAAATGGCTCTGTGTTAAGTGAATCCCTGTTGGAAAGGGATCTTGGAGTTTTGGTGGATAACAAACTTAAATGCAGCAACCAGTGCCAAGTGGCAACAGCTAGAGCCAGCATAACATATTATTCTCTCTCTTTACAAAGCACTGGTAAAGCAATATCATTTCTCAGTAAATCAACCTCTGTCTGCAAATGTTTAACACTAGCCTTAAAGGGCATGTCCACCCCTTGTACAAAAAATTAACCTGTAAGAGACCCCCCCAAATCCCCAGTTTTGTTTTACTCACCTGTTGCAATGATGCTCACAGTCTGAGAAAAGAGCCTTACAGGTCTGTGATACACCTCCATTCTACTTCCTGGTAACGGCCGTCAGTCACAGCCGTTACAGTGATGTCATGGCCAATGACTGACGGACATTACCAAACAAGCCTTCACTGGATTGCGGACACTTTTCTCAGACTATGTGCATCATTGCAACAAGTGAGTAAAATGAAACTGGGGTTTTGGGGTTTCTCTCCTACATTTTAAATTGTTTGAACCGTCGGACATTGGTTTGCAACCTTAAAGAACTTAACACGTATGAAATCTACATGCTGCAGTGCAAGCACCATTGCACTAAATACATGCTGTATGGCTACACTGAAATGAATGCAGCCTTAATCATGTTATGTAGATTTTATATGTATTTGGTTCTTAAAGGCAAAGGTGGCAACCCTAGCTGGACCCACCTTTTTTTGAGATTGACTTGCAATCGTAAAATTAATAGGCCAGGTAGGAAAGTCTGTAGATAAGAACCGATATGTTTAAAATGCAGTAGATATGCTGGCTATACACTAGTTATTAGAACTGGTAAGGAAAGATATTTGATCAAATGCTGTACAGGAGGCTGCATGGTGGCTCGTTAGTTGCTGATTCTTGGGTTCCCCCCATTGCCAGATTTGCAAGGACATTTCAGGTCCTCCCTATGCTTGCAAATTGCACTGCTTTCATTCATTCATTTACTTCCATGAAAAGTTTGAGTGCATTTGGTTGTGTGTATGTCAGTGTGCATAGATCCAGACCTCTCGCGGGTTGGGCCAAATGTTAATGGATAAACATATAGTAAAATGTAAACAGTTTTTTTTCACCTAGAGTGCAATTGGAAAATAATTTTCCGCTTTTTCAGTCAATTGTGTAGAATGGTACAGAAATGGCAAGAAAATATAAAGTTGCCTTTGGAATTAAAACTACATTCATTTTAAAACATAAATGAGAGTGTGATATGTAGATTTAGTGACACATTCCCTTTAATTAAGGTAATACAGCATTAATTTCCCATCCATTGTTTGGTAATCGTGTTTTCTTTTTTCAGCACCACAGAAAGTTTCTAGAAAAATGATGTCTGCCTGATATAATATCCAGAGCAATGCAGAGTGGGATAATCACAGCAGCAACTCTATTCTCTAAGGTAGATGGGCAATAATGCTGTTCTAATTGAATAACTTATTTGCAGCCTTTTCTCCTGGGAAAATCTTAGAGCTCAGTCTTACAATGCAGGCAGATGGTACAGAATATACAATGAACATGGATATTTACCTAATGGATAGAGGATTCCACGGTTCTATAGCGATTATTCTTTGTTCTACAAGCTAATTTAGACATATTTGTTTTAGAAGTAAATGGTTCAAGAGGCCATTTATGTGAAAATAAAGAAACCAAGCCTAAATAGAGGTGGGGGGGTTCGACACCAACTGTCTGCCATGTACAATGCTGTTTTAACACCTTACTCTGGGCGTTCCTATAACACCTCTTAGCCACTATCCAATCACGCCCTTAACACTTGGCTGTGATATGCTAATTGGGATTTTCCAGGGTACATAATTGCCAAAGATTCTTCTACAATAAAGATATAGAGATAGGGCACTAGTATAATGTACAGTATAGTAAATGTATAGTAAAGAGGTGCTAGGTAAGGGAGAACCAGATATAAACCAAAAAAGTCCCTAAGGAACACCTGCACACTCAATAGTAAGATAAAAATCCTTTAATTAGAACAGGGATAATATAAATAACAGATACTCCACACATTTAAAATCAATTAAAAAGATGTTAATTGCACTAATTAATGGATGTATCAGCCTAAACCTTCTAAATAATGTATAAGTAAAAGTAGTCAATGTTTATGGAATCTAAGTGGGCATAATACATTCAAAATGAACATGCAGATGCAGTGTACTTAGTAGCTATACACAGGGATCAGGAAGATCCAAATAAGTAAATCCCACTGGATTCCATTTCAAGTGAAGCAGGCTGTCCACGAGGAGTGCAAGACCGAACGCGCTCGCCGATAAACTTTCGGCTTCTTACAGCGGCTCAGTCTGCAAAGAAAGTGGAGTCATATATAAAGGAGCTAGTGAATACCTACTAAACGTGCACAGGTGGTGCTGAGAAACTCACTGTGAATTAAAGTGGCATATCCACCAAAAGTAAGTTAAAGGGGAGTATCCACCAATAGTCAATACAGCAAATCTCGATAGGGGTTAATGACACACTCTGCTTGCAGTGACCCTAATGAAAAGCTTCTAGTGCAGCTGTGTATTACCTGTTATAAACATGAGACATGAATGCTCTCACAAGAGTGTTCATGCTGTAATACTCAATTGTAAATCCCAGTCAATCTGAGCAGATTCTTACAAATGCCAGTTTATAATGTCAGAACCAGTATATTATCCAAATGTTTCCCAGCAAATATCAAGGAGCAGTATGTTTCCCAGCAAATATCGAAGACCAAAATCCTATTATTTAACCACAAAACCCAGTTAGAACAGTATCTCTCATAATCTGCTACTAAAGCCAGCTTTTATATCCTCAGACATAGGGGTGACGGCTGTAATTATATATCAAAAGTAATCTGTACCAAAAGGTAAAGTATCAATATATCTAGTATAAATAAGGGGAGTAGTTAAGATCAAAACGACCAGTCCTACATGAAACATCATGTCTGAATAGAATATATACATATACGACTACCCATAGCAGCTTATCATACGAAAAAATAGAGTAAGGACTTATCGTACAGTTAATATATGCCATAACTGGTCTTGTACCCCCTTGTGCAGGTAACGCTCCATCAGCGCTCCGAAGCTGCTCACACAAGAGGTATCTGTTTGACACAACCTGTCAATGTATGAGGAAGGGCCGGAACATTTAGTCCAAATATGTATACATATGTACAATGTGAAATAATCTATAAACGTCAAGGAAGCGGTTAATTAAACAATGCATAAGTATGGATTCAAGAGCACAGTCGTGCTTCCTGTGTATAAATATAGACATTGCAGTGAGTATATGGTACTAAAAGCAACAGTGTCAGTGCCTCGAATAAATACATTGTGTCAACGGAGCAAAGTGCCACAATTTGAACAAATGACGAGCGTACTATCTACTGGAAGGCACATGTAATAGTCAGATATGTGTACAGAAAAGTGGGTATGGTAAAGTATCCAGGGATCATATAGCAGGTACATATGGTCATGGATCACAGAGTATATAAAACTAGCAGAAGCACAGTATAAAGTGTCCTGTCAAAAAGCATGTCAGCAGAGAGATAGATAATGTCTAAATAAAGACTACAACAGTGAACAGGTGAACCACATAATCTAATAGACATGAAATGATCTATAGGTATAATAATGCATACCCTTATTCAAAAGTTACAAAAAATATATACGGCTATAGGGGAGTTAAATCTCGTCCAAGTGGGCTAATGAAAGCCTGGAGAGTAGCTGTTGGTGCTGGCTCTGACACGGAACCAATTTATCCGTGCCAGAGTAGAGCCAACCTCTGGCTGGGGGCCCCCCGTCAGAACACAGATAAACAGAGGTAAAAAGGAATTATATGAACGATGTGAAGTCAAGTTCTTCATTTAGTCCCGGAGATTTATAGGCTCCCAGTGTGTAGATCCAAAAGGACACTCTCTGTAATAATTTTAGGAACAGACGTATGTTAGAGAGATGTTGACTGAGTCTTTCCTTCAGTTTCCGAGTAGTCTTCCCCACATAGAAAGATGGACAGCTGCAAGTCAGTAAGTATATAACGTTATTTGTATTGCAATTAATATATGAATTTGTATGGAAAGTTTTGGTTTGTTTTGCATCAGTGAATTGTGCAGTTTGGTTAATGAATTAGCAGAATTTACAACCGCCACACGGGTAGCAACCTTTAAGTTTCACGCCTCTGCCTGTTGTAGTGTATGGTCGTCTGAAATGGCTCTTTGTCAATCGGTCACCCAAGGTGCTTCCCTTTTTAGCTGTTAATTGAGGGGATTTATTGATAAAACAATCGATGTCAGGTCAGAAGTCAAAATACCCCAATTTCAAGTAAGCATATGTCTGAGTGTGCCCCATTGTTTTCCAAATGTCGTTATAAAACGAATCTGTTTGTCCACAGTACGTTTTTTCGGTATGAGTAATTCTGATTGTGTTTTGGAAAAGGCTAAGTGATTACATTTATTAAGCAAAGATCTCGGATAGCCTCTATCTAGAAAGCGTTTTGTTAAATCTTTAGCTTCTTTTTTGTACTCTGTGTTATTACTACAATTTCTACGTACCCGTAGAAATTGTCCCTTAGGTATCCCATCCTTCAGAATTTGGGGGTGTCCACTTTGATAGTGAAGCAGGGCATTAGTGGCTGTTTCTTTTCTGAAGAGTATGGTTTCAAGCCTTCTGTTATCTCCCACTTTGATTTTCACATCCAGAAAATCTACTGAACCTGCAGAATGATTGTGTGTAAGTTTTATATTGTATGTATTGGTATTGAGTACATGGAGGAACCGAATAAGTTTATCATATCCGCCCTTCCATATCCTGAAAATATCATCAATATATCTGAGCCAGAGGGCCACCATGGATGCAAGACCCTGCTCCATCTCATGGGGGGTGAAAACAACCTCTCGCTCCCACCACCCCAGAAAGAGGTTGGCATGGTGGGTTTGGGGGGAATTCTCACAGTTTAAGGTGTAATTTTGTATTTAGAAACCGCCTCGTTATAAACATGATAATCTAAGCAGCTATTTGTCACTATGCTGGAGTGTGTTAGCTACTGTAGAAATGAAAGTTTGATAAGGTATAGGCAGACAGTGCTATATATTTAGGGATGCCAGATTTTTATTAACCAAGGTCAGGATGGGAGGGTCTGCACAGTGATGTAGAACCTGACTGTGTTAGGACTATGTAGGGTGGGGGACGAAGGTTATTTGTTGTTGAGAAAAAAAACATGGTTGTTTAAGAAAAGCAGAGGCCAAATGGGAGAAGAGAGATATTATTTGCCATGTTATTGAATGTTGAACCAAGTGTTGCAAGACCAGGATTTATCCTCTGCAATCTAGGCAGTCCCACCAAATTAGGTTATTTGCCAGCCTCTATGTAGTAATCCATTGGCATTGGGTGCTCTGGTGTTCCTTCTATTTGAATACTTTATGAGGTTACATAGATATTTTCTATCCTGATCTCCTGGTTCTGTAGTAGCCAGAAAACCCTGATTCTTTAAAGAATCGACAAACTCCCCCCAGCCCCAAACCCCCACACAACACTGAGTAATTCCTTGTTGTCTGCAACCTCCCCACTGCCCCCCGACATATCCTCCCCTGCAGCAAACCTCTGGGTATATGCTACCTGTGGGCTTTCTGCAGGAGTGTGGTGCGTCCATGCATAACACTGCAGGTTTGTATATTCGTTCTCTCAGCATGTAAAGCCATACAGCATTTCATCTCAATAACCTGGCTTTATAACTACAGTTCCCGTCTAACTTAAAGGGCATGTCACCCCCAAAACTATAATCCCCCAACTACTGGCCCCATTGTGTAGTGTAGTTTAATCCTTACCTAACATCCCAGCTCCATAGGGTTCTCCTGTAGTCCCCCCCCTAAGTCCAAAAACTGCCACCGGAGGATAGCAGAGTCCATATAGGACTCTGCCTCCTCCCTGGCCTCCGGGGAGTTTGGCATGCGTACTGCAGCCCTCCTCCCCCTCCCTCTCCCCCCCTCTCCCGATTCCCTCCCACTAGCGTTTAACCCCTTTAGTATAGTAATCCCACTGGTCCCCCAGCCCCAACCGCATAATTTTTATTTTAAGAAAGCTCCCCAAACTCTTACTTACCTCTCCTCTTTCCTCCGCTGAAGTGAGCTGCCGGCAGCCACGTCCGTGATTGGCTGCCGCTCAGCCAATCACAGACGCGGCTGCCGGTTCCGCCCCTCTGCTTGCATTTCTCGCAAGCAGAGGGCCGGGAGCGCGGCGGAGGAAAGAGGGGAGGTAAGTAAGAGTTTGGGGGGCTTTCTTAAAATAAAAACTATGCGGTTGGGGCTGGGGGACCAGGGGGAAGGCAATATTAAAAATGTGATTTAAGGGTGGACATACCCTTTAAATGGCAAGTTTACTCCCCCCAAACTAATAGCCAACTTAAAATCCACAATACTTAATTTATTCCTTGATGTCCCTAAAGATATATCTTCAGGCCCATATCTGCTTGCCCCTGTAGTTTTCTTCCTTGTCTTTCTGGGTAGCACCCGACAATTACATTGTGACAGATCTTCAGCCCAGTCTCCACTGCCCCTGCTGGAAAGCTGTCTTCAGGGACATTGAAGAATAAATAAGTATTGAGGATTTGGAGTTTTGAAGGGTACAATACTTCAAGATGGCTTTAAAGGAGAACTAAACTAAAATGTTTATACTCCATAATCTGAAAGTATCAAGTCCAAGAACACAAATAAACTGTCATGGCATTAAAGTAAATGTAATCCCCCAAAGAAGAAACTAGATAAGATAACTGTGTGCATGTGCACTGTCTAGCCACACCTCCTGATTTCAATCACATGGTCCCCTGGCTAATATGGCCTGTAACAGGATTGGTTAGAGACCAAAAGTAGGTGTTTCTCATAAAAAAATACTGACTTATATAACAATTTACTTACAGCACTGTTTTGTACACAACTGGCATGTTTGACTGATCTCATTTTCAACTTTAAGTTGAATCCAAGTGAAAAATTCGAAAATGAACAAGCACAAAATCTAAAATATTTGTAAGCTAATTCCTGTTGAGTTTCACAATAGCTTCTAAGCATTTCATTCATTATGGAAAATACTAATTCCACCTTTTAATAGACTTTCAACTGCTCACTTATCAATTCTGAAATTAGTAATTAGTTAAACAAAAGCGGCATCAGAGCCAGTTTCACAGATCAGGAGCAGAGAATAAAAAAAATTCCCAGTGTGGAATGGATTCCTGCCTATAACATGAACAGGAGTCCAGGTCTTATCGCCAAGCTGTAGTTTACTACCTGATTGTTACATTCTCCCAAACTGTGGTTTCCATTGAAGTGACATTTATCTTTAATACCTTTTAAACAAGCCAAGCATGATCTCTCTATCTTCTTTGGTTCTTAAGTTATAGGCTTTTAAAGTTACAGTCAGAAAGTCAGGATGAACAAAAAAGTTTGTGACAATCACATGTGCTGTGTAAGAAGGCAGTGGGGGCAGAGAAATGGTGCTGGTGATGTCACAGCTCACAATGCTAGCTGGAAACACTACCATTTACACTGCTATACTGTACATTTTCATATATTGCAACTAGAAGCTAAGTTGTTTTAAAGCTAAGAATGTGCTCTATTTAATAAAGGCTGCTTGTTTGGAAACCACAGTCACCCTTTAAAAAATCTCTAGGACACATCTTTGTCAACAAGCATAAATACTAAAGGAAATCCTGTTCCCAGCTCATAAGATGTGTATGTCCCTCAATATGCTTTATTCAGACATACTCAGGGAGATTCAATAACAGTTCTTAATCTTCAATAACGGCAATCCAACTGTTGGCTTCTTATTTATCATTGGCTTTAAAAAACATTCTTATTCCTAGAAAACTGCATCTAATTTGTTCTGATTCTTCTAAAATTGTTGTCACTAAGATTGGATCATTACTGTCTGTATTTACACCACTGCTCTGCATAGCCCACTTAAGTATCGATGGCCAAAGTTAGTATCATTGTTGACATTTTGTAATTTCAAAGAGTTTCATTTTTGGCAGTATGTTGAAATATAGCCCTAGTCCATGAACCCACCAGCAGTCGGTACATCTCTAGTTATTAGGAATGCCTATTAGTTGCTAGATGTGCAGCGGTATGGAATTGAAAATCAATTAGAAACATATCAAATCAGACTGAGAAATGACCAAATTAAACTTTAATTTGGGGATTTAAGACATAAATAGACTTAAAATTAAATAAAATATTTTGGACTATCAGTTTTCTTCATTTTAAAGAGCTGCCATTTAAATTATTTATTTGCATGTTAATATAAATAAACAGGGAAGCCACATTACTTACCTGAGCACTCACAGTATTAGGTAGCGCACACCAGAGAGACCTTCCCTTGTATATAAGGCTTCTGGATGCAAATAGGTAAGTAAAAGCTTCTTTATTTGAACAACGGAAGCAACATCAGTCTGATCCGCCTTAAGCATTTCGGGCTACAAGCAACCCTTAATCATAGGCTCTATGATTATAGATCAGCCAATAATGACTGTTATTGCATTGCCCGATTTCTGTTTTGTTCATGGGTGACCTGGAACTTTGCAGAACAGGTAAATACTGCAATAAGCTTAAATAGAAATTTACCATTTTGTCCAGTAACCTTAAAGGCCAACTAAAGCCTTAGAAAACAATGAAACAGAAGGCAGAGCCTTGATATTAAAGCAGTCATCTCTATCTAACCTCTCATTTTGATGTGGGTGCTGGGAAATTTACTTAACATGGGGTTTGTAACTTATTTGTCAGTATTTCAGCATCCCACATTGTAGTCACTGACCATTAAGTTCTTTGCACATGCCCAGTCCTAAATTAATGCAAAAACTTGTTACAGCCTACTAAAAGTCTCTAGCCAAGCCTGTTACAGTCCATATTAGGCAAAGGAGCATGTGAAGTCAGCAGGTGTGGCCAGACATTGCATATGCTCAGAGTTATCTTATCTCCTTCTTTAGGGGATTATATTCACTTTAATGCTATTTACTGGAGTACTGTCATTTACAGTTTATTGGTGTTCTTGAAGAAGATGCTTTCAGAGCATGGCGTGTAAAAATGTAGGTTCGGTTCTCCGTTAATACAAAGAAAACACATTATTACCACTTTTTTATTTTTTGATGCTCTTTTCTGCTGGATAACTGTGAGAAAGGGATAAATGAATGCAAATAGATAAAATAGCTACTGAACATATATACAGTATGTATATATAATGTATATATAATATATATATATATTCATACAACAAGTATCTGTTGTTAAAACGCAATTTGATCTTGTTTAATTTGGTATTTGTTTTACATTTCTTAAAAATGAAAAGGATTGGCAGATAATCTTAAATACAGTTTAAGGTGGGTACAAAAGCAGAAGCAGCTGTCAGTGTCCCAATAATCTGACAGATGACAAGCCCAGAGGCAATTCTTGATCTGACAGTGTAACCGCCTGTAGTGTCTGCCAATGAACCAGATGCAATGTCTGGAAAAAAATGTCTTTAGAAGCTTAGCATCAGGGTCCTTCCTTGGATATCCTTGATTCACCTAAGTGTGTCCTTAGAATGAACTGTAACATATGTAATGTATGTGATTACGTAATGGATTTGCAATTAGAACCCTGTGAACTGATTCAGTTATTAACAGCAGGAATGTCAGCTTTGTGCGAAGGAATTCTAAGGAAAAGATGAATCAATTGGACATAGCTATGCTATAACAGTTTACTAGCTATGCATGATCTCCAATCCACAAATGCCACTAACATTTTCTTCATATCTATGTACTATCAGACTTAAAGTAATATAATGTGAAATCTGCATTGATAGGAAAGGAAAACAATGGACTCCCTGTTTATCATTGCTGCTAGACTACAGCCACAGAAACAATATGTATGTCAAATTGTCAACCACCCACACAGATGCTCCAGCTGTCTTCCCTGGTTCACTGGTACATTTAGCAACAGAAGCTCCAGGATTTCTCTGTATTGGGCATTTTTATGTTATTCAAGGAAAAACAATTATTTAATTGTCTCCAAGAATCTGCAAGTCACTAATATAATACCTAGAAGTGAGAACCAATGTCCGTCTCCCATTTGCCCGGATCGGGGTATATCACCAACGATCCTGCGGTTGCCTATGGCAGGGTGATCTGTCGGCCATGTCGATTTTCACAGCAACCGGCAGTGATTTGTTCCGGACGATCGCTCACTTGTGGCCAATGGTTGGTCGGAATGAAAAATCTGCCCGTGTGTACCCAGCCCAAAACATTACATTAAATAACACTAACCAGTTTGCAATAAAGGTTTAGGGGGTGTTTATGGCAGGGGTTGCCTTCTGTGATGGTTTGCTGCATTGTAACTGCCATTTCTTTTTTATTTACTTTGTGTCATTAGAAATTTTGCCTCAATATTCTGTCTCCTACAATTAAAAATGCTCCCTGATTGGTCAGACCTATGTCCCCTCGGCAACCTGAAACAAACGCTTTTGTTATAAGATTTTATAGATTTTTTTCTTGTTGTTTTTTGTCATATCATAAAGACAGTGAATATACATTTGTTCCAGGAACAGGTGATGTATAAACAGTTCAATGTTTTCCAGTATAACATACATTCAATTTATACACTCGACCCCTCATTTTCCATATTAATTCATTTAAGAAAAAGGATTTTTAATAATAACAATAATAACATATTAAACTATTATTAACATATATCTTCAATAAACAATTCCTGTCCTATTGTTCCACACCTTCGCCTGGCCGCCAACAATCCCCAATTTCCTTCTTCTCTGGTTGGTTTTGTGTTTTTTGGTGTGTTTATTAAAGGAAAAGGAACACTGATTTTTATACTGCATAATTTGAAAACACCTTTTATCAGTTTGTACCCTATATAACAGTAATATCCTGTCTATGGGCTAATGCATGAAACTGCAGTGTATACTCAAGATGAGACACCACAATGGATTTATAAAGAGAATTTTCTTCCCCCATGCTGGTCTTGTTACATAACCCACATCTAGTGAGTGGGTGAGGTCAGTGGTCTTCTAAAGTATAGTGCTATAGAATGGAAGTAACCAGTATATAACAGTAGGAAATGCCCATTGCTGCTTTCTTTGGATACTATCTTGTTTAAAGTAGAATTTAAAATGTTTTCAATAATTGTAGTTTTTTTCAATAATTGTAGGTTTTTTTTGGTAGTTGTAACAACTAACCAACTACCAAAATGCTTGTCTTGCCTTTCTAAGGAACTGATTATTATTAGCATAATATATTACCGCACATTTAACATCTAATAATAGATAGGAACCAAATTAATTTTTTGATCCATTCATAGTATTGCATTACACAAAAGAACAGATAAAACCATACATATAAATACCAGTAGTCTAAAACTGAGATAACCATTTCTCATGCACATTATAAATATTACCATTGCACCTAACTACATTAGTATTCTGTCACAACCATTTCAGAGTGAGGCACTAATGATAAGATTGCACCCACTGTTAGAAAAGGCACTTAGGGGACACAGTATCTGATCATATTTTACAATCTCTTATCTCAGTGTTTCAGAAAGCTGTATTTGATCCTGAGGTTGAAAACGCTTCTCTTGGTTAGTGCACCACTGTACTGCCAATGAATGCTAATAACCCTCTCCTGCTTTCCCCCATATCTTTAGTAAGAGCTTTGGCACTGACATGGAGAATCATAACACAGTATGCATCTGGTCCAGCAATGTAGAAGATAGAAAATGTCTTTATAATATTTGTGCTAATGACCTCTCTTTATCTGTTTCTGATAGAGAACAGGATATGGCAGTTTAAACACATTTTTTTAGAGAATGAATCTTCACTATTTATTAGTACTTTGTAATTTTAATGAATAGTCACCACTATTGTTTATCCAATAAAAATAATTATCCTAATAAACAATAAACAGACAAGGATTTTTTTGATTTGTGCCCTGCTCCAAGAATTAAAACAAAGTTCCATGTCTTACACTTAGATACATCATTTTATTGAACCCTAAAACAAGAAAACCTGAATTTGAAAACCCGGACATAATGTAGACTTAAGGTTTTTAGCATTAAACTTGTCCTTTACTCTCACTATCTGTCACTACTGTCAAAAGAACCTGTCAAACTATCAAAGTTTTCTCCATTTAACATAACCTTTAATCTCACCCTTTGCTCTATAAAATATCACCATTGTCAAAAGAACCTGTCAAATTATTTAAGCTTTCACCAATTAACTTGCCCTTTCATTTCACCTTTGCTCGATCAAGACCCACTGCTGTCATAAACACCTGTCAAATGATACACTTGCGCTTTAATCTCATGTCAACCTTATCTGTCAAATTATTAATGTGTTTTCCATTTAACTTGTCTTTTCGTTTCACCCTTTGCTTTATCATGTGTCACTACTGGTAAAAGCACCTGTCAAATGTTTATGGTTTTGCCACTTAACATGCCTTTGAACATCACTCTTTGCTCTATTACTGTAAGTGTCACTGCTGTGTCACTATTTTCACCATTACACTTAACTTACATTTTACTCACTTTCTTTCCATTTTACTTACTTTTTAATCTCATTCCATTTTCATCAAATGTGATGTCCCTCCTTTAAAAAGGAAATGTTTTATTAAGGTTTAGTTATTTAACTTTCCCTTTAATCTTACCCTTTGGTTTAATAAATGCACCTTTTTTCCATTTAACAAGCTCTTTAAACTTGTGCAGCCAGATGTAATACCCCACGATATGGGGTAAATGGAGTTAAATCCATGGTTTAATATCGGGTTAGCATGGTTTCTATTAATGGCACAGGCATCCAATGCAATATAGAAAAGGTTAGTTCTTGCGCTAATTAGTAGCTTGAAAAGTAACACCTTTTAAACTGAGGAGTTACCCTCCTTACCTTCCAGTTTCCCATGATGCAGTAACTCATACTGGTACTGTATCTCAAAAATCCAGAAGGAAGAGGTGCTCAGAGGGTATTACAGCTCCATACTGATAAATGAAATGTGACTCCTATCACATCTTTAATGTTTCCCCACATTTAACTTGTCATTTAAGGTCACCCTTTGGTTGTCAAAAGCACCTGCCAATTTATTTAAATTGACCCCATTTAACGTGTTCTTTTATCTCAGTTACTGCTCCGTTAAATGAAACAACTGTCAAAAGCACCTGTCTAATTATGCTTTTTTCCCATTTTACTCAGTATAGTTCAGTATATGAGGTTGAATAAAGACATACATCCATCTAGTCCAACCCACTGTACTGGGCAATACCCACATTTTCTGCCTAACTGTTGATGCTGAGGAAGTAGAAATTGGAAATATCCCTGGATCAACTTTATGTATCAGTACCAGTAACATGCAACATTCTTTATTTTTAGAAATCCAGACTTTTTTTTTAAAACTGACCAATGAACCTGCTATCCCCATGACATTTCCATAGCTTTCCTGTTCTTGCTCCTGTCACAAGCACTTGCCATTATAGCTATCGCCATTTCCCTTTGAATGGTAATAACACTAGGTGTCAGATTTAAGGGGAGGCGGTGCGCTATTTTATGTACTTAAAGTCGCACTAACCAATTCAATATCGGTAAGCTTGTATTTAACTATTTAACTCTTTTAATGCAAATAAAAGAGGAATTCATTAAGGGGTTTACACTGGATTTAGTGGGACTTTTTAACATCAGCTAGCCCCCAAAGTTGCACTATGGGAAAATCCCCTGGTCACAAACCCCTTATTGAATTTTTATCGGATGATTTACCTAGAGCGATAGCGGCTCTTGGTTCCCTCTAGGCCCCCATATTATTCTCCCTCTAGGTTCCCACATTAGATCTCTGGCAAAACTTATTTAAAGTCACTTTTCTCAATTATTTATAGGTTAAAATTGAAGAGTAAGTACAACATAGTGCAGAGATTGTGATAGTGAATCAGAATGAGTGGTGTTTGTACCTGTCACTTAATAATTAAGGGTCTGGAAATCTTTTTTGACCTCATTAACCAGGAATAAAGTTTAGAAGTTAAAAAAATTGGGCCGGGATAAATTGGGCTTTAGGTCACATTGATGAAAGTTTAAATGAGAAATGGTAGTGTAAGTGCAAAATGGCCAACACTAGGCTAAAGTTGGAACACTCTTATTGGATGTTATAACAGGATACTCCATGATATGGCTCCTGATACAAGATTACCTCTTAAAAATTTAGTCATGTTTATTAGGTGCTAGCTATTAATATCTATTGGGCCCTTATGGTGAGGTTTCTGGCAGGGAAACTAAGGAGTAAAACTGCATTTTCCCATTGGTCACTTTTGATGATTGTTTAAAGGGCATCTGTAGTGGGAAAATCAACTGTTGTTTCTTTCTTCATGTGTGTTCTATAATTCCCCACAACCACCAGAGTGTCTTTACTTTCTTCAGTTTCCCTTTCTGTCCTGCGATACACAAATTAGAATACGTGTTTGCATTCCTCTACTCCTACAGTACTTGTAATGTCAATCAAATGCCAGTGACATGCCCCTCTTCCCTGCTCAAGTCCCTCCCTCCTCCCTGCTATGTTATAAACACAGACATAAGAACAATAGCAGGGGAAAGAGGTAGCTTTGACTGCAGAGATAAGGCTGCACACAACCCCCTTTCTTGATATCTTTCACTGTTTGATGATGGGTAACAAAGAAGGAGATTTTGAAGGAAATGGCTTACAGGAAATAATTAACTGCTCCAAAGGAAATTTCAACTATGTCACTAATTACACCATACATTTGGTGAAAAGACATTTCCTGTTTTCTGATCAGAATATAATGATATTAAATATGAAGCACACCCTGGTGACTTTTCAAATAAGTTTAAAAAAATACGAATAGACAACAGAGTTCCCCTCTCTGGTCCTTCGCTCGTTCACATAGTCCGGCTGTGAACCAAGCCTGTGAAACAAGCTGCTCATGTGTATTAATCCTCCTACACATCACTAACCTTTGTAAACAAAAAAAACCTCCTGTAGAGAGGAAGTCTCTCAGTTATTCTGGAGATACTTGCAGCATGAGGTGTGTGGGGGGGGGTGGGGAGAGTTAGGAGAGACCCAAGTCCTGCCTTATCACTGTAGCTCGATCTCACTTTGACAGGCAATAAATTGGTAAAAGCTTCTCTCTTCTTCCATTTACTATTTTAACCCAGTATTTGCCAAGCATTATAGTGAACAGGAAGGAGTCATTGGGAGACTTGCTGTTAAACTTGTGTAAGCCTAAACACTACACCTGCATGCTGTTAGGGAATTTGATTAACAGCTCAAGCAGGAGTGGTGTATTGAAATATTAACTTCTTTTAACTTATGTATCTTGGGACAGAGGAGGAAACTGAAGAAAATAAATGTACTCTGGGGGCTGGGGGGAATTATAGAACACACAGAAAAAAAATGCAATTTTCCCACTATAGATGCCCTTTAACCTTGTAACATTGTGTGTTGAAAGCTTGTATTCATCCATCCCACACAAGATATGTCTGGAAGCCTGTGAGCATTTCCTAACAACTAGAGGGATTGAGTTTGGTGACCACACACCATTGGACTATTGTAATTTGTACTAAGCAACAATCTTTTTTTTGTTTGATGGTCACTACTGCAGGCAGTTGAGGGGGACTCTAATGGGGGCAATATGTGCCCCTATGTACACCTGCCTACATTTGGGTAGATGGGAGCAATGCCAAGTGTCAGAGGCAGTGAATAATGGAGTATGGGGAAACCGTGTCCTTATATGGCTGAGGTATATGGGCGTTATGCTATGGAAGGACACTGCCTCAACAGTAATGCTTTAAATATTTAATTAACTATGGAATGGAGTAATGAATTAATAAGTTTTTTGGACATAGTGATAAAGAAAAAGGTGGAACGTTGGCTACTACAACAGACAGCGATAAATTCCCTAAAAAAGTCAAATTAAGGCGATCCTGTTAGAGCGCACGGATCCCCAGTTACAGGGGTGAGGACTGTGATACCATCTTGAGATGGACATATACCTTTCTCTAGCTTTTTTATTGTATGTACTTATGTTTAATATACAGTATATTTATTGAGTTTATTAGGGCTAAGGGGAGCTGAAGTATGTATATATTACAGCTATTTGGTTGCAAAGCAAATTAAAGGGGTGAGAATTTCTTGCCATGTTTTGTAAAATGTAAGGGTTGTTTTTGGAGTTGCATAAAAGATTCCATAGTGGATCCCCCAGGTATATATTTGTTTCAAGGTTTTAAAATCTAGGGGGGGTGACTCTCATTCCCAGAAAACAGACTACTGCCAGGGGATGGGAACTATTTATAACATTAGGAGCGTCTGTTTTCTTCTGTCCCAGCTGAAAGGGACTTAACTCATTCAGTGCAGACTGGGGATGGCCAGGAATAGGGAGATTCACCCAAAGCTGTGTAAATCTCCTGTAAGTGATTCACCAGCGCTGTGCGGCTCTGAGTTAATTTCACCAGACGTAAGTATATTCATCATACTTGCGTTCAAAGAGCCACATAGCCGCTGGTGAATAGCTTGCAGCTGCTGCACAATTGTCTCTTGTGATACTTGTGTAGCCACAGGAAGCTAAGGGTTAAAATCATGCTAACTGATTGCATAAACATACAGATATAGTCCTTTTACAAAGGGCATGTTGTCCTGTTGCAAATATTATCACTATGCGTGTGTACATACAAATATGTAAATATATAGAATATTGTTACACACTGCACCACTATCCTGCATCAAATAGCACTAAAACAGTATGTGCATATTTACGCAAGACACTGTTACAAAGTGTAGGGATACTTTTACAATGTGCACCACTGTATTGTTACAAATAGTGCTGCTATTTTTATATGGTAGTAGCTCTAAAAAAAAAAAAACTATTTTGTCTGGTTTTTATTGGATTTTAATTGTCTGATTACATAATTCCAGTAGGTTCCAGATGCTGCATATTGGTCACTTATTTTTATTATCACAGCTTAACTGAGTGGGTAGTGCTGGGTTTTCTTATTTTGATTGGACAATGCTAATTACCTGGAAGTTAATAGATGGGAAGGGGCAGATTGCAATTTAGTGTAAAATGTCAAATTGCTGCACCAATTGTAATTGTCTGGTGGGCCTTAAGGTTGGACATCTATGGTTTCAATCAATAAATTATCTGACTGTAGCAGAACATTTATTCTAATCTTTACAAATTACATTTTCTGGACAAAGGACGCTTTCAACCTGACCAAAAATACATTGGACTGTTGAGCAGAATAAATACGCTGGGTGTGTTACACTAAATTATCTTAGTGGCAATTAAAACATTTTTTCACTTGTTCATACACTTTTCATTGAAAACAAGTGTTCAGCATTAAGGTTCACAATAATAAAATGTGACATAGTATGAAAAAGTTTAAGAACCACAGCTGTAAAGGCATTTTTCTGTATTCATACTGCAGAATTGTTTGCAGTGTGTAATATACAAGTACAGACACAAGGGGGAGGGGTAGTGCATTGCTCTTCGGGGTCATTAACAAAGTATTTACAGGGAGATTTTTATAATTTCCTGGGAGAGCAGCTTACCTTCCAGGTTCCCATGTCCTTACACCACCAATTCCAAACACAGTAGCTTAGAAACGATATGAGGAACTGAATTGGGTGCCTGTGCCGTTAATAGCAAAGTACACTTAAACCCACGTTTATCCAATATTACATTGGGTTTAACTCCTTTTTAGCCGATACCGGCTAATACTGAATCTCCCTCATAGTACACAGGAACTCTAAATGTAGCCATACATTGAAGAGTTATGGTCATATGGTCCGGGCGTGTTTTTCCAGGCAGGTGGAAAAAAAATTCCTGCCAACCAATATGATCATACAATCCCTGGATCGTATTACAACCACATTGTTGCAACCAACATAAGACCTATAGGAATGTACTCAGGAGTTGCAGAATATGGAGTAAATATTACACTAAGCTCCTGATTAAAAAAGGATTGTAATTTTGTTAATATAAGATGCAGAATGTAGTGTAAAGATTGCCATAAATGTGCACGTTGATGTACTGAAAGCTGCAATTTCCCTCTGCTGACCCCCCAATCACAACATTATGGCTCTGTTGTGAGACTTTAAAGGTTAACTATACTCTAAAAATCTAATTTTTCAAACACTTTACCTTTTTAGATACAGCAAGATTCCAATACTCCAAAACTTTTTTGGATTTTAAATTTGAGCTGTACATTGTGAGAAATCATAATTTGAAATTGCAGCATTTTAGTTTTATTGAAGAACGGGAGGTAAAAGGAACTTGCCTTACCTCCCGTTCTTTAATAAAACCTGCAGGAGCCGGGAGAGAAGGTAAGCTATTTACCCGACTGATCGCTCCTCAGCTGGGTAGTGTGACAGGTCCCGACGGACTCTGTCTTCCATGCACATTGCACTTCAATAAAACTAAACGCCCAAACTTTTTTTCAGTGGAGATACCCTATAAGAGAATCAGCAGAGTAAAGAGGGGGAGGGTGGGGAAGATTTGTAATTTTGTGAGATTTGCAGAGCGAGTTATTGCACCCTTTTCAAATTGCGACAACTATAACAACAATTAAGTCTCATTAACCCTTGATTGCAGGGAAACAAAAAACAGTGAGTTGTATATTCTGTCAATCTTCAGCGTATGCAGCTTTTACATGTTGCCGCCCTATATACATAGACATATGTTAGATAGAAATGCTAAATTCTACAATAACTATCAGCTCTTCTGTATTTCTGCCACACTAGTGTTTCCCAACCAGGGATTTTGGCACCCACAGGTTTCCTAAGAGGTTTCTTGGAATTCATTTAAAAGATTGTGACAGGAATAGTTTTGAGCCACCTTTTTATTTTTTAAATACAAATATATGAATTGTTCTATTGGCTATATATGTATGAATATTGGTTAAATTTGTATGAATTGAATCTTCTGCATACCCTTAAAATAATGATATACAATATCACGAGAATGAAAACATTGGACTGACATTACCCATTAGAGAAAATAATCCCGTGCTAAACCCCTAAAATAAAGTTTGCCCCACTGCTGGCCCCAAAAAATCCTTACCTTTCTCCTCTGCTCCTTATGGTCATCCTGTATTGGCTGATCAAAGTCCAGAAAAGTAAAAAAAGTAGGAGCCTGTGTGTGTGTAATAAGGCACCTGCTATTTCCTTGTCATCCTTTAGGACTGCTGCATCTTGCTGAAAAAAAAGAACTGCATACACTTTTGGGGCCCCCCCCCCCCAAACCTATCTGCACAGAAATCAACTTACCCGACTTCACTCCTTTGTTTCCCTTTACTGACTGGCAGCAGCGTATGCAATTGGCTGACTGTCCGGTTGCTGGTCCGCCCCTTACTGCTCCTCCATTCCTCGTAGTAACAGTTGAGGCAGAGGATACAAAGGTTAGTAAAGTCCATTTCTGTGCGGATTTGTCATTTTTTAAGCTGATGCTTAGGGTTGGGGAGTTCCCTACATTATATCATTTTTTCAATTTGGGGGTGGAGATACCCTCTAATATAGATGTATAGCCCTGAACAAAATTAAGCAGAGAACAGTTCAAAATGTCAGACAAAAATGATATTGGAGAATCTCACTGCACCATATAGTTATCCTTCTTTTTGCTACAAAATCTGAAAAAAGGAATAACAAAGGTTAAACCTGCATCATCTGTACAACCTCTTTCATAAGTAAAAAAAATGAAGATAAATTAGCTTCATAAAACAGAAAAGTAGTGATGTACCTATATCCCTGACCAGTCTCAGGGGGGCCACCATAACTGTACTGAAGTTATAGCTTTTGGAGCTGGGGGGACCACTGATAGTTATGCCCCTGCTGAAAGGCACAAAAATAAGAGAAACAAGTTTTCTGTTTTCTGTGTTAAATGCAACTGTTAAAGGTATTTCTACCCTCAAAACAAGAATTGATATTAATAATCAGGACCCCAGATATAGTTTTTTTTTTATACTCACATTTTCTTTCTACACTCTCTAGGGTATTTATAAATCTGGATTCCTCACTGTGGCTCTTTCCTTCTGAATGATGCTTCCGGGTAGTGAATGTCAGTCAAGGCCATGATAGTGACATCACAGGCAATGGCTGACTGTCGCCCTTGAAACATCCTCTCCCGCTGCTTTGTGGGGTCAGAACCTGCTTGAAAAAGCAGCATAGGTGGCTGAACCGGCCAGCCAGGGATTATGTTTGCAAGTATCTTTAGGAGCATTGAAATAAATGGTATCTAGATAGATAATCATGTAGTGTTCTGGCATAAAACATACTTAGTCAAATACTTTATATAAGAAAAACTGCAAATTGTAAGGCAACAAAAGTCCAGAAAACACTTTTCTCTATAATAAATACCCATGAAAAGATGTACAAGTCCCATAATAATGATAGTCATCTCTGCAGAGTACATATTAGTACTCAAGTAACAAGTATTTGTGGGAGCTTGTAGGGCAACAGCTATGTGTGATAATAGCCTGATCTCCCCTACCTCTGTACCTCCTGGGGAATTATCCCTGTAACCTAATAGCTTTCTTTTTTTTCTTTGTATTCTTTATATAATTTTTTCATTCTTAATAAACAAATAAACAATGGACCACTTGTCAAGTCTTAGGGTATTTACCCTATTGCTTTAGGGATAAAGTGAGGAATCGATTGGGTTAGGTTAAGGAGTATTGGATCCACATACTTTGTCTAATTAATTTTTATCAGTCTCATAATGTAATTTTACAGTTAAAATTTTTATCATTTCAGGAGATCCTTATATTGAGAAGAGTCCATAAAAATGATCCATGGTGACCAAGTGTTTATGATGTAATGGCTTTCTAATGTTAGTACAGTTATGTACATGGGAAATTAGCTTGACCTCTAAATTGAGACTGCAATAAAGAAGCAGTTTGGGTTTGGGTTTATTGTTACTGGCACATTTTCAATACTAGGAAAATGCCTTGTAAGATACAGAGAAAGTTAGAATCTAAAAACATGGGTATTAAGATACCCAATGTAATACTCTATGTAGAGTTTTACTTTACATGAACATTCATCATAATACTAAATTAAAACTGACACGCAGAATGAAAAGAAAAACAGTGATACAAATTATTTTAAAGCTTTGGGAAAACCACAATTGAATTGTGATTGTTATAATCCACAAAATTATGACTAGGGAATTAACTAGTTTTCACCATCAGCATCAATAATTCACGTTCAATACCAAACATTAGCAAAGACAAAATGGAAGAAACCAGCCAGATGACATCTTCAAACTAATAAATTGTTTCAACCGGAGAGAAAATCATAAAGCGGCCATGTTATGTCACATGTAAAGATAATCAGCAATCAGATAAACATCGTGCTACACTCCCAGAATGCTAAATGTTCTATTGATATGGCGATATAAGTAACATAAGAAAGAGAGACATTGAAGAAAAAATTAAAGCAAAGACGCTAAAAAAAATAAAGCTACAGATCAATAAAGCCCACAGGAAAGGAGTTTACAATAGAAATTACACTTGTGGGTCTTAATCCATTAAAACCTATTGATCATTTTTTTAGTTTTTGTCATTCGCTATTATTTAGATTTAGTTAAACACATTTAGGGCACAGCCACACTGCAACGCATGCGATCAAAATGCGTTTGCACTTGCGATTTGTCTGTTTTCATTATGAAATAACAGCTGTGTTACCAAATTGCTGACGCATGCGTGAATTGCAACATACCCAAAATTGCAAGATTTTCGTGCTTTGCTGCATTTTTAATACAATTGGAAAATCGCAATCGCCTGAAAAATGCGCTTGTGTGGCCTAGCCCTTAGAAGTGTAATGCAAGCTGCATTGATTTCAGTTTAGCTATACAGCATGTATTAAACGCAATGGAAGGGAGGACGCACGTTCCCAATAATGCAAGATCGTGCTCGTTTCTGTGCATGGGTATTGTGCTTCCACAATTGGACCGTAGCAGAGCGCATGCAATACAGACCAAAAATGGTGATCGGATGCACTCCAATTGCACACGGGAACACATTGCATGTAGTGGGGCTGGTCCCATAGGCTATTACATGCCTGCACTCCCAATAGCACAAACGGATCGCAAACCGCAATCCAAAACGTGCTAGTAGGAGCTACCCTGTGTTTAAGTCTTAAAGGGAAAGGTGGCAACCCGAGTAGAATTGACCACTCGATGTGTACCTGGGTCTGTGTGGGGGGTTGGGGGTATCACCAGTGAAAAAAACTGTTTTGAAAGGAAGTGACATCATGATTTTGTGTTCTTTGTCCTGCCCCCTTCAAAATTCGAAAAATGCGGGCAAAAACGTATGTAAACACAACGGACATAAACGGATAATAACGCACACGCAAACGGACAGCAACGGATACAAAAACGTTTTGAAACATCACTTAATGCAATGCGTTTTTTGTCCGTTCCTAGTGTGATCGAGTGGTCAATTCTACTCGGGTTGCCACCTTTCCCTTTAAGACTCAAACACAGGGTAGCTCCTACTAGCACGTTTTGGATTGCGGTTTGCGATCCGTTTGTGCTATTGGGAGTGCAGGCATGTAATAGCCTATGGGACCAGCCCCACTACATGCAATGGTTTCAAGCCCGAATTACCGGGCAAACACATGGGGACGTTCGGAGGCTAAGGGGTTAACTTACCTTCCCTCCTTGATTCCCCCAGCAGCAGGTCCTTCCTGGAAGCAGGCCAACAGCCGCATGGGATCGAGGCTCGGGCTGAAAATAAAAGAGCAACAGCTGGAGCGGGCCCGGCCTCTTTACCATCTGGAAGCCGTCGGTTCAAGAGGTTTTTTCCAAGAGCAGGATGGATCCAATACCCCCCGAAGTACTGCAGTGGCTGAAGAGCTCAGGCACGGACTCCTCCCTTCGCCTTCGAGTTGGTTAGATGGGCTCAATCTCATCGGCGGCCTCTCCGTGCTTTCGCGCACTTTCCCCTGGCTTTGTTTTCGCGATGGCTACTTTCTTCCTATACGGCTTCCTAAGACTCACTTGTATCCAATCCTCCGCCTCTTTTTTTTCCCGCTTCCTTTCTCAATCTCTCAATCAGTGCCTCCATTTCTCTTCTCTCCCACCCTTTTTACCTGCTTCTTTTTCTTTATGCTCCTCTCTCGCTTTCTCCATAACTCCTACCTTCTTCTTCCCACAATTCCCTGCTACCATCCAATCCCTAGCCTCCGCTCGTCCCGCCCAGTCATGCAGCCCCTCCCTCCATACCTCGTCCTTGGCTTCCTGTAAATCAACCTCTGTCTGCAAATGTTTTAAACTAGCCTTAAAGGGCATGTCCACCCTTGTACAAAATTACCTGTAAGAGCCACCCCCAAAATCCCCAGTTTTTTTTTTACTCACCTTTGCAATGATGCTCACAGTCTGAGAAAGATCCTTACAGGTCTTGTGATACACCTCCATTCTACTTCCTGGTAACGGCCGTCATGAACAGCACCGTTACAGGTGATCATGGCCAATGACTGACGGACATTACCAAAAACAAGCCTTCACTGGATTGCGGACACTTTCTCAGACATGGTGCATCATTTGCACAGTGTAAAATGAACTGGGGTGGGGTTGGGTTTCTCTCCTACATTTTTAAATTGTTTGAACCGTCGTGTACATTGGTTTGCCAACCTTAAAGAACTTAACGTATGAAATCTACATGCGTGACAGTGCAAGCACCATTGCACTAAATACATGCTGTATGGGCTACACTGAAATGAATGGCAGCCTTAATCATGTTATGTAGATTTTATATGTATTTGGTTCTTAAAGGCAAAGGTGGCAACCCTAGCTTGACCCAACCTTTTTTTGAGATTGACTTGCAATCGTAAAATTAATAGGCCAGGTAGGAAAGTCTGTAGATAAAACCGATATGTTTAAAATGCAGTAGATATGACTGGCTATACACTAGTTTAGTTAAACTGGTAAGGAAGATATTTGATCAATGCTGTACAGAGGCTCATGGTGGCTCGTTAGTTTGCTGATTCTTGGGTTCCCCCCATTGCCAAATTTGCAAGGACATTTCAGGTCCTCCCTATGCTTGCAAATTGCACTGCTTTCATTCCTTCATTTACTTCCAGCGACAAGTTTGAGTGCTTTTGGTTTGTGTTGTAATGTCAGTGGCATAGATCCAGACCTCTCGCGGGTTGGGCCAAATGTTAATGGATAAACACATATTGTAAAATGTAAAACATTTTTTTTTTTTTCACCTAGAGTGCAATTGGAAAAAATTTTCCTCGCATTTTGGGTCAGTCAATTGTGTAGAATGGTAAAAGACTGGCAGAAATATAAGTTGCCTTTGGAATTAAAACTCCATTCATTTTAAAAACTATAAGTGTATATGTAGATTTAGTGACACATTCCCTTAATTAAAGGTAACAGCATTAATTTCCCATCCTTGTTTTGGTAATCGTGTTTTCTTTTTTTCAGCACCACAAAAGTTTCTAGAAAATGATGTCTGCCTGATTAATATCCAGAGCAATGCAGAGTGGGATAATCACGCAGCAACTCTATTCTCTAAGGTAGATGGGCATAATGCTGTTCTAATTGAATAACTATTTGCAGACCTTTTCTCCTGGGAAAATCTTAGAGCTCAGTCTTACAATGCAGGCGATGGACAGAATATAACATGAACATGGATATTTACCTATGGATAGAGGATTCCACGGTTCTATAGCGATTATTTGTTCTACAAGCTAATTTAGACATATTTTTTTTAGAAGTAAATGGTTCAAGAGGCCATTTATGTGAATAAAAAACCAAGCCTAAATAGAGGTGGGGGGGCTCGACACCCAACTGTCCTGCCATGTACAATGCTGTTTTGACACCTTACTCTGGGCGTTCCTTAACACCTCTTAGCCACTATCCAATCACGCCTTAACACTTGTTGTGATATGCTAATTGGGATTTTCCAGGGTACATAATTGCCAAGATTCTTCTACAATAAAGATTGAGATAGGGCACTAGTATAATGTACTTATGTATAGTAAAGAGGTGCTAGGTAAGGGAGAACAGATATATAAAACCAAAGAAAAAAGTCCCTAAGGAACACCTGCACACTCAATAGTAAGATAAAAATCCTTTAATTAGACAGGGGATAATATAAATAACAGATACTCCACACATTTAATCATTAAAAGATTTAATTGCACTAATTAATGGATGTATCAGCCTAAACCTCTTCAATAATGTATAATTAAAGAGTCAATGTTTATGGAATCTAAGTGGGCATAATACATTCAAAATGAACATGCAGATGCAGTGTACTTAGTAGCTTATACACAGGATCGGAAGATCCAAATAAGTAAATCCCACTGGATTCCATTTCAAGTGAACAGGCTGTCCACGAGAGTGCAAGACCGAACGCTGCGCCGATAACTTTCGGCTTCTTACAGCGGCTCAGTTCTGCAAAGAAAGTGGGAGTCTATATAAGGAGCTAGTGAATACCTACTAAACGTGCACAGGTGTTGCTGAGAAATCACTGTGAATTAAGTGGCATATCCACCAAAAGTAGTTAAAGGGAGTATCCACCCAATAGTCAATACAGCAAATCTCGATAGGGGTTAATGACACACTCTGCTTGCAGTGACCCTAATGAAACTTCTAGTGCAGCTGTTGTATTACCTGTTATAAACATAGACATGAATGCTCTCACAAGAGTGTTCATGCTGTAATACTCAATTGTAAATCCGTCAATCTGAGCAGATTCTTACAATGCCAGTTTATAATGTCAGAACCAGTATATTATACCATGTTTCCCACACAAATATCAAGGAGCAGTATGTTTTCCCAGCAAATATCGAAGACCAAATCCTATTATTTAAACCACAAAACCCAGTTAGAACAGTATCTCTCATAATCTGCTACTAAAGCCAGCTTTATATCCTCAGACATAGGGGTGACGGCTGTAATTATATATCAAAAGTAATCTGTACCAAAGGTAAAGTATCAATATATCTAGATAAATAAGGGGAGTAGTTAAGATCAAAACGACCGTCCTACAGGAAACATCATGTCTGAATAGAATATATACATATACGACTACCCATGCAGCTTATCATACGAAAAAATAGAGTAAGGACTTATCGTACAGTTAATATATGCCATAACTGGTCTTGTACCCCCTTGTGCAGGTTAACGCTCCATCAGCGTCCGAAGCTGCTCACACCAGAGGTATCTGTTTGGCACAACCTGTCAATGTATGAGGAAGGGCCGGAACATTTAGTCCAAATATGTATACTATGTACAATGTGAAATAATCTATAAACGTCAAGAAGCGTTAATTAAACAATGCATAAGTATGGATTCAAGAGCACAGTCGTGCTTCGGTGTATAAATATAGACATTCGTGAGTATATGGTCTAAAAGCAACAGTGTCAGTGCCTCGAATAAATACATTGTGTCAACGAGCAAAGTGCCACAATTTGAACAAATGACGAGCGTACTACTCTACTGGAAGGCACATGTAATAGTCAGATATGTGTACAGAAAGTGGGTATGGTAATATCCAGGATCATATAGCAGGTACTATGGTCATGGATCACAGAGTATATATAAAACTAGCAGAAGCACAGTATAAAGTGTCCTGTCAAAAAGCATGTCAGCAAGAGAGTAGATAAATGTCTAAATAAAGACTACAACAGTGACAGGTGAACCACACATAATCTAATAGACATGAAATGATCTATAGTATAATAATGCATACCTTATTCAAAGTTACAAAAAATATATACGGCTATAGGGAGTTAAATCTCGTCCAAGTGGGCTAAGAAAGCCTGGAGAGTAGCTGTTGGTGCTGGCTCTGACACGGAACCAATTTATCCGTGCCAGAGTAGAGCCAACCTCTGGCTGGGGGCCCCCCGTCAGAACACAGATAAACAGAGGTAAAAAGGAATTATATGAACGATGTGAAGTCAAGTTCTTCATTTAGTCCCGAGATTTATAGCTCCCAGTGTGTAGATCCAAAAGGACACTCTCTGTAATAATTTTAGGAACAGACGTATGTTAGAGAGATGTTACTGAGTCTTCTTCAGTTTCCGATAGTCTTCCCCACATAGAAAGATGGACACTGCAAGTCAGTAAGTATATAACTTATTTGTATTGCAATTATAATGAATTTGTATGGAAAGTTTTGGTTTGTTTGCCATTGAATTGTGCAGTTTGGTTAATGAATTAGCAGAATTTACAACGCCACACGGTAGCAACCTTTAAGTTTCACGCCTCTTGCCTGTTTGTAGGTGTATGGTCGTCTGAAATGGCTCTTTGTCAATCGGTCACCCAAGGTGCTTCCCTTTTTAGCTGTTAATTGAGGGGATTATTGATAAAACAATCGATGTCAGGTCAGAAGTCAAAATACCCCAATTTCAAGTAAGCATATGTCTGAGTGTGCCCATTGTTTTCCAATGTCGTTATAAAATGAATCTGTTTGTCCACAGTACGTTTTTTCGGTAAAAAACGTACTGATAATTCTGATGTGTTTTGGAAAAGGCTAAGTGATACATTTATTAAGCAAAGATCTCGGATAGCCTCTATCTAGAAAGCGTTTTGTTAAATCTTTAGCTTCTTTTTGTGAACTCTGTGTTATTACTACAATTTCTACGTACCCGTAGAAATGTCCCTTAGGTACCCATCCTTCAGAATTTGGGGGTGTCCACTTTGATAGTGAAGCAGGGCATTAGTGGCTGTTTCTTTTCTGAAGAGTATGGTTTCAAGCCTTCTGTTATCTCCCTTTGATTTTCACATCCAGAAAATCTACTGAACCCTGCAGAATGATTGTGGTGTAAGTTTTTATATTGTATGTATTGGTATTGAGTACATGAGGAACCGAATAAGTTTATCATATCCGCCCTTCCATATCCTGAAATATCATCAATATATCTGAGCCAGAGGGCCACCATGGATGCAAGACCCTGCTCCATCTCATGGGGGGTGAAACACACCTCTCGCTCCCACCACCCCAGAAAGAGGTTGGCATGGTGGGTTTGGGGGGAATTCTCACAGTTTAAGGTGTAATTTTGTATTTAGAAACCGCCTCGTTATAAACATGATAATCTAAGCAGCTATTTGTCCTATGCTGGAGTGTGTTAGCTACTGTAGAAATGAAAGTTTGATAAGGTATAGGCAGACAGTGCTATATATTTAGGGATGCCAGATTTTTATAACCAAGGTCAGGATGGGAGGGTCTGCACAGTGATGTAGAACCTGACTGTGTTAGGACTATGTAGGGTGGGACGAAGGTTATTTGTTGTTGAGAAAAAAACATGGTTGTTAAGAAAAGCAAGGCCAATGGGAGAAGAGAGATATTATTTGCCATGTTATTGAATGTTGAACCAAGTGTTGCAACACCAGGATTTATCCTCTGCAATCTAGCATCCCACCAAATTAGGTTATTTGCCAGCCTCTATGTAGTAATCCATTGGTATTGGGTGCTCGGTGTTCCTTCTATTTGAATACTTTAGGAGGTTACATAGATATTTTCATCCTGATCTCCTGTTCTGTAGTAGCCAGAAAACCCTGATTCTTTAAAGAATCGACAAAACTCCCCCCAGCCCCAAACCCCCACACAACCACTGAGTAATTCCTTGTTGTCTGCAACCTCCCCACTGCCCCCCGACATATCCCTCCCCTGCAGCAAACCTCTGGGTTATATGCTACCTGGTGGCTTTCTCGCAGGAGTGTGGTGCGTCCATGCATAACAACTGCAGGTTTGTATATTCGTTCTCTCAGCATGTAAAGCCATTACAGCATTTCATCTCAATAACCTGGCTTTATAACTACAGTTCCCTGTCTAACTTAAAGGGCATGTCCACCCCCAAACTATAATCCCCCAACTACTGGCCCCATTGTGTAGTGTAGTTTAATCCTTACCTAACATCCCAGCCCATAGGGTTCTCCTGTAGTCCCCCCCCTAGTCCCAAAAACTCCACCAGGAGGATAGCAGAGTCCTATAGGACTCTGCCTCCTCCCTGGCCTCCGGGAGAAGTTTGGCATGCGTACTGCAGCCCTCCTCCCCCTCCCTCTCCCCCCCCCTCTCCCGATTCCCTCCCCCTAGCTTTTAACCCCTTTAGTATAGTAATCCACTGGTCCCCACCAGCCCCAACCCGCATAATTTTTATTTTAAGAAAGCTCCCCAAACTCTTACTTACCTCTCCTCTTTCCTCCGCTGAAGTGAGCTGCCGGCAGCCGCGTCCGTGATGGCTGCCGCCAGCCAATCACAGACGCGGCTGCCGGTTCCGCCCTCTGCTTGCATTTCTCGCAAGCAGAGGGCCGGGAGCGGGCGGCGAGGAAAGAGGGAGGTAAGTAAGAGTTTGGGGCTTTCTTAAAATAAAACTATGCGGTTGGGCTGGGGGACCAGGGGAAGGCAATATTAAATGTGATTTAAGGGTGGACTACCCTTTAAATGGCAAGTTTACTCCCCCCAAACTAATAGCCACTTAAAATCCACAATACTTAATTTTTCCTTGATGTCCCTAAAGATATATCTTCAGGCCCATATCTGCTTGCCCTTAGTTTTCTTCCTTGTCTTTCTGGGTAGCACCGACAATTACATTGTACGATCTTCAGCCCAGTCTCCACTGCCCCTGCTGGAAAGCTGTCTTCAGGGACATTGAAGAATAAATAAGTATTGAGGATTTGGAGTTTTGAAGGGTACAATCTTCAAGATGGCTTTAAAGGAGAACTAAACTAAAATGTTTATACTCCATAATCTGAAAGTATCAAGTCCAAGAACACAAATAAACTGTCATGGCATTATAATGTAATCCCCCAAAGAAAAACTAGATAAGATAACTGTGTGCATGTGCACTGTCTAGCCACACCTCCTGATTTCAATCACATGGTCCCCTGGCTAATATGCCTGTAACAGGATTGGTTAGAGACCAAAAGTTGGGTTCAACTTTAAGTTGAATCCAAGTGAAAATTCGAAAAGAACAAGCACAAAATCTAAAATATTTGTAAGCTAATTCTGTTGAGTTCACAATAGCTTCTAAGCATTTCATTCATTATGGAAAATACTAATTCCACCTTTTAATAGACTTTCAAACTGCCACTTATCAATTCTGAAATTAGTAATTAGTTAAACAAAAGCGGCATCAGAGCCAGTTTCACAGATCAGAGCAGAGAATAAAAAAAATTCCAGTGTGGAATGGATTCCTGCCTATAACATGAACAGGAGTCCAGGTCTTATCGCCAAGCTGTAGTTTTACTACCTGATTGTTACATTCTCCCAACTGTGGTCTCCATTGAAGTGACATTTATCTTTAATACCTTTAAACAAGCCAAGCATGATGTCTCTATCTTCTTTGGTTCTTAAGTTATAGGCTTTTAAAGTTACAGTCAGAAAGTCAGGATGAACAAAAAAGTTTGTGACATCACATGTGCTGTGTAAGAAGGCAGTGTGGGGCAGAGAAATGGTGCTGGTGATGTCACAGCTCACAATGCTAGCTGGAACACTACCATTTACACTGCTATACTGTACATTTTCATATATTGCAACTAGAAGCTAGTTGTTTTAAAGCTAAGAATGTGCTCTATTTATAAAGGCGTGCTTGTTTGGAAACCACAGTCACCTTTAAAAAATCTCTAGGACACATCTTTGTCAACAAGCATAAATACTAAAGGAAATCCTGTTCCCAGCTCATAAGATGTGTATGTCCCTCAAATGCTTTATTCAGACATACTCAGGGAGATTCAATAACAGTTCTTAATCTTCAATAACGGCAATCCAACTGTTGGCTTCTTATTTATCATTGGCTTTAAAAAACATTCTTATTCCTAGAAAACTGCATCTAATTTGTTCTGATTCTTCTAAAATTGTTTCACTAAGATTGGATCATTACTGTCTGTATTTACAACCACTGCTGCATAGCCCACTTAAGTATCGATGGCCAAAGTTAGTATCATTGTTGACATTTTGTAATTTCAAAGAGTTTCATTTTGGCAGTATGTTGAAATATAGCCCTAGTCCATGAACCCACCAGCAGTCGGTACATCTCTAGTTATTAGGAATGCCTATTAGTTGCTAGATGTGCAGCGGTATGGAATTGAAATCAATTAGAAACATATCAAATCAGACTGAGAAATGACCAATATTAAACTTAATTTGGGTTTAAGACTAAATAGACTTAAAATTAAATAAAATATTGGACTATCAGTTTTCTCTCATTTTAAAGAGCTCCTTTAAATTATTTATTTGCATGTTAATATAAATAAACAGGGAACCACATTACTTACCTGAGCACTCACAGTATTAGGTAGCGCACACCAGAGAGACCTTCCCTTGTATATAAGGCTTCTGGATGCAAATAGGTATAAAAGCTTCTTTATTTGAACAACGGAAGCAACTCAGCAGTCTGATCCGCCTTAAGCATTTCGGGCTACAAGCAACCCTTAATCATAGGCTCTATGATTATAGATCAGCCATAATGGCTGTTATTGCATTGCCCGATTTCTGTTTGTTCATGGGTGACCTGGAACTTTGCAGAACAGGTAAATACTGCATAAGCTTAAATAGAAATTTACCATTTTGTCCAGTAACCTTAAGGCCAACTAAAGCCTTAGAAAACAATGAAACAGAAGGCAGAGCCTTGATATTAAGCAGTCATCTCTATCTAACCTCTCATTTTGATGTGGTGCTGGGAAATTTACTTAACATGGGGTTTGTAACTTATTTGTCAGTATTTCAGCATCCCCACATTGTAGTCACTGACCATTAAGTTCTTTGCACATGCCCTCTAGTCCTAAATTATGCAAAAACTTGTTACAGCTACTAAAAGTCTCTAGCCAAGCCTGTTACAGTCCATATTAGGCAAGAGCATGTGAAGTCAGCAGGTTGGCCAGACATTGCATATGCTCAGAGTTATCTATCTCCTTCTTTAGGGGATTATATTCACTTATGCTATTTACTGGAGTACGTCATTTACAGTTTATTGGTGTTCTTGAAGAAGATGCTTTCAGAGCATGGCGTGTAAAAATGTAGGTTCGGTTCTCCGTTAATACAAGAGAAAACCATTATTACCACTTTTTTATTTTTTGATGCTTTTTCTGCTGGATAACGTGAGAAAGGGATAAATGAATGCAAATAGATAAAATAGCTACTGAACATATATACAGTTGTATATATATATATATGTATATTCATACAACAAGTATCTGTTGTTAAAACCAATGATAATGTTTTTTGGTATTTTTTACATTTCTTAAAAATGAAAAGGATTGCAGATATCTTAAATACAGTTTAGGTGGTACAAAAGCAGAAGCAGCTGTCAGTGTCCCAATAATCTGACAGATGACAAGCCCAGGCAATTCTGATCTGACAGTGTAACCGCTGTAGTGTCTGCCAATGAACCGATGCAATGTCTGGAAAAAAATGTCTTTAGAAGCTTAGCATCAGGGTCCTTCCTTGGATATTCCTTGATTCACCTAAGTGTGTCCTTAGAATGAACTGTAACATTGTAATGTATGTGATTACGTAATGGATTTGCAATTAGAACCCTGTGAACTGATTCGTTATTAACAGCAGGAATGTCAGCTTTGTGCGAAGGAATTCTAAGGAAAGATGAATCAATTGGACATAGCTATGCTATAACAGTTTACTAGCTATGCATGATCTCCAATCCACAAATGCCACTAACATTTTCTTCATATCTATGTACTATCAGACTTAAAGTAATATAATGTGAAATCTGCATTGATAGGAAAGGAAAACAATGGACTCCCTGTTTATCATTGCTGCTAGACTACAGCCACAGAAACAATATGTATGTCAAATTGTCAACCACCCACACAGATGCTCCAGCTGTCTTCCCTGGTTCACTGGTACATTTAGCAACGAAGCTCCAGGATTTCTCTGTATTGGCATTTTTTAGTTATTCAAGGAAAACAATTATTAATTGTCTCCAAGAATCTGCAAGTCACTAATATAATACCTAGAAGTGAGAACCAATGTCCGTCTCCCATTTGCCCAGATCGGGGTATATCACCAACATCCTGCGGTTGCCTATGGCAGGGTGATCTGTCGGCCATGTCGATTTTCACAGCAACCGGCAGTGATTTGTTCCGGACGATCGCTCACTTGGTGGCCAATGGTTGGTCGGAATGAAAAATCTGCCCGTGTGTACCCAGCCCAAAACATTACATTAAATAACACTAACCAGTTTGGCAATAAAGGTTTAGGGGGTGTTTATGGCAGGGGTTCCTTCTGTGATGGTTTGCTGCATTGTAACTGCCATTTCTTTTTTATTTACTTTGTGTCATTAGAAATTTGCCTCAATATTCTGTCTCCTACAATTAAAAATGCTCCCTGATTGGTCAGACCTATGTCCCCTCGGCAACCTGAAACAAAGGCTTTTGTTATAAGATTTTATAGATTTTTTTCTTGTTGTTTTTTGTCATATCATAAAGACAGTGAATTACATTGTTCCAGGAACAGGTGATGTATAAACAGTTCAATGTTTTCCAGTATAACATACATTCAATTTATACACTCGACCCCTCATTTTCCATATTAATTCATTTAAGAAAAAGGATTTTTAATAATAACAATAATCATATTAAACTATTATTAACATATATCTTCATAAACAATTCCTGTCCTATTGTTCCACACCTTCGCCTGGCGCCAACAATCCCCAATTTCCTTCTTCTCTGGTTGGTTTTGTGTTTTTGGTGTGTTTATTAAAGGAAAAGGAACACTGATTTTTATACTGCATAATTTGAAAACACCTTTATTCAGTTTGTACCCTATATAAGTAATATCCTGTCTATGGGCTAATGCTGAAACTGCAGTGTATACTCAAGATGAGACACCACAATGGATTTATAAAGAGAATTTTCTTCCCCCATGCTGGTCTTGTTACATAACCACATCTAGTGAGTGGGTGAGGTCAGTATAGTGCTATAGAATGGAATAACCAGTATATACAGTAGGAAATGCCCATGGCTGCTTCTCTTTGGATACTATCTTGTTTAAAGTAGAATTAAAATGTTTTCAATATTGTAGTTTTTTTCAATAATTGTAGGTTTTTTTTTGGTAGTTGTAACAACTAACCAACTACCAAAATGCTTGTCTTGCCTTCTAAGGAACTGATTATTATTGCATAATATATTACCGCACATTTACATCTAATATAGATAGGAACCAAATTAATTTTTGATCCATTCATATTGCATTACACAAAAGAAAGAGATAAACCATACATATATACCAGTAGTCTAAAACTGGATAACCATTTCTCATGCACATTATAAATATTACCATGTGCACCTAACTACATTAGTATTCTGTCACAACCATTTCAGAGTGAGGCACTAATGATAGATTGCACCCACTGTTAGAAAAGGCACTTAGGGGACACAGTATCTGATCATATTTTACAATCTCTTATCTCAGTGTTTCAGAAAGCTGATTTGATCCTGAGTTGAAAACGCTTCTCTTGGTTAGTGCACCACTGTACTGCCAATAATGCTAATAACCTCTCCTGCTTTCCCCATATCTTTAGTAGAGCTTGGCACTGACATGGAGAATCATAACACAGTATGCATCTGTCCAGCAATGTAGAAGATAGAAAATGTTTTATAATATTTGTGCTAATGACCTCTCTTATCTGTTTCTGATAGAGAACAGATATGGCAGTTTACACATTTTTTTAGAGAATGAATCTTCACTATTTATTAGTACTTTGTAATTTTATGAATAGTCACACTATTGTTTATCCAATAAAATAATTATCCTAATAAACAATAAACAGACAAGGATTTTTTTTGATTTGTGCCCTGCTCCAAGATAAAACAAAGTTCATGTCTTACACTTAGATACATCATTTTATTGAACCCTAAACAAGAAAACCTGTATTTGAAAACCCGGACATAATGTAGACTTAAGGTTTTTAGCATTAAACTTGTCCTTTACCTCACTATCTGTCCCTACTGTCAAAAGAACCTGTCAAACTATCAAAGTTTTCTCCCATTTAACATAACCTTTAATCTCACCCTTTGCTCTATAAAATATCACCATTGTCAAAGAACCTGTCAAATTATTTAAGCTTTCACACCAATTAACTTGCCCTTTCATTTCACCTTTGCTCGATCAAGACCCACTGCTGTCATAAACACCTGTCAAATGATACACTCCTTTAATCTCACTTTTGTGCCATGTCAACCTTATCTGTCAAATTATTAATGTGTTTTCCATTTAACTTGTCTTTTCGTTTCACCCTTTGCTTTAATCATGTGTCACTACTGGTAAAGCACCTGTCAAATGTTTATGGTTTTGCCACTTAACATGCCTTTGAACATCACTCTTTGCTCTATTACTGTAAGTGTCACTTGTGTCACTATTTTCACCATTACACTTTAATGGTTTTCACTATTTAACTTGACCTTTAATCTCACAATTTCAGGTGTCAGTCCTGTCAAATATTTAAGGTTTTTTGTCCATTAAACATGCCCTTAATCATGATTTATTAAATGCCACTCCTCTAGAAAGTATCTGTCAATATTAATGTTTGCCCTGTCTAACTTCAAATTATCAATGTTTATCCATTTATCTTGCCCTTTAATCTCACCTATTGCTTTATCAAGTATCATACCTATGAATGAATAACAAGTGTCAATTGATGTTTTGGAATGTTTTTTTCCATTTTACTCACTTTCTTTCCATTTACTACTTTTAATCTCATTCCATTTTCATCAAATGTGATGTCCCTCCTTTAAAAGGAAATGTTTTATTAAGGTTTAGTTATTTAACTTTCCCTTTAATCTTACCCTTTGGTTTAATAAATGCACCTTTTTCCATTTAACAAGCTCTTTAAACTTGTCAGCCAGATGTAATACCCCATGATATGGGGTAAATGGTAATGGTTTAATATCAGGTTAGCATGGTTTCTATTAATGGCACAGGCATCCAATGCATCCAATGCAATATAGAAAAGGTTAGTTCTTGCGCTAATTAGTAGCTTGAAAAGTAACACCTTTTAAACTGAGGAGTTACCCTCCTTACCTTCCAGTTTCCCATGATGCAGTAACTCATACTGGTATGTATCTCAAAAACCCAGAAGGAAGAGGTGCTCAGAGGGTATTACAGCTCCATACTGATAAATGAAATGTGACTCCTATCACATCTTTAATGTTTCCCCTCATTAACTTGTCATTTAAGGTCACCCTTTGGTTGTCAAAAGCACCTGCCAATTTATTTAAATTGACCCCATTTAACGTGTTCTTTTATCTTAGTTACTATGCTCCGTTAAATGAAACAACTGTCAAAAGCACCTGTCTAATTATGTTTTTTTCCCATTTTACTCAGTATAGTTCAGTATATGAGGTTGAATAAGACATACATCCATCTAGTCCAACCCACTGTACTGGGCAATACCCACATTTTCTGCCTAACTGTTGATGCTGAGGAAGTAGAAATGGAAATATCCCTATCAACTTTATGTATCAGTACCAGTAACATGCAACATTCTTTATTTTTGAAATCCAGACTTTTTTTTAAAAACTGACCAATGAACCTCTATCCCCATGACATTTCCATAGCTTTCCTGTTCTTGCTCCTGTCACAAGCACTTGCCATTATAGCTATCCGCATTTCCCTTTGAATGGTAATAACACTAGGTGCAGATTTAAGGGGAGGCGGTGCGCTAACCAATTCAATAGTCGGTAAGCTTGTATTTAACTATTTAACCTCTTTAATGCAAATAAAGAGGAATTCATTAAGGGCTTTACACTGGATTTAGTGTAGTGGGACTTTTAACATCAGCAGCTAGCCCCCAAAGTTGCGCTATGGGAAAATCCCTGGTCACAACCCCTTATGAATTTTTACGGTGATTTACTGGAGCGATAGGGCTCTGGTTCCCTAGGTCCCCACAATTTTCTCCCTCAGGGCTTTAGGTCACATTGATGAAAGTTTAATGAGAAATGGTAGTGTAAGTGCAAAATGGCCAACACTAGCTAAAGTTGGAACACTCTTATGGATGTTATAACAGGATACTCCATATATGGCTCCTGATACAAGATTACTCTTAAACATTTAGTCATGTTTATTAGGTGCTAGCTATATATCTATTGGGCCCTTAGGTGAGGTTTCTGGCAGGGAAACTAAGGAGTAAAACTGCATTTTCCCATTGGTCACTTTTGATGATTGTTTAAAGGGCATCTGTAGTGGAAAATCAACTGTTGTTTCTTTCTTCATGTGTGTTCTATAATTCCCCACAACCAGTGTCTTTACTTTCTTCAGTTTCCCTTTCTGTCCTGAGATACACAAATTAGAATACGTATTTGTTATAAACACAGACATAAGAACAATAGCAGGGGAAAGAGGTAGCTTTGACTGCAGAGATAAGGCTGCACTCAACCCCCTTTCTTGATATCTTTCACTGTTTGATGATGGGTCACAAAGAAGGAGATTTTGAAGGAAATGGCTTACAGGATATAGATAACTGCTCCAAAGGAAATTTCAACTATGTCACCAGCTCTAACAGCAGTTTATTTTGAGAGTGCACATACAGTAAGCGATCCAAATACTGGAGAGGGGACCCAGGATTGGGTGGAAATAAATTGAAAAACTGGGCATTTGGAATTATAAAGCTATACAAGCTATTCTCAGTATTTCTTATACATTGCAATGCAGCACTAATTACACCATACATTTGGTGAAAAGACATTTCCTGTTTTCTGATCAGAATATAATGATATTAATATGAAGCACACCCTGGTGACTTTTCAAATAAATTTAAAAAAATACGAATAGACACAGAGTTCCCTCTCTTCCTTCGCCCGTTCACATAGTCCGGCTGTGAACCAAGCCTGTGAAACAAGCTGCTCATGTGTATTAATCCTCCTACACAACTCTAACCTTTGTAAACAAAAAAACCCTCCTGTAGAGAGGAAGTCTCTCAGTTATTCTGGACATACTTGCAGCATGAGGAGTGGGGGGGGGGTTGGGAGAGTTAGGAGAACCCAAGTCCTGCCTTATCACTGTAGCTTGATCTCACTTTGACAGGCAATAAATTGGTAAAAGCTTCTCTCTTCTCCATTTACTATTTTAACCCAGTATTTGCCAAGCATTATAGTGAACAGGAAGGAGTCATTGGGAGACTTGCTGTTAAACTTGTGTAAGCCTAAACACTACACCTGCATGCTGTTAGGGAATTTGATTAACAGCTCAAGCAGGAGTGGTGTATTGAAATATTAACTTCTTTTAACTTATGTATCTTGGGACAGAGGAGGAAACTGAAGAAAAATAAATGTACTCTGGGGGAATTATAGAACACACAGGAAAAAAAATGCATTTCCCACTATAGATACCCTTTACCTTGTAACATTCGTAACGTATGTTGAAAGCTTGTATTCATCCATCCCACACAGATATGTCTGGAAGCCTGTGAGCATTTCCTAACAACTAGAGGGATTGGTTTGGTGACCACACACATTGGACTATTGTAATTTTGTACTAGCAACAATCTTTTTTTGTTTGATGGTCACTACTGCAGGCAGTTGAGGGGGACTCTAATGGGGGCAATATGTGCCCCTATGTACACCTGCCTACATTTGGGTAGATGGGAGCAATGCCAAGTGTCAGAGGCAGTGAATAAGGGAGTATGGGGAAACCGTGTCCTATATGGCTGAGGTATATGGGCGTTATGCTATGGAAGAACACTGCCTCAACAGTAATGCTTTAAATATTTAATTAACTATGGAATGGAGTAATGAATTATAAGTTTTTTGGACATAGTGATAAAGAAAAGGTGAAACGTTGAACGTTGGTTACTATAACCGACAGCGATAAATTCCCTAAAAAAGTCAAATTAAGGCGATCCTGTTAGAGCGCACGATCCCAGTTACAGGGGTGAGGACTGTGATACCATCTTGAGATGGACATATACCTTTCTCTAGCTTTTTTATTATGTACTTATGTTTAATATACAGTATATTTATTGAGTTTATTAGGGCTAAGGGGAGCTGAAGTATGTATATATTACAGCTATTTGGTTGCAAAGCAAATTAAAGGGTGAGAATTTCTTGCCATGTTTTGTAAAATGATAGGGTTGTTTTTGGAGTTGCTAAAAGATTCGGTAGTGGAGCCCCAGTATATATATTGTTTCAAGGTTTTAAAATCTAGGGGGGTGACTCTCATTCCCAGAAAACAGACTACTGCCAGGGGATGGGGACTATTTATAACATTAGGAGCCGCTGTTTTTCCCAGCTGAAAGGGACTTACTCATTCAGTGCAGACTGGGGATGGCCAGGAATAGGGAGATTCACCCAAAGCTGTGTAAATCTCCTGTAAGTGATTCACCAGCGGCTGTGCGGCTCTGAGTTAATTTTCCTTTTACAAAGGGCATGTTGTCCTGTTGCAAATATTATCACTATGCGTGTGTACATACATATATGTAAATATATAGAATATTGTTACACACTGCACCACGTTCCTGCATCAAATAGCACCAAAACAGTATGTGCATATTTACACAGACACCGTTACAAAGTGTAGGGATACTTTTACAAGTGTGCACCACTGTATTGTACAAATAGTGCTGCTATTTTATATGGTAGTAGCTCTAAAAAAAACAAAACCAATTTTGTCTGGTTTTTATTGGATTTTAATTGTCTGATTACATATTTCCAGTAGGTTCCAGATGCTGCATATTGGTCACTTATTTTTATTATCACAGCTTAACTGAGTGGGTAGTGCTGGGTTTCTTATTTTGATTGGACAATGCTAATTACCTGGAAGTTAATAGATGGGAAGGGGCAGATTGCAATTTAGTGTAAAATGTCAAATTGCTGCACCAATTGTAGTTGTCTGGTGGGCCTTAAGGTTGGACATCTATGGTTTCAATCAATAAATTATCTGACTGTAGCAGAACATTTATTCTAATCTTTACAAATTACATTTTCTGGACAAAGGACGCTTTCAACCTGACCAAAAATACATTGGACTGTTGAGCAGAATAAATACGCTGGTGTGTTACACTAAATTATCTTAGTGGCAATTAAAACATTTTTTCACTTGTTCTACACTTTTCATTGAAAACAAGTGTTCAGCATAAGGTTCACAATAATAAATGTGACATAGTATGAAAAAGTTTAGAACCACAGCTGTAAAGGCATTTTTCTGTATTCATACTGCAGAATTGTTGCAGTGTGTAATATACAAGTACAGACACAAGGGGGAGGGGTAGTGCATTGCTCTTCGGGGTCATTAACAAAGTATTTACAGGGAGATTTTTATAATTCCTGGGAGAGCAGCTTACCTTCCAGGTTCCCATGTCCTTACACCACCAATTCCAAACACAGTAGCTTAGAAACGATATGAGGAACTGAATTGGGTGCCTGTGCCGTTAATAGCAAACCCACGTTTATCCAATATTACATTGGGTTTAACTCCTTTTTAGCCGATACCGGCTAATACTGAATCTCCCTCATAGTAACAAGGAACTCTAAATGTAGCCATACTTGAAGAGTTATGGTCATATGGTCCGGGCGTGTTTTTCCAGGCAGGTGGAAAAAAATTCCTCCAACCAATATGATCATACAATCCCTGGATCGTATTACAACCACATTGTTGCAACCAACATAAGACCTATAGGAATGTACTCAGGAGTTGCAGAAATGGAGTAAATATTACACTAGCTCCTGATTAAAAAAGTTGTAATTTTGTTAATATAGATGCAGAATTAGTGTAAAGATTGCCATAAATGTGCACGTTGATGTACTGAAAGCTGCAATTTCCTCTCGCTGACCCCCCAATCCACACATTATGGCTCTGTTGTGAGACTTTAAAGGTTAACTATACTCTAAAAATCTAATTTTTCAAACACTTTACCTTTTTAGATACAGCAAGATTCCAATACTCCAAAACTTTTTTGGATTAAATTTGAGCTGTACATTGAGATCATAATTTGAAATTGCAGCATTTAGTTTTATTGAAGAACGGGAGGTAAAAGGAGCTTGCCTTACCTCCCTTCTTTAATAAACCTGCAGGAGCCGGGAGAGAAGGTAAGCTACTTTACCGACTGATCGCTCCTCAGCTGGGTAGGTGTGACAGGTCCCGACGGACTCTGTCTTCCATGCACATGCACTTCAATAAAACTAAACGCCCAAACTTTTTTTCAGTGGAGATACCCTATAAGAGAATCAGCAGAGTAAAGAGGGAGGGTGGGGAAGATTTGTAATTTGTGAGATTTGCAGAGCGAGTTATTGCACCCTTTTCAAATTGCGACAAACTTATACAACAATTAAGTTCATTAACCCTTGATTGCGGGAAACAGTGAGTTGTATATTCTGTCAATCTTCAGCGTATGCAGCTTTACATGTTGCCGCCCTATATACATAGACATATGTTAGATAGAAATGCTAAATTCTACAATAACTATCAGCTCTTCGTATTTCTGCCACACTAGTGTTTCCCAACCAGGGATTTCTAAGAGGTTTCTGGGATTCATTTAAAGATTGTGACAGGAATAGTTTTGAGCCACCTTTTTATTTTTTAAATACAAATATATGAATTGTTTCTATTGGCTATATATGTATGAATATTGGTTAAATTTTTATGAATTGAATCTTCTGCATACCCTTAAAAATATGATATACATATCACATAATGAAAACATTGGACTGACATTACCCATTAGAGAAAATAATCCCGTCTAAACCCCTAAAATAAAGTTTGCCCCACTGCTGGCCCCAAAAAATCCTTACCTTTCTCCTCTGCTCCTTATGGTCATCCTGTATTGGCTGATCAAAGTCCAGAAAAGTAAAAAAAGTAGGAGCTCGTGTGTGTGTAATAAGGCACCTGCTATTTCCTTGTCTCCTTTAGGACTGCTGCATCTTGCTGAAAAAAAGAGCTGCATACACTGTAGGGACCCCCCCCCCAAACCTATCTGCACGAAATCAACTTACCCGACTTCACTCCTTTGTTTCCCTTACTGACTGGCAGCAGCGTATGCAATTGGCTGACTGTCCGGTTGCTGGTCCGCCCCTTACTGCTCCTCCATTCCTCGTAGTAACAGTTGAGGCAGAGGATACAAAGGTTGTAAAGTCCATTTCTGTGCGGATTTGTCATTTTTTAAGCTGACGCTTAGGGTTGGGGAGTTCCCTACATTATATCATTTTTTCATCATAGATGTATAGCCCTGAACAAAATTAAGCGGAGAACAGTTCAAAATGTCAGACAAAAATGATATCGGAGAATCCACATGCACCATATAGTTATCCTTCTTTTTGCTACAAAATCTGAAAAAAGGAATAACAAAGGTTAAACCTGCATCATCTGTAAACCTCTTTCATAAGTAAAAAAAATGAAGATAAATTAGCTTCATAAAACAGAAAAGTAGTGAGTACCTATATCCCTGACCAGTCTCAGGGGGGCCACCATAACTGTACTGAAGTTATAGCTTTTGGAGCTGGGGGGACCACTGATAGTTATGCCCCTGCTGAAAGGCACAAAATAAGAGAAACAAGTTTTCTGTTTTCTGTGTTAATGCAACTGTTAAAGGTATTTCTACCCTCAAAACAAGAATTGATATTAATAATCAGGACCCCAGATATAGTTTTTTTTTATACTCACATTTTCTTTCTACACCTCTAGGGTATTTATAAATCTGGATTCCTCACTGTGGCTCTTTCCTTCTGAATGATGCTTCCGGGTAGTGAATGTCAGTCAAGGCCATGATAGTGACATCACAGGCAATGGCTGACTGTCGCCCTTGAAACATCCTCTCCCGCTGCTTTGTGGTCAGAACCTGCTTGAAAAAGCAGCATAGGTGGCTGAACCGGCCAGCCAGGGATTATGTTTGCAAGTATCTTTAGGAGCATTGAAATAAATGGTATCTAGATAGATAATCATGTAGTGTTCGTGCATAAAACATACTTAGTCAAATACTTTATATAAGAAAAACTGCAAATTGTAAGGCAACAAAAGTCCAGAAAACACTTTTCTCTTAATAAATACCCATGAAAAGTGTACAAGTCCCATAATAATGATAGTCCTTCTCACAGATGCATATTAGTACTCAAGTAACAAGTATTTGTGGGAGCTTGTAGGGCAACAGCTATGTGTGATAATACCTGATCTCCCCTACCTCTGTACCTCCTGGGGAATTATCCCTGTAACCTAATAGCTTTCTTTTTTCTTGTATTCTTTATATATTTTTCATTCTTAATAAACAAATAAACAATGGACCACTTGTCAAGTCTTAGGGTATTTACCCTATTGCTTTAGGGATAAAGTGAGGAATCGATTGGGTTAGGTTAAGGAGTATTGGATCCACATACTTTGTCTAATTAATTTTTATCAGTCTCATAATGTAATTTTACAGTTAAAATTTTATCATTTCAGGAGATCCTTATATTGAGAAGAGTCCATAAAAATGATCCATGGGACCAAGTGTTTATGATGTAATGGCTTTCTAATGTTAGTACAGTTATGTACATGGGAAATTAGCTTGACCTCTAAATTGAGACTGCAATAAAGAAGCAGTTTGGGTTTGGGTTATTGTTACTGGCACATTTTCAATACTAGGAAATGCCTTGTAAGATACAGAGAAAGTTAGAATCTAAAAACATGGGTATTAAGATACCCAATGTAATACTCTATGTAGAGTTTTACTTTACATAACATTCATCATAATACTAAATTAAAACTGACACGCAGAATGAAAAGAAAAACAGTGATACAAATTATTTTAAAGCTTTGGGAAAACCGCAATTGAATTGTGATGTTATAATCCACAAAATTATGACTAGGGAATTAACTAGTTTTCACCATCAGCATCAATAATTCACGTTCAATACCAAACATTAGCAAAGACAAAATGGAAAGAAACCAGCCAGATGACATCTTCAAACTAATAAATTGTTCAACCGGAGAGAAAATCATAAAGCGGCCATGTTATGTCAATTAAAGATAATCAGCAATCAGATAAACATCGTGCTACACTCCCAGAATGCTAAATGTTCTATTGATATGGCGATATAAGTAACATAAGAAAGAGAGACATTGAAGAAAAAATTAAAGCAAGACGCTAAAAAAATAAAGCTACAGATCAATAAAGCCCACAGGAAAGGAGTTTACAATAGAAATTACACTTGTGGGTCTTAATCCTTAAAACCTATTGACATTTTTTTAGTTTTTGTCATTCGCTATATTAGATTTAGTTAACACATTTAGGGCACAGCCACACTGCAACGCATGCGATCAAAATGCGTTTCACTTGCGATTTGTCTGTTTTCATTATGAAATAACAGCTGTGTTACCAATTGCTGACGCATGCGTGAATTGCAACATACCCAAAATTGCAAGATTTTCGTGCTTTGCTGCATTTTTAATACAATTGGAAAATCGCAATCGCCTGAAAAATGCGCTGTGTGGCCTAGCCCTAGAAGTGTAATGCAAGGCATTGATTTCAGTTTAGCTATACAGCATGTATTAAACGCAATGGAAGGGAGGACGCACTTTCCCAATAATGCAAGATCGTGCTCGTTTCTGTGCATGGGTATTGTGCTTCCACAATTGGACCGTAGCAGAGCGCATGCATACAGACCAAAATGGTGATCGGATGCACTCCAATTGCACACGGGAACACATGGGGACGATACGAGCAGTCATTAGACATCTTATACTATAAGTAGAGAAAGACACGTGACACCGAAGTTGGAGGAAAAAGGCCGCAGCTTGTTTATTTCGAAATCATAAATTACACTGGGCTGAAGCTTTGCCCTTTTAATCTGTTCATCCCCTCTAATAACTTAAATATTAACCGATCATAATTTACCTTTGCACCAATAATTCTTCCTTAATCAGCTGCGCCTCTGAAGAGCACGCTGCCCTTTTCTCATGCCTCCAAGCTGCGACAGTGATACCACCTTATCTTTTTCCTTTCGACCTCTCTTTTTTTTTTTTTTTTTTTTTTTTACTTTATTTTTATTTTTACATTTTTTTTTTTTTTTTTTTTTATTAATTATAATTAATTGTGCACACGTGAACAACCATACACCAGTATTTTATATGCTTTCATACCTTTTGATGGGAAGGAAGAGCTTCATCCTTAGGATACGTTCGGGAGGTAGTTCCTGATGACTGGGCAAGGGTGGGTGGGAAAACCTCTTGAACCGACGGCTTCCAGATGGTAAAGAGGCCGGCCCGCTCCAGCTGTTGCTCTTTTTCTCAGCCCGAGCCTCGATCCCATGCGGCTGTTGGCCTGCTTCCAGGAAGGACCTGCTGCTGGGGGAATCAAGGAGGGAAGGTAAGTTAACCCCTTAGCCTCCGAACGTCCCATGTATTTGCCCGTAATCGGGCTTGAAACCATGGGGACGATACGAGGCAGTCATTAGACATCTTATACTATAAGTAGAGAAAGACACGTGACACCGAAGTTGGAGGAAAAAGGCCGCAGCTTGTTTATTTCGAAATCATAAATTACAAACTGGGCTGAAGCTTTGCCCTTTTAATCTGTTCATCCCCTCTAATAACTAAATTTATACCGATCATAATTTGACTTTGCACCAATAATTCTTCCTTAATCAGCTGCGCTCTGAAGAGCACGCTGCCCTTTTCTCATGCCTCCACGCCACGGGTTGGGACCCTTGTACCATTACCCGAGGCCAGCCTCATTTCACCAAACCTACTTCTATTATGTTCTGTAGTCCTACACAAAAAATAACGCAGGCTATATCTGAGAGGTGAACAGAGTCGCTACGATACAAGCCTTCCCTCCTTCGAGATCCGTGTGGCGGTATGCAATGAAATCCCTTCTCTAGCGTATTTGAAGATAGCCATGTTAATTCTTTTGCGGCACTTCTCCAGAGCTGGGATGTCCTTTACCAAATGAGTCTTGGGATTATCTCGGACACAGCTGATTGTCCTGGGGAGCCAGAAGTGGATTACGGCCAGGTCCTTTCGGACCTGTCTGATGAGTTCGACGATTCATGGTCCCCACATCGTTGCCCCCCAGGTGAATTATCAACATGTCGGGGACTGACCTATTCACTAGCACTTTGGACAACATTGGGAACAAATTCGCCCATACTGCCCCCTTACTCCCATCCATGTGAGTGTTGACGGAGGCTGGTTGGGAAAGATAAGTTAGCTCCATAAGTTCTTCTCTTCGCTCTTCTCTCGCCCAATAAACGTAGGAATGCCCTATAATCCATACTTTAAAAACCATGGTTCTGTAACAAAAGAGGTTATGGGTTAGATTACTTGCGCTAACTTGGGACGTATGTACAACTATATCATTTGAATTCCATCTGCCGATTTGCTTGATGGCATTTGTAGGCAGGTAATCTGTCCCCCTCCGTTGCGGCCCCTATATGGAATGAGTGTGTGGTGTATCGTTCGTCCTTTAAACCTAATTTACCTAAGCATTTGCGTAGAATAGCGGAAAACTGAAATCTGATAAGCAAGATCCGTTGCGTGCATGAGTAGGGGGCCCTGTGCCTGTCCCTGATTAGCATGAATTCTTTAGCGCTAGCACTGGGCAAGGGTGGATGTTGTTACTGGGCCTAGCCACAGAGTTTTACCCTTCCCCTTGGGTCAGTCTTTGATCTCCTCAACCTATTCTAATTTTACCCCCCACCATTGATACATCTGAAATTAAAAGGCCGGAAGGTTTTGATTTTGATTCTGATATTAGCTCGCTAACTCTGAACGCTAGGGTAAAAGGACAGAAGGAATGCCAGTTTTAGTAGATGGAACTCATAAATAGTGCTAGTAACCTCACAAGGACGGTTAAATTTTGGTGAGCATGTGTAGTGTGATTGGCCTCCTTGAATCACTGACTGGTTTAATCTGCGCGTTCCTTTCAGAACTTGTCTAACTGCGGGGTTCTTTGTTGGGTCGCTGATGTTGTATAGTCTATGGTAGAAAGAAATCCCTGCCATTTCTCTGGCAATGGATGCATGAGCCTTGTTTTGACCGAAAGATTGTGCAATATACAGCAAAAGGATATCAGCTTCTGGGCGGTTTGTTGGGTGGAAGCCTTTGAAGTGTTGCCACGTTCTCCAGCTGTTGGCGTAAGCCGCCAGGTTTTCCTGGAGGTGGAAGCTTTATAAGTGATTTATAGCATTCTGGAATCACGTCCCAGACCTGCGGTGGTACCCGTTCCCCTTCCGGATGGGCTGAAGGAGCCAGGATCTTGAACATATGGAGCTGGGAAGAGATATAAAGAATCAGCTATTTGGTTTGGTGTCCGGGGATGTGAGTAGCTTGCAACATATATTGTGTTGCAAGGCCAAACAAACTAGCCGCCTTACCACGCACATCACCGGTTGGATTTGATGACAAAGAATTAATTACGAAGACTACACCCAGATTGTCACAATGGAGTCTTATCTTTCTATTTCCAATAGCCTGCCCCAATTGACAATGCGATAAATACTGGAATTATTTCTAATAGCACCAGGTTGGTTTTGAGGGAAGTCTCGCTCCACGTGTCTGGCCACTGCAAGAAAACCAGTGGCCTGTAGGTATCCGCCACAGCCCACGATGCTGCTGCATCCGTGAATAGCTGGAGGGCCTCATTACTGGCGAATTCCTCCTGCCAAACTGAATTTCCATTAAATGTGGACAGAAACAGATCCCAAATATGTAAATCTGCTTTTAGTTCTTGTGTTAGCCTAATGTGCCAGTTTGGTTTTTTCAGCCCGATCGTGCTGTCAATTAGTACGCCGATTGAATGCTCTACCTATTGGGATACTGCGTGTGTGGCAAAATTGAGGTGACCGATGAGCGATTGGAGCTCCGCTAGTGTGATCTTCTGGCACATAATGTCTGGTGTACTAGGTTTTGAGAGTTTGGATTTTGTCTTTGGGCAGGCGAAATTGCATGTTTCGGGAGGTCTATTGTGATGCCTAAGAACTGGATCTCGGTTTGCTGGGCGGACGGTTTTCGTTGTGTGCAATGGGGATTCCAAATTTTTCGGCTATGTATAGGAAGGAATTCAGAGTTTTGGAACAAACATTGGTGTCTGCGGGGCCAAGGAATAAAAAATCGTGTTCTAGATAGTGAAGCTTAACTCGGACCCGGCTATCTCCATCGTGACCCATTCTAAAAATGTCGCAAACATTTCAAATAATAGCATGATATGCTGCATCCCATGGGAAGACATTTGTCGAAGAAGAATTGGCCTTGGAAATGAATCCCGGAGATGATGGCATTGGGGATGTATTGGTAATAGCCTGAAGGCGGATTTATGTCGCATTTCCCCAGCAGTGCCACTCTCCCACATATTTTGAGGCAGGTGTAGTGCTTTATCAAAGGATGCGTAGTTGACTTGCATAAATCCTTATCAATGGCGTCGTTGATGGATGAGCCTTTTGGGAAGGATAGGTGGTGAATAAGCCTGAATGAGTTTCCTGCTTTTTGGGTACTAGGCCCAATGGGGAAAGTATCAAATTAGGGAGGGGAGGTGAGTTAAAGGGGCCTGCAATTCTGCCTTCCTTGAGCTCCTTGCTGATTTTTTCCCTTGCTATGCTTGGTTCTTGTGAGTGATTTGAGATTATTGTGAGGGACGTTTTTGAGTACTGATTGTCATTAAAGGGAATCCAGAAGCCATGCTTAAAGCCCATTTCCAGTATCGCTGCCCTCCATTTGTTTGGGTATACCCTTAAGAAGGGCTGCAAGCTTTGCAATTTCACTGGCGTTATTGTTGGCAGTGGCAGGCTTCTGTTTTCCGGCCAGCACTGTGCCTTTTTTGAGACATCTGATGCTGGATGTTGTCCCTCGCAAAGAGAGGAGGAGTGGCGAAATCTACAAGCTGCTTGCCATTTACAAGTGCCCCATTAAAGGACCAGCATGAGTTGACTTTTGCCGTAGTGGCCTGCTGTTTCGCTTGAAATGGGGGGGCTGAGGGTGTGGGTTTTGGGCCATCATTGAGAGCCACAGGTCAACATCCCTAACTCCCCAGGTCATGTCCCTGTGTAGCCGACAATTTTTGCTGAAGCGGTGTCGTCATATGTGTACCAGGCTATTCCCCGTATGTTTTATAAGCCTCTAGTACTATGTCCAGGTGTTTGAATAGGGAGGGGCCCAGTGTGGCTGGGGCAGCAGTTAATATGTTGCTATATATGCAAAATGCTTGCAGCAGTTATTGAAACTGCGAGGCACAGGCCTCCGCCTATCCAGCTCCTTATCTCCTGCATCTTTTCTCAAAAATTCTTGGCTGGTGGGAGGAGGGATAGGATATCAATATATTCCCATTTATAATTTCTCCTCAGTGAAGCAGACAGGTGGAGCCCTAATGGAGTTGTTTGGCAAAATAGTGTGTCTTTTAGGTTAGCCTCATGCACCCCAGTGCTTAATGCTCGAGGGCTGACACCTGGTGAAGCATGAGGGACATTCTATAAATCAAAAAACATTGCTCTAAACCAGGTATAAGATTAATTATATTACCTGAGTCCATGGCTTGGGGTGTTCCTGTGGCGAGCATACTTGGTCATTAAGGTGGAAGGTCCTGGGATTCTTCCTGTTGTGCTGGGATCCTGTAAATGTGGAGGCGTCGGGGGGAGAAAGAGATGGCCATGCTGCAGGTTCTGCTGTGGCTGGAACAGGGTTAACCCTCTTTAGGCTCTGTCTAGTGGCCACTAGTGGAGATTTTCGGCGCTTCCAGCCATTGCTGTACGCTTCCTCTTCCCCCTGAAGGGGCTGGAGTAGGAGGAACAATCTCCTCCTCTGTGTGAGGCGGAGCCGGTTGTAGCTGTGCCATGCTTGTTGCAGGCCGTCCGTGCTGAGCTCTTCAGCCACTGCAGTACTCGGGGGGTATTGGATCCATCCTGCTCTTGGAAAAAACCTCTGAACCGACGGCTTCCAGATGGTAAAGAGGCCGGGCCGCTCCAGCTGTTGCTTTTTATTTTCAGGCCGAGCCTCGATCCCATGCGGCTGTTGGCCTGCTTCCAGGAAGGACCTGCTGCTGGGGAATCAAGGAGGGAAGGTAAGTTAACCCCTTAGCTCCGAACGTCCCCATGTGTTTGCCCGGTAATTCGGGCTTGAAACATTGCATGTAGTGGGGCTGGTCCCATAGGCTATTACATGCCTGCACTCCCAATAGCACAAACGGATCGCAAACCGCAATCCAAAACGTGCTAGTAGGAGCTACCCTGTGTTTGAGTCTTAAAGGGAAAGAGGGCAACCCGAGTAGAATGACCACTGATCACAACTAGGAACGGACAAAAAAACGCATTGCATTAAGTGATGTTTCAAAAAGTTTTTGTATCGTTGCGTGCCGTTTGGTGTGCGTTATTATCGTTATGTCGTTGTGTTTACATACGTTTTGCCCGCATTTTTCGGATTTTGAAGGGGGGCAGGACAAAGAACAAAAATCATGATGTCACTTCCTTTCAAAACAGTTTTTTTCATGGTGATACCCCAACCCCCCACACAGACCCAGGTACACCAAACTACTGACCTACCTTTCCATTCCCATGGAAGCCATATTTAAAGGGTAACTAAAGTCAAAAAAACTAATTAGATTTATCTCAATAAAAGATAGTTTATGGATATAAACACAAAAAAGACAACCCACTCAACCAGACCCAGGTACACACACCTACTAATCTACTTATCCATTACTGTGGCAGCCTACTTAAAGGGTAACTAAAGTAAAAAAAAAAGTAATTTAGATTATTCTCAATAAAAGATAGTTTTATGGTTGTAACACAAAAAGACATGCCCCCTCAACCAGACCCAGGTACACACAACTACGATCTACTATCCATTACGGTGGCAGCCATACTTAAAGGGAAACTAAAGTAAAAATACTAATTTAGATTTATCCTCAATAAAAAATAGTTTTATGGTTGTAAACACAAAAAAGACATACCCCCTCAACCACACTCAGGTACACACACCTACTGACTACTTATCCATAGTAGTGGCAGCCATACTTAAAGGGTAACTAAAGTAAAAAAAACTAATTTAGATTTATCCTCAATAAAAAATAGTTTTATGTTGTTGTAAACACAAAAAAGACATACCCCCTCAACCAGACCCAGGTACACACACATACTGATCTACTTATCCTTACTGTGGAAGCCATAAAGTCAAAAAAGCTAGTTTTGATCAATAATCAAAAAACTTTGTTTTTTAACCCCCAACGAAACAGGTATACACAGCTACTGACCTACCCCTCCATTACTGTTGCAGCCATACGTAAAGGGTAACTAAACTAAAAAAAACTCATTTTGACAATCATCAAAAAAGTTAGTATTTATCCCCCAATCTGATATGAATACACACACACCAATGACCTACCTTTTTAATGCATGTGACATATTTAAAGTGAAGTAAAAAACAACAAATGTCCTCTTCATTGACATTATTGAGTTTTAAAATCTGCAGCACAAACACACAAATTCCCTTCCAAAATGCAGTCTTTAAGCTAAATTCAAAGTTTATACTTAAACTTTCCCTTTCTAGTTGATTAATGTTCTATAGCAACATGTCCTTCAGAATAAATACACCATATTACCAAATAAAACTTTTATTTAGTAAAAACCGGGGTAGAGCTATGCAAACACAGATAGATATATTACCACATATCTCAAAGTGCTTTAAAAAAATAAAAGTGCATACAATCTCTGCAATGTACAAACATACAGAAATAGGTATTTAACATCATACCATTGCAAATAGCATAATTATACAAACAAGTTTATAAAACACTTGTTTCCACAAATATGCAGTGTACATAAAGTGCTATTAAAACAACAAAAAATTCCCTCCCCAGCAGGAACCAATATTAAACTATTGTCATCTAAAAAAAAACTTGGCATGTAAGCAGCATCCTCAAAACCCACATGTCTTTGGTCCTGCTCTTCTGGAGCAGATGTCAGTTATGGCGGCGATGCTAGCCATGACTGAAAGCTGTTCCAAGACACACCTCCTATGTGTCTGCAGTTCTGGACTCAGAGGAGGTGCCCGTGCGGAAGAAAGCTGGACGTTTGGGTGTTTGGGGACTGGCCTGACCTACGAGGACACTCGCTTCAGAAAGAGTGTACCACCAGCTGAACGTCTTCTTATCACATTGTGGTAAAATTTAAAATATAACGTTAATACAAAAAAATACACAAAAAAACGGACTGAAAAAGGGATGATGATGATCATAATCAGACTTTTACATGCCATCTGCAAACAGATAGTTATCATGGTTGGTTGTTGTTGAACGTATGGAACTCTGACTGTCTGAGCTTATTTGACTGGTTGGGCATAGGTGGGTTCTATGTATGGTACTGGAGAAATTTGACGGTATGAAGAATATTTCCTGACAGGGAGTATGGATTGAGTATGGGGCATAGGGGATAAGGCCCAGATGGTGTATGGTGCATGTAATATTGTTGATTTCTGGATTGGTTGTCAATTGGTAGGTGTTGTGGCGTATGTTGTGGGGTGTATTGTGGAGTGTGTTGTGGAGGGTGTGTTGTTTGTGTGCCTGATGAGGGTAGAAATAACTGTATAGTGTTCAAAAGGGCAACATGTAAGCTTATGTGTTTTCCTCTGGGACTCTTTGAATTAAAGGTGCAAGGCTACAAGCCATAACATATGCTGGACTTTGTCTTATTTCTTTGCTTCCATCAACTCCATTACTGACTTAAGTGAAGTGGCTAGATCATCATCATCCCCTTTTTTTTTTGGTGTTGCGTGGGGACGGGTGTATGTCTGGAAATTGGAGGTGAATGTTCATATGATGATAAATGTGCAGTTGCTTGTGTTGTGGTGGGGACCTTTCTGTTGGCGAGTGTGCAGGCCTGGAACGATCAGCGGAGTGTATAATGTCTCATCCTCTGGAGTGCTACTAAACAGGTAACACTCTCTGCATTGAATCCTCAAGTGGGGATTGGTCTCGTTTCGTCCTCCGAACATAAATTATCCTCAGTTCTGGAAAACAAATCACCTTGTGAGCACAGCTGGGGTGCACAACATGTTGACATGAGATACTTACGGTCTTGATGTAGAGATGGTCGCAGAAAGCCAATATTCGCGATTGTAAGGCCCCACGTCCGGACCCACTACACCACCGAAATATTTTTTTCCAAACTTTCTATCGATGGAACAGTTATACCTCCATGCATTATGAATTTCGTATAGGGGGAAACCATACTCAAAGAATTGTGCTGCAAATGTGCAAAGTGATGTGGAAGGAGCTCCAGCAGACTTACCTACCTTTCCCTAGCAAGAGAAATGGCAGGACATCAGCAATATGTCTGGTCGAGGCATAACTTTCCAAACTGCGTGGGGGCAATTGATGGCAAGTATATTCGGATTGTGATGCCACCATGCAGTGGAAGCCATTACTTGAATTATAAGAAAAATTTTCAATAGTTCTACTTGCTGGGGTTGACGCGGAATATAAATTACTTATGTGGATCCTATGGTAACACCAATGATGCCAGGTTCTTCAGCAGGAGCTGCTTTGGTCAGCGACTGAGCATGGGCAAGCTTGACACCCCCCCCAACCCTGCCCAGGGACAGAAGGGCCTTCATATCCTTACATGTTTGTTGATGATGAGGTGTTGGCCATGAGACTGTTCTTCACAGAGGGCGCTGAGGGAGCTGTCTCATGTTAGGAGGATCTTTAATTACCGTTTAAGCAAGGCTAGGAGAGGGGTGGAATCCTTTGGAATTCTGGCCAATAAGTGGAGAATTCTTTGCCGTGCAATTCTAATGAAGCCAGAGCATGCATGCTGTAACGGTAATTAAAGCTACATGTCTCCTGCATAACTATGTCCGTGAGAAGGAGGGGGCAACATGTGTGGAGAACATAGAGTGTAATATCCCAGGAGCATGGTGGTCCTGTGCCAAATGGCACATTAGGTGGCAATAAGTCTGAAAGACCAGCTCTCTCAGATTTTGTAAACCCTGCTGGGGCAGTTTCTTGGCAGGAAATTTATATAATATGTATATAAAATTATATATTAGGGAAAATACGTTTATTGTTGTTGGCAAATATATTTTTTTACCCACAAATTTGTGTTGTTTTGTTTTGTACAACACATTATACATAGCCTTTTTTCTTTTCTCGTCTCTCTCGCTGGATACGAATTGTCAATTTGCTTGATTGTAGAAACGACATTAACGGGCATGTTTTAGATTAATATTTACCAACATGTCATCCATTTATCCAAACCACCAAATATAGAAAAATCATTTGGTTGATTATTATTAGCTGTTGACCATAGCTTCTTGGGCAGTGCGGTTAAAATTATCATAGCATATTCGCTCTGAGCAAAATGATTGCTATGTGTATATATATATATATATATATACACATAAATCAAGGCCGATTGCACTGAATTAATTTTTCCATTAATTCTAGTTCTACCTATTAGAATGTTTTATAATCTTCGCTATTTAAATATATCTTCTAGTTGCCTCTATGATAGGTGGGGTCACTGATAGGCTCTGGATACATGAATATATTTTGTAAATGCAGATTATTGTTTTTAATGTTTTAATGTTTTATTCTGATTCATTCTCGTTGTTATTCCAATTCGAGAATATATTAAAGGTCCTATGCCTTTAATATAAAGCATGGATGGAGGGCCTCTTCCCTCATTTTAAAAGCCAAAAGGCTGGGGGAAGTAAGAACTGTTGTATGGATCCAGTGCACAACTATGAGAAATGCAAAGTTTGCTAATGGTAATTGAAGTAAAAAACATTAGAAGTTAGGACCTTCCAGACTGGGGTTACCTTGATGTGGTTGGAAGGCTTTTCATTCATGTGATCACAGTAATGTATACTAAAAACCCTTTGTTTATAAAGTATGCCAGTGTGCAGATAGTATGATATTGTATGGGCCTAGGATGTGCATTGATTATCTTTTATATGTTTTACCAGATCAGTAGCACTTACGCTAAATGTAGTTGTAAATTAGCCTAATTGGAGTGCTTCCACAATCCTTGTATTGTGTGTGTATATATATATATATATAGGAACCTGCGAGTTAAGGAGCACTGGGGACTTTTTATAACGCAAGGATATTTTATTCTAACCACAATCAAAGCATTGCGCTTGTCAAAAGCCGTCCTCAGGATGACAAAGCCGAAATGCGTGATGTGGTTAAATAAATAAAATATCCTTGTGTGTGTGAAAAGTCCCATGAGTGCTCCTTAACTCGCAGGTTCATATTTTTCACATTGGAAGCACCGGGGCAAGTACAGCGGAAACGAGAGTGCGGAACCTCGGTAACAGTTTACTTTATATATATATACACACCCAGCATTAAAAAGAAAAAGCTATGGAGTTAGAGAATGTCAATACAAAGGAATGTGTTCTTAACTCCTAACTATTATTTACAGAGAAGACATTCATTGTGTTTGTTGCTGAAGAAATAAAGCATTAATGAAGGTTTGGTGAGATGCAATCATACTGATACAATAAACTATGTCAGTGGAACAAGCAGGGGCTGCTTCTTATATTTAATTGTATTGTTTTATTCACAAATTTAACTGAGACTAGAACCACCTCATCTTTGAGCATAAAGAACTGTTGTTTTAATGCAAAAACACTGACGTACTGCAGATTAGAATTAGCAATAGATTTTCTATGCACACTCATTTCCACACATATTTTATTCTTAGAAGCTGATGACTGTAAATAATCCTATATTAACTATAATCAGGAGCATCTCTGCTAGTCAGTCTTTTTTTCACACCAGACATGTACATCCAAAAACTGTAGAGTTACTATGGCAACACATGAGCTTCCTTAGTGTATTAAACAGGGAGTAACTGTGTTCATTCCTGGGGCCGGGTGGCAGAGGTACGTCTGGGTAGAGGTGATAGAAGGTTACTTTGCATTTACCGTTATCAAACTATCAAAGGTCAGTGATTGACAGTGCCTTTACCTGTCAATACTGGGAAATAAGCAGTGATATATATCCCAGTGTGCCATCATCATTATGTCCCGTGAATCATTGTGGTAATATGCAAGAAACATGTGTATACGTTATATTTTGAAACAACTTCTATTGCTCACTGTCACAGTAGACAATAGTTAGTATTTGAGGTTGAATAAAGACATACGTCCATCCAGTCCAACCCTCTAGCAATACCCTCATTTCCTGCTTAACTGTTGATCCAGGGAAGGGAAAAAAAAACCCCAAATGAGGAAGGGAAAAAACCCCCAGCAAATTTATGAAGAGGGAAAAAAAATCCTTCTGACAATAGGAAAATTCCCTGGATCAGCTCTACTATATATACCAGTAACTTGCAACATTCCTTATTTGCAGAAACCATCCAGCTTCTTTTTGAAACTGACCAAAAACCTGCCATAACAACGTCCACTGCAAGAGAGTTCCATAGCTTTACCGTTCTTACAGTGAAAAAACCTTTCCGAACTTGAAGCCTAAACCTTTTTTCTCAAGTCTTAAGGGATGTACAAGTGTACTCTGACATGTTCTATTGGTGAACATGCCCCAGATAGTTTATTGTATGGCCCGTTAATTTATTTATACACGTAATCATATCCCCCGCAAGCGTCTTTTCTCCAGCGACAATAATTGTAACTTTTCCAGTCTCTCTCATATTCAAGCTCCTCCAATCCCCTTATTATTTAGTTGCCCTTCTCAGAACCCTTTCCATTTCAAAGATGTCCTTTTTGTACACAGGATTCCAAAATGCACTGCATATTCCAAATGAGGCCTTACCAGCTTTGTAAAGAGGGAGAATAACATTTTCTCCCTTGAATCCATAATCCTTTATACAAGACAATACCAAGCTGGGCTAGCTGTTTTCGCCTGGCACTGCTTGCTACCTTTAATTTGTTATCACCAAAACTCCAAGATCCCTTTCCAACAGGATCACTTAACACGGAGCCAAGAAGCAGCACAAGGATTTTTATATCCAAAATGCACCACCTTACATTTATCAACATTGAATTTCATCTGCCACTTAGTTAGCCCAATGTGACAATTTGTGACAATGCGAGGTATTTGGATCGCAAACCGCAATCCAAAACGTGCTAGTAGGAGCTACCCTGTGTTTAAGTCTTAAAGGGAAAGGTGGCAACCCGAGTAGAATTGACCACTCGATCACACTAGGAACGGACAAAAAACGCATTGCATTAAGTGATGTTTCAAAACGTTTTTGTATCCGTTGCTGTCCGTTTGCGTGTGCGTTATTATCCGTTTATGTCCGTTGTGTTTACATACGTTTTTGCCCGCATTTTTCGAATTTTGAAGGGGGCAGGACAAAGAACACAAAATCATGATGTCACTTCCTTTCAAAACAGTTTTTTTCACTGGTGATACCCCCAACCCCCCACCCAGACCCCGGTACACTAACCTACTGACCTACTTATGTATTCCCTTGGAAGCCATATTTAAAGGGTAACTAAAGTCAAAAAAACTAATTTAGATTTATCCTCAATAAAAGATAGTTTTATGGTTATAAACACAAAAAAGACATACCCACTCAACCAGACCCAGGTACACACACCTACTAATCTACTTATCCATTACTGTGGCAGCCATAGTTAAAGGGTAACTAAAGTAAAAAAAAAAGTAATTTAGATTTATTCTCAATAAAAGATAGTTTTATGGTTGTAATCACAAAAAAGACATGCCCCCTCAACCAGACCCAGGTACACACACCTACTGATCTACTTATCCATTACGGTGGCAGCCATACTTAAAGGGAAACTAAAGTAAAAATACTAATTTAGATTTATCCTCAATAAAAAATAGTTTTATGGTTGTAAACACAAAAAAGACATACCCCCTCAACCACACTCAGGTACACACACCTACTGATCTACTTATCCATTACGGTGGCAGCCATAAAGTCAAAAAAGCTAGTTTTGATCAATAATCAAAAAACTTTGTTTTTTTAACCCCCAACGTAATACAGGTATACACAGCTACTGACCTACCCCTCCATTACTGTTGCAGCCATACTTAAAGGGTAACTAAAGTCAAAAAAACTAATTTTGACCAATCATCAAAAAGTTGGGTTTTTTTTAACTCTCATCCCGACATGGGTACACACACCTACTGATCTACTTATCCATTACTATGGCAGCCATACGTAAAGGGTAACTAAACTAAAAAAACTCATTTTGACCAATCATCAAAAAAGTTAGTATTTTATCCCCCAATCTGATATGAATACACACACACCAATGACCTACCTTTTAATGCATGTGACATATTTAAAGGGTAAGTAAAAAACAACAATGTCCTCTTCATTGACATTATTGAGTTTTAAATCTGCAGCACAAACACACAAATTCCCTTCCAAAATGCAGTCTTGTTAAATGCGTGCTGTTAAACTTTGTAACCCTAAACACTACACCTGCATGCTGTTAGGGAATTTGATTAACAGCTCAAGCAGGAGTGGTGTATTGAAATATTAACTTCTTTTACTTATGTATCTTGGGACAGAGGAGGAAACTGAAGAAAATAAATGTACTCTGGGGGCTGGGGGGAATTATAGAACACACAGAAAAAAAATGCATTTCCCACTATAGATACCCTTTAACCTTGTAACATTGTGTGTTGAAAGCTTGTATTCATCCATCCCACACAAGATATGTCTGGAAGCCTGTGAGCATTTCCTAACAACTAGAGGGATTGAGTTTGGTGACCACACACCATTGGACTATTTAATTTGTACTAAGCAACAATCTTTTTTTTGTTGATGGTCACTACTGCAGGCAGTTGAGGGGGACTCTCATGGGGGCAATATGTGCCCCTATGTACACCTCCTACATTTGGGTAGATGGGAGCAATGCCAAGTGTCAGAGGCAGTGAATAATGGAGATGGGGAAACCGTGTCCTTATATGGCTGAGGTATATGGGCGTTATGCTATGGAAGGCACTGCTCAACAGTAATGCTTTAATATTTAATTAACTATGGATGGAGTAATGAATTAATAAGTTTTTTGGACATAGTGATAAAGAAAAAGGTGGAATCGTTGGCTACTAACAACACAGCGATAAATTCCCTAAAAAATCAAATTAAGGCGATCCTGTTAGAGCGCACGGATCCCCAGTTACAGGGTGAGGACTGTGATACCATCTGAGATGGACATATACCTTTCTCTAGCTTTTTTATTATGTACTTATGTTTAATATACAGTATATTTATTGAGTTTTAGAGGCTAAGGGGAGCTGAAGTATGTAATATTACAGCTATTTGGTTGCAAAGCAAATTAAAGGGGTGAGAATTTCTTGCCATGTTTTGTAAAATGTAAGGGTTGTTTTTGGAGTTGCATAAAGATTCTAGTGGAGCCCCAGGTATATATTTGTTTCAAGGTTTTAAAATCTAGGGGGGTGACTCTCATTCCAGAAAACAGACTACTGCCAGGGATGGAACTATTTATAAATTAGGAGCTCTTTTTTCTCTTCCCAGCTGAAAGGGACTTAACTCATTCAGTGCAGACTGGGGTGGCCAGGAATAGGGAGATTCACCCAAAGCTGTGTAAATCTCCTGTAAGTGATTCACAGCGCTGTGCGGCTCGAGTTAATTTCAGCGTGTATTCACATATTGTAAAGGCATAGCGCTGTATGCTGCATGCTGACATTGTCTGTATCGACCAGACTAGTATCATGCTAACTGATGCATACTAATAGTCCTTACAAGGGCATGTTGTCTTGCATATTATCACTATGCGTGTGTACATACAATATGTAAATATATAGAATATTGTTACACACTGCACCACTGATCCTGCATCAAATAGCACCAAAACAGTATGTGCATATTTACCAAGACACTGTTACAAAGTGTAGGGATACTTTTACAATGTGCACCACTGTATTGTTACAAATAGTGCTGCTATTTTTATATGGTAGTAGCTCTAAAAAAAAAAAAAACTTTTTGTCTGGTTTTTATTGGATTTTAATTGTCTGATTACATATTCCAGTAGGTTCCAGATGCTGCATATTGGTCACTTATTTTTATTACACAGCTTAACTGAGTGGGTAGTGCTGGGTTTTCTTATTTTGATTGGACAATGCTAATTACCTGGAAGTTAATAGATGGGAAGGGGCCAGATTGCAATTTGTGTAAAATGTCAAATTGCTGCACCAATTGTATTGTCTGGTGGGCTTAAGTTGGACATCTATGGTTTCAATCATAAATTATCTGACTGTAGCAGAACATTTATTCTAATCTTTACAAATTACATTTTCTGGACAAAGGACGCTTTCAACCTGACCAAAAATACATTGGACTGTTAGCAGAATAAATACGCTGGGTGTGTTACACTAAATTATCTTAGTGGCAATTAAAACATTTTTTCACTGTTCATACACTTTTCATTGAAAACAAGTGTTAGCATTAAGGTTCACATAATAAAATGTGACATAGTATGAAAAAGTTTAAGAACCACAGCTGTAAAGCATTTTTCTGTATTCATACTGCAGAATTGTTTGCAGTGTGTAATATACAAGTACAGACACAAGGGGGAGGGGTAGTGCATTGCTCTTCGGGGTCATTAACAAAGTATTTACAGGGAGTATTTTTAAATTTCCTGGGAGAGCAGCTTACCTTCCAGGTTCCCATGTCCTTACACACACCAATTCCAAACACAGTAGCTTAGAAACGATATGAGGAACTGAATTGGGTGCCTGTGCCGTATAGCAAAGTACACTTAACCCACGTTTATCCAATATTACATTGGGTTTAACTCCTTTTTAGCCGATACCGGCTAATACTGAATCTCCCTCATAGTACACACAGAACTCTAAATGTAGCCATACATGAAGAGTTATGTCATATGGTCCGGGCGTGTTTTTCCAGGCAGGTGAAAAAAATTCCTGCCAACCAATATGATCATACATCCCTGGATCGTATTACAACCACATTGTTGCACACACAACATAAGACCTATAGGAATGTACTCAGGAGTTGCAGAAAATGGAGTAAATATTACCTAAGCTCCTGATTAAAAAAGATTGTAATTTTGTTAATATAAATGCAGAATGTAGTGTAAAGATTGCCATAAATGTGCACGTTGATGTACTGAAAGCTGCAATTTCCCTCGCTGACCCCCCAATCACAACATTATGGCTCTGTGTGAGACTTTAAAGGTTAACTATACTCTAAAAAATCTAATTTTTCAAACACTTTACCTTTTTAGATACAGCAAGATTCCAATACTCCAAAACTTTTTTGGATTTTAAATTTGAGCTGTACATTGTGAGAAATCATAATTTGAAATTGCAGCATTTTAGTTTTATTGAAGAACGGGAGGTAAAAGGACTTGCCTTACCTCCCTTCTTTAATAAACCTGCAGGAGCCGGGAGAGAAGGTAAGCTATTTACCCGACTGATCGCTCCTCAGCTGGTAGTGTGACAGGTCCCGACGGACTCTGTCTTCCATGCACATTGCACTTCAATAAACTAAACGCCCAAACTTTTTTTCAGTGGAGATACCCTATAAGAGAATCAGCAGAGTAAAGAGGGGGAGGGTGGGGAAGATTTGTAATTTTGTGAGATTTGCAGAGCGAGTTATTGCACCCTTTTCAAATTGCGACAACTATAACAACAATTAGTCTCATTAACCCTTGATTGCAGGGAAACAACAGTGAGTTGTATATTCTGTCAATCTTCAGCGTATGCAGCTTTTACATGTTGCCGCCCTATATACATAGACATATGTTAGATAGAAATGCTAAATTCTACAATAACTATCAGCTCTTCTGTATTTCTGCCACACTAGTGTTCCCAACCAGGTGACCAGTTTCTAAGAGGTTTCTTGGAATTCATTTAAAAGATTGTGACAGGAATAGTTTTGAGCCACCTTTTTTATTTAAATACAAATATATGAATTGTTTCTATTGGCTATATATGTATGAATATTGGTTAAATTTTATGAATTGAATCTTCTGCATACCCTTAAAATAATGATATCACATATCACGAGAATGAAAACATTGACTGACATTACCCATTAGAGAAAATAATCCCGTGCTAAACCCCTAAAATAAAGTTTGCCCCACTGCTGCCCAAAAAATCCTTACCTTTCTCCTCTGCTCCTTATGGTCTCCGTATTGGCTGATCAAAGTCCAGAAAAGTAAAAAAAGTAGGAGCCTGTGTGTGTGTAATAAGGCACCTGCTATTTCCTTGTCATCCTTTAGGACTGCTGCATCTTGCTGAAAAAAAAGAGCTGCATACACTGTAGGGACCCCCCCCCAAACCTATCTGCACAGAAATCAACTTACCCGACTTCACTCCTTTGTTTCCCTTTACTGACTGGCAGCAGCGTATGCAATTGGCTGACTGTCCGGTTGCTGGTCCGCCCCTTACTGCTCCTCCATTCCTCGTAGTAACAGTTGAGGCAGAGGATACAAAGGTTAGTAAAGTCCATTTCTGTGCGGATTTGTCATTTTTTAAGCTGATGCTTAGGGTTGGGGAGTTCCCTACATTATATCATTTTTTTCAATTTGTGGTGAAACCCTCTATAGATGTATAGCCCTGAACAAAATTAAGGGCAGAAACAGTTCAAAATGTCAGACAAAAATGATATGGAGAATCTCACTGCACCATATAGTTATCCTTCTTTTTGCTACAAAATCTGAAAAAAGGAATAACAAAGGTTAAACCTGCTCATCTGTACAACCTCTTTCATAAGTAAAAAAAATGAAGATAAATTAGCTTCATAACAGAAAAGTAGTGATGTACCTATATCCCTGACCAGTCTCAGGGGGGCCACCATAACTGTACTGAAGTTATAGCTTTTGGAGCTGGGGGGACCACTGATAGTTATGCCCCTGCTGAAAGGCACAAAAATAAGAGAAACAAGTTTTCTGTTTCTGTGTTAAATGCAACTGTTAAAGGATTTCTACCCTCAAAACAAGAATTGATATTAATAATCAGGACCCCAGATATAGTTTTTTTTTATACTCACATTTTCTTTCTACACCTCTCTAGGGTATTTATAAATCTGGATTCCTCACTGTGGCTCTTTCCTTCTGAATGATGCTTCCGGGTAGTGAATGTCAGTCAAGGCCATGATAGTGACATCACAGGCAATGGCTGACTGTCGCCCTTGAAACATCCTCTCCCGCTGCTTTGTGGGGTCAGAACCTGCTTGAAAAGCAGCATAGGTGGCTGAACCGGCCAGCCAGGGATTATGTTTGCAAGTATCTTTAGGAGCATTGAAATAAATGGTATCTAGATAGATAATCATGTAGTGTTCTGGCATAAAACATACTTAGTCAAATACTTTATATAAGAAAAACTGCAAATTGTAAGGCAACAAAAGTCCAGAAAACACTTTTCTCTATAATAAATACCCATGAAAAGATGTACAAGTCCCATAATAATGATAGTCATCTCTGCAGAGTACATATTAGTACTCAAGTAACAAGTATTTGTGGAGCTTGTAGGGCAACAGCTATGTGTGATAATAGCCTGATCTCCCCTACCTCTGTACCTCCTGGGGAATTATCCCTGTAACCTAATAGCTTTCTTTTTTTTCTTGTATTCTTTATATAATTTTTTCATTCTTAATAACAAATAAACAATGGACCACTTGTCAAGTCTTAGGGTATTTACCCTATTCTTTAGGGATAAAGTGAGGAATCGATTGGGTTAGGTTAAGGAGTATTGGATCCACATACTTTGTCTAATTAATTTTTATTAGTCTCATAATGTAATTTTACAGTTAAAATTTTTATCATTTCAGGAGATCCTTATATTGAGAAGAGTCCATAAAAATGATCCATGGTGACCAAGTGTTTATGATGTAATGGCTTTCTAATGTTAGTACAGTTATGTACATGGGAAATTAGCTTGACCTCTAAATTGAGACTGCAATAAAGAAGCAGTTTGGGTTTGGGTTATTGTTACTGGCACATTTTCAATACTAGGAAAATGCCTTGTAAGATACAGAGAAAGTCGAATCTAAAAACATGGGTATTAAGATACCCAATGTAATACACTATGTAGAGTTTTACTTTACATGAACATTCATCATAATACTAAATTAAAACTGACACGCAGAATGAAAAGAAAAACAGTGATACAAATTATTTTAAAGCTTTGGGAAAACCCAATTGAATTGTGATTGTTATAATCCACAAAATTATGACTAGGGAATTAACTAGTTTTCACCATCAGCATCAATAATTCACGTTCAATACCAAACATTAGCAAAGACAAAATGGAAGAAACCAGCCAGATGACATCTTCAAACTAATAAATTGTGTCAACCGGAGAGAAAATCATAAAGCGGCCATGTTATGTCACATGTAAAGATAATCAGCAATCAGATAAACATCGTGCTACACTCCCAGAATGCTAAATGTTCTATTGATATGGCGATATAAGACATAAGAAAGAGAGAGACATTGAAGAAAAAATTAAAGCAAAGACGCTAAAAAAATAAAGCTACAGATCAATAAAGCCCACAGGAAAGGAGTTTACAATAGAAATTACACTTGTGGGTCTAATCCATTAAAACCTATGAACATTTTTTTAGTTTTTGTCATTCGCTATTATTTAGATTTAGTTAAACACATTAGGGCACAGCCACACTGCAACGCATGCGATCAAAATGCGTTTGCACTTGCGATTTGTCTGTTTTCATTATAGAAATAACAGCTGTGTTACCAAATTGCTGACGCATGCGTGAACTGCAACATACCCAAAATTGCAAGATTTTCGTGCTTTGCTGCATTTTTAATACAATTGGAAAATCGCAATCGCCTGAAAAATGCGCTTGTGTGCCTAGCCCTTAGAAGTGTAATGCAAGCTGCATTAATTTCAGTTTTAGCTATCAGCATGTATTAAACGCAATGGAAGGGAGGACGCACGTTCCCAATAATGCAAATCGTGCTCGTTTCTGTGCATGGGTATTGTGCTTCCACAATTGGACCGTAGCAGAGCGCATGCAATACAGACAAAAATGGTGATCGGATGCACTCCAATTGCACACGGGAACACATTGCATGTAGTGGGGCTGGTCCCATAGGCTATTACATGCCTGCACTCCCAATAGCACAAACGGATCGCAAACCGCAATCCAAAACGTGCTAGTAGAGCTACCCTGTGTTTAAGTCTTAAAGGGAAAGGTGGCAACCCGAGTAGAATTGACCACTCGATCACACTAGGAACGGACAAAAAACGCATTGCATTAAGTGTGTTTCAAAACGTTTTTGTATCCGTTGCTGTCCGTTTGCGTGTGCGTTATTATCCGTTTATGTCCGTTGTGTTTACATACGTTTTTGCCCGCATTTTTCGAATTTTGAAGGGGGCAGGACAAAGAACACAAAATCATGATGTCACTTCCTTTCAAAACAGTTTTTTTCACTGGTGATACCCCCAACCCCCCCCACACAGACCAGGTACACTAACCTACTGACCTACCTTTCCATTCCCATGGAAGCCATATTTAAAGGGTAACTAAAGTCAAAAAAACTAATTTAGATTTATCCTCAATAAGATAGTTTTATGTGTTATAACACAAAAAAGACATACCCACTCAACCAGACCCAGGTACACACACCTACTAATCTACTTATCCATTACTGTGGCAGCCATAGTTAAGGGTAACTAAAGTAAAAAAAAAGTAATTTAGATTTATCTCAATAAAAGATAGTTTTATGTTGTTGTAATCACAAAAAGACATGCCCCTCAACCAGACCCAGGTACACACACCTACTGAATCTACTTATCCATTACGGTGGCAGCCATACTTAAAGGGAAACTAAAGTAAAAATACTAATTTAGATTTATCCTCAATAAAAATAGTTTTATGGTTGTAAACACAAAAAAGACATACCCCCTCACCACACTCAGGTACACACCCTACTGATCTACTTATCCATTACGGTGGGCGTAGCCATAAAGTCAAAAAAGCTAGTTTTGATCAATAATCAAAAAACTTTGTTTTTTTAACCCCCAACGTAATACAGGTATACACAGCTACTGACCTACCCCTCCATTACTGTTGCAGCCATACGTAAAGGGTAACTAAACTAAAAAAACTCATTTTGACCATGCGTGCTGTTAAACTTTGTAACCTAAACACTACACCTGCATGCTGTTAGGGAATTTGATTAACAGCTCAAGCAGGAGTGGGTTATTGAAATATTAACTTCTTTTACTTATGTATCTTGGGACAGAGGAGGAAACTGAAGAAAATAAATGTACTCTGGGGGCTGGGGGGAATTATAGAACACACAGAAAAAAAATGCATTTCCCACTATAGATCCCTTTAACCTTGTAACATTGTGTGTTGAAAGCTTGTATTCATCCATCCCACACAAGATATGTCTGGAAGCCTGTGAGCATTTCCTAACAACTAGAGGGATTGAGTTTGGTGACCACACACCATTGACTATTTAATTTGTACTAAGCAACAATCTTTTTTTTGTTGATGGTCACTACTGCAGGCAGTTGAGGGGGACTCCATGGGGGCAATATGTGCCCCTATGTACACCTCCTACATTTGGGTAGATGGGAGCAATGCCAAGTGTCAGAGGCAGTGAATAATGGAGATGGGGAAACCGTGTCCTTATATGGCTGAGGTATATGGGCGTTATGCTATGGAAGGCACTGCTCAAAGTAATGCTTAAATATTTAATTAACTATGGATGGAGTAATGAATTAATAAGTTTTTTGGACATAGTGATAAAGAAAAAGGTGGAACGTTGGCTACTAACAACACAGCGATAAATTCCCTAAAAAATCAAATTAAGGCGATCCTGTTAGAGCGCACGGATCCCCAGTTACAGGGTGAGGACTGTGATACCATCTGAGATGGACATATACCTTTCTCTAGCTTTTTTATTATGTACTTATGTTTAATATACAGTATATTTATTGAGTTTTAGAGGCTAAGGGGAGCTGAAGTATGTAATATTACAGCTATTTGGTTGCAAAGCAAATTAAGGGGTGAGAATTTCTTGCCATGTTTTGTAAAATGTAAGGGTTGTTTTTGGAGTTGCATAAAGATTCTAGTGGATCCCCAGGTATATATTTGTTTCAAGGTTTTAAAATCTAGGGGGGTGACTCTCATTCCCAGAAAACAGACTACTGCCAGGGATGACTATTTATAAATTAGGAGCTCTTTTTTCTCTGTCCCAGCTGAAAGGGACTTAACTCATTCAGTGCAGACTGGGGTGGCCAGGAATAGGGAGATTCACCCAAAGCTGTGTAAATCTCCTGTAAGTGATTCACAGCGCTGTGCGGCTGAGTTAATTTCAGACGTAGTATTCACATATTGCTCAAAGGCCATAGCGCTGGTAATGCTGACTGCTGACAATTGTCTTGTGATCTAGCCCAGAGCTAGGTATCATGCTAACTGATGCATAACTAAATAGTCCTTTTACAAAGGGCATGTTGTCCGTTGCATATTATCACTATGCGTGTTACATACAATATGTAAATATATAGAATATTGTTACACACTGCACCACTGATCCTGCATCAAATAGCACCAAAACAGTATGTGCATATTTACCAAGACACTGTTACAAAGTGTAGGGATACTTTTACAATGTGCACCACTGTATTGTTACAAATAGTGCTGCTATTTTTATATGGTAGTAGCTCTAAAAAAAAAAAAAACTTTTTGTCTGGTTTTTATTGGATTTTAATTGCTGATTACATATTCCAGTAGGTTCCAGATGCTGCATATTGGTCACTTATTTTTATTACACAGCTTAACTGAGTGGGTAGTGCTGGGTTTTCTTATTTTGATTGGACAATGCTAATTACCTGGAAGTTAATAGATGGGAAGGGGCCAGATTGCAATTTGTGTAAAATGTCAAATTGCTGCACCAATTGTATTGTCTGGTGGGCTTAAGTTGGACATCTATGGTTTCAATCATAAATTATCTGACTGTAGCAGAACATTTATTCTAATCTTTACAAATTACATTTTCTGGACAAAGGACGCTTTCAACCTGACCAAAAATACATTGGACTGTTAGCAGAATAAATACGCTGGGTGTGTTACACTAAATTATCTTAGTGGCAATTAAAACATTTTTTCACTGTTCATACACTTTTCATTGAAAACAAGTGTTAGCATTAAGGTTCACATAATAAAATGTGACATAGTATGAAAAAGTTTAAGAACCACAGCTGTAAAGCATTTTTCTGTATTCATACTGCAGAATTGTTTGCAGTGTGTAATATACAAGTACAGACACAAGGGGGAGGGGTAGTGCATTGCTCTTCGGGGTCATTAACAAAGTATTTACAGGAGTATTTTTAAATTTCCTGGGAGAGCAGCTTACCTTCCAGGTTCCCATGTCCTTACACACACCAATTCCAAACACAGTAGCTTAGAAACGATATGAGGAACTGAATTGGGTGCCTGTGCCGTATAGCAAAGTACACTTAACCCACGTTTATCCAATATTACATTGGGTTTAACTCCTTTTTAGCCGATACCGGCTAATACTGAATCTCCCTCATAGTACACACAGAACTCTAAATGTAGCCATACATGAAGAGTTATGTCATATGGTCCGGGCGTGTTTTTCCAGGCAGGTGAAAAAAATTCCTGCCAACCAATATGATCATACATCCCTGGATCGTATTACAACCACATTGTTGCACACACAACATAAGACCTATAGGAATGTACTCAGGAGTTGCAGAAAATGGAGTAAATATTACCTAAGCTCCTGATTAAAAAAGATTGTAATTTTGTTAATATAAATGCAGAATGTAGTGTAAAGATTGCCATAAATGTGCACGTTGATGTACTGAAAGCTGCAATTTCCCTCGCTGACCCCCCAATCACAACATTATGGCTCTGTGTGAGACTTTAAAGGTTAACTATACTCTAAAAAATCTAATTTTTCAAACACTTTACCTTTTTAGATACAGCAAGATTCCAATACTCCAAAACTTTTTTGGATTTTAAATTTGAGCTGTACATTGTGAGAAATCATAATTTGAAATTGCAGCATTTTAGTTTATTGAAGAACGGGAGGTAAAAGGACTTGCCTTACCTCCCGTTCTTTAATAAACCTGCAGGAGCCGGGAGAGAAGGTAAGCTATTTACCCGACTGATCGCTCCTCAGCTGGTAGTGTGACAGGTCCCGACGGACTCTGTCTTCCATGCACATTGCACTTCAATAAACTAAACGCCCAAACTTTTTTTCAGTGGAGATACCCTATAAGAGAATCAGCAGAGTAAAGAGGGGGAGGGTGGGGAAGATTTGTAATTTTGTGAGATTTGCAGAGCGAGTTATTGCACCCTTTTCAAATTGCGACAACTATAACAACAATTAGTCTCATTAACCCTTGATTGCAGGGAAACAACAGTGAGTTGTATATTCTGTCAATCTTCAGCGTATGCAGCTTTTACATGTTGCCGCCCTATATACATAGACATATGTTAGATAGAAATGCTAAATTCTACAATAACTATCAGCTCTTCTGTATTTCTGCCACACTAGTGTTCCCAACCAGGTGACCAGTTTCTAAGAGGTTTCTTGGAATTCATTTAAAAGATTGTGACAGGAATAGTTTTGAGCCACCTTTTTTATTTAAATACAAATATATGAATTGTTTCTATTGGCTATATATGTATGAATATTGGTTAAATTTTATGAATTGAATCTTCTGCATACCCTTAAAATAATGATATCACATATCACGAGAATGAAAACATTGACTGACATTACCCATTAGAGAAAATAATCCCGTGCTAAACCCCTAAAATAAAGTTTGCCCCACTGCTGCCCAAAAAATCCTTACCTTTCTCCTCTGCTCCTTATGGTCTCCGTATTGGCTGATCAAAGTCCAGAAAAGTAAAAAAAGTAGGAGCCTGTGTGTGTGTAATAAGGCACCTGCTATTTCCTTGTCATCCTTTAGGACTGCTGCATCTTGCTGAAAAAAAAGAGCTGCATACACTGTAGGGACCCCCCCCCAAACCTATCTGCACAGAAATCAACTTACCCGACTTCACTCCTTTGTTTCCCTTTACTGACTGGCAGCAGCGTATGCAATTGGCTGACTGTCCGGTTGCTGGTCCGCCCCTTACTGCTCCTCCATTCCTCGTAGTAACAGTTGAGGCAGAGGATACAAAGGTTAGTAAAGTCCATTTCTGTGCGGATTTGTCATTTTTTAAGCTGATGCTTAGGGTTGGGGAGTTCCCTACATTATATCATTTTTTTCAATTTGTGGTGAAACCCTCTATAGATGTATAGCCCTGAACAAAATTAAGGGCAGAAACAGTTCAAAATGTCAGACAAAAATGATATGGAGAATCTCACTGCACCATATAGTTATCCTTCTTTTTGCTACAAAATCTGAAAAAAGGAATAACAAAGGTTAAACCTGCTCATCTGTACAACCTCTTTCATAAGTAAAAAAAATGAAGATAAATTAGCTTCATAACAGAAAAGTAGTGATGTACCTATATCCCTGACCAGTCTCAGGGGGGCCACCATAACTGTACTGAAGTTATAGCTTTTGGAGCTGGGGGGACCACTGATAGTTATGCCCCTGCTGAAAGGCACAAAAATAAGAGAAACAAGTTTTCTGTTTCTGTGTTAAATGCAACTGTTAAAGGATTTCTACCCTCAAAACAAGAATTGATATTAATAATCAGGACCCCAGATATAGTTTTTTTTTATACTCACATTTTCTTTCTACACTCTCTAGGGTATTTATAAATCTGGATTCCTCACTGTGGCTCTTTCCTTCTGAATGATGCTTCCGGGTAGTGAATGTCAGTCAAGGCCATGATAGTGACATCACAGGCAATGGCTGACTGTCGCCCTTGAAACATCCTCTCCCGCTGCTTTGTGGGGTCAGAACCTGCTTGAAAAGCAGCATAGGTGGCTGAACCGGCCAGCCAGGGATTATGTTTGCAAGTATCTTTAGGAGCATTGAAATAAATGGTATCTAGATAGATAATCATGTAGTGTTCTGGCATAAAACATACTTAGTCAAATACTTTATATAAGAAAAACTGCAAATTGTAAGGCAACAAAAGTCCAGAAACACTTTTCTCTATAATAAATACCCATGAAAAGATGTACAAGTCCCATAATAATGATAGTCATCTCTGCAGAGTACATATTAGTACTCAAGTAACAAGTATTTGTGGAGCTTGTAGGGCAACAGCTATGTGTGATAATAGCCTGATCTCCCCTACCTCTGTACCTCCTGGGGAATTATCCCTGTAACCTAATAGCTTTCTTTTTTTTCTTGTATTCTTTATATAATTTTTTCATTCTTAATAACAAATAAACAATGGACCACTTGTCAAGTCTTAGGGTATTTACCCTATTCTTTAGGGATAAAGTGAGGAATCGATTGGGTTAGGTTAAGGAGTATTGGATCCACATACTTTGTCTAATTAATTTTTATTAGTCTCATAATGTAATTTTACAGTTAAAATTTTTATCATTTCAGGAGATCCTTATATTGAGAAGAGTCCATAAAAATGATCCATGGTGACCAAGTGTTTATGATGTAATGGCTTTCTAATGTTAGTACAGTTATGTACATGGGAAATTAGCTTGACCTCTAAATTGAGACTGCAATAAAGAAGCAGTTTGGGTTTGGGTTATTGTTACTGGCACATTTTCAATACTAGGAAAATGCCTTGTAAGATACAGAGAAAGTCGAATCTAAAAACATGGGTATTAAGATACCCAATGTAATACACTATGTAGAGTTTTACTTTACATGAACATTCATCATAATACTAAATTAAAACTGACACGCAGAATGAAAAGAAAAACAGTGATACAAATTATTTTAAAGCTTTGGGAAAACCCAATTGAATTGTGATTGTTAAATCCACAAAATTATGACTAGGGAATTAACTAGTTTTCACCATCAGCATCAATAATTCACGTTCAATACCAAACATTAGCAAAGACAAAATGGAAGAAACCAGCCAGATGACATCTTCAAACTAATAAATTGTGTCAACCGGAGAGAAAATCATAAAGCGGCCATGTTATGTCACATGTAAAGATAATCAGCAATCAGATAAACATCGTGCTACACTCCCAGAATGCTAAATGTTCTATTGATATGGCGATATAAGACATAAGAAAGAGAGAGACATTGAAGAAAAAATTAAAGCAAAGACGCTAAAAAAATAAAGCTACAGATCAATAAAGCCCACAGGAAAGGAGTTTACAATAGAAATTACACTTGTGGGTCTTAATCCATTAAAACCTATGAACATTTTTTTAGTTTTTGTTCATTCGCTATATTTAGATTTAGTTAAACACATTAGGGCACAGCCACACTGCAACGCATGCGATCAAAATGCGTTTGCACTTGCGATTTGTCTGTTTTCTTTAGAAATAACAGCTGTGTTACCAAATTGCTGACGCATGCGTGAACTGCAACATACCCAAAATTGCAAGATTTTCGTGCTTTGCTGCATTTTTAATACAATTGGAAAATCGCAATCGCCTGAAAAATGCGCTTGTGTGCCTAGCCCTAGAAGTGTAATGCAAGCTGCATTAATTTCAGTTTTAGCTATACAGCATGTATTAAACGCAATGGAAGGGAGGACGCACGTTCCCAATAATGCAAATCGTGCTCGTTTCTGTGCATGGGTATTGTGCTTCCACAATTGGACCGTAGCAGAGCGCATGCAATACAGACAAAAATGGTGATCGGATGCACTCCAATTGCACACGGGAACACATTGCATGTAGTGGGGCTGGTCCCATAGGCTATTACATGCCTGCACTCCCAATAGCACAAACGGATCGCAAACCGCAATCCAAAACGTGCTAGTAGAGCTACCCTGTGTTTAAGTCTTAAAGGGAAAGGTGGCAACCCGAGTAGAATTGACCACTCGATCACACTAGGAACGGACAAAAAACGCATTGCATTAAGTGTGTTTCAAAACGTTTTTGTATCCGTTGCTGTCCGTTTGCGTGTGCGTTATTATCCGTTTATGTCCGTTGTGTTTACATACGTTTTTGCCCGCATTTTTCGAATTTTGAAGGGGGCAGGACAAAGAACACAAAATCATGATGTCACTTCCTTTCAAAACAGTTTTTTTCACTGGTGATACCCCCAACCCCCCCCACACAGACCAGGTACACTAACCTACTGACCTACCTTTCCATTCCCATGGAAGCCATATTTAAAGGGTAACTAAAGTCAAAAAAACTAATTTAGATTTATCCTCAATAAGATAGTTTTATGGTTATAACACAAAAAAGACATACCCACTCAACCAGACCCAGGTACACACACCTACTAATCTACTTATCCATTACTGTGGCAGCCATAGTTAAGGTAACTAAAGTAAAAAAAAAGTAATTTAGATTTATCTCAATAAAAGATAGTTTTATGTGTTGTAATCACAAAAAGACATGCCCCTCAACCAGACCCAGGTACACACACCTACTGATCTACTTATCCATTACGGTGGCAGCCATACTTAAAGGGAAACTAAAGTAAAAATACTAATTTAGATTTATCCTCAATAAAAATAGTTTTATGGTTGTAAACACAAAAAAGACATACCCCCTCACCACACTCAGGTACACACCCTACTGATCTACTTATCCATTACGGTGGCAGCCATAAAGTCAAAAAAGCTAGTTTTGATCAATAATCAAAAAACTTTGTTTTTTTAACCCCCACGTAATACAGGTATACACAGCTACTGACCTACCCTCCATTACTGTTGCAGCCATACTTAAAGGGTAACTAAAGTCAAAAAACTAATTTTGACCAATCATCAAAAAGTTGGGTTTTTTTTAACTCTCATCCCGCAATGGGTACACACACCTACTGATCTACTTATCCATTACTATGGCAGCCATACGTAAAGGTTAACTAAACTAACAAACTCATTTTGACCAATCATCAAAAAAGTTAGTATTTTATCCCCCAATCGATATGAATACACACACCACCATGACCTACCTTTTAATGCATGTGACATATTTAAAGGGTAATAAAAAACAAACCAATGTCCTCTTCATTGACATTATTGAGTTTTAAAATTCTGCAGCACAAACACACAATTCCCTTCCAAAATGCAGTCTTTTAAGCTAAATTCAAGTTTATACTTACCTTTCCCTTTCTAGTTGATTAATGTCTATAGCAACATGTCCTTCAGAATAAAATACACCATATTACCAAAAAAACCTTTTATTTAGTAAAACCGGGTAGAGCTATGCAAACACAGATAGATATTACCACATATCTCAAAGTGCTTTAAAAAAATAAAGTGCATACATCTCTGCAATGTACAAACATACAGCAATAGGTATTTAACATCATACCATTGCAAATAGCATAATTATACAAACAGTTTATAAAACACTTTTTCCACAATATGCAGTGTACATAAAATTGCTATTAAAACAACAAAAATTCCCTCCCCAGCGGAACCAATATTAAACTATTGTCATCTAAAAAAACTTGGCATGTAAGCAGCATCCCTCAAAACCCACATGTCTTTGGTCCTGCTCTTCTGGGAGCAGATGTCAGTTATGGCGCGATGCTAGCCATGACTGAAAGCTGTTCCAAGACACCCTCCTATGTGTCTGCAGTTCTGGACTCAGAGGAGTGTCCCGTGCGGAGAAAAGCTGGACGTTTGGGTTTGGGGACTGGCCTGACCTACGAGGACACTTGCTTCAGAAAGAGTGTTACCACCAGCTGAACGTCTTCTTATCACATTGTGGTAAAATTTAAAATATAACGTTATACAAAACAGATACACAAAAAAACGGACTGAAAAAGGATGATGATGATCATAATCAGACTTTTACATGCCATCTCAAACAGAATAGTCTATCATGGTTGGTGTTGTTGAACGTATGGAACTCTGACGTCTGAGCTTATTTACTGGTTGGGCATAGGTGGGTTCTATATATGGTACTGGAGAATTTTGACGGTATGAAGAATATTTCCTGACAGGGAGTATGGATTGAGTATGGGGCGAGGGATAAGGCCCAGATGGTGTATGGTGCATGTATATTGTTGATTTCTGGATTGGTTGTCAATTGGTAGTTTTGTTGTGGCGTATGTTGTGGGGTGTATTGTGGAGTGTGTTGTGGAGTGTGTGTTGTTTGTGTGCCTGATGAGGGTAGAAATAACTGTAATCTGTGTTCAAAAGGGCAACATGTAACTTAGTGTTTTTCCTCTGGACTCTTTGAATTAAAGGTGCAAGGCTACAAGCCATAACATATGCTGGACTTTTGTCTTATTTCTTTGCTTCCATCAACCCATTCTGACTTAAGTGAAGTGGCTAGATCATCATCATCCCCTTTTTTTTTTTTTGGTGTTGCGTGGGGACGGTGTATGTCTGGAAATTGAGGTGAATGTTATATGATGATAAATGTGCAGTTGCTTGTGTTTTGTTGGGTGGGGACCTTTCTGTTGGCGAGTGTGCAGGCCTGGAACGATCAGCGGAGTGTATTAATGTCCATCCTCTGGAGTGCTACTAAACAGGTCAACACTCTCGGCATTTGAATCCTCAAGTGGGGATTGGTCCTGTTCGCGTCCTCCGAACATAAATTATCCTCAGTTCTGGAAACAAATCACCTTGTGAGCACGCTGGGGTGCACAACATGTTGACATGAGATACTTACGGTCTTGATTGTAGAGATGGTCGCAGAAAGGCCAATATTCGCGTATTTGTAAGGCCTCCTTGTACTGTTTCCGGACCCACTTCTACTTTCGTGTTTATTAATATTTTTTTTTTCTCAAACTTTCTATCACTGGACACAGTTATCCTCCATGCATTATTGATTTCGTATAGGGGGAAATCCATTACTCAAAATTGTGTGCTGCACATGTGAAAGTGAGTGTGAAGGAGCTCCAGCAGACTACCTACCTTTCCTAGCAAGAGAAATGGCAGGACATCAGCAATATGTTCCTGGTCGAGGCATACTTTCCAAACTGCGTGGGGGAATTGAGTCAAGTATATTCGATTGTGATGCCACCATGCAGTGAAGCCATTACTTGAATTATAAGAATATTTTTTTCAATAGTTCTCCTTGCTGTGGTTGACGCGGACTATAAATTTACTTATGTGGATCCTATGGTAACACCAATGATGCCAGGTTCTTCAGCAGGAGCTGCTTTGGTCAGCGACTGAGGCATGGCAAGCTTGACCTACCCCCCCCAACCCCTGCCCAGGGACAGAAGGGCCTTCATATCCTTACATGTTTGTTGATGATAAGGTGTTGGCCATAGAGACTGTTCTCACAGAGGGCGCTGAGGGAGCTGTCTCATGTTAGGAGGATCTTTAATTACCGTTTAAGCAAGGCTAGGAGAGGGTGGAAATCCTTTGGAATTCTGGCCAATAAGTGGAGAATTCTTTGCCGTGCAATTCTATGAAGCCAGAGCATGCTGTAACGGTAATTAAAGCTACATGTCCCTGCATAACTATTTCCGTGAGAAGAGGGGGCAACATGTGTGGAGAACATAGAGTGTAATATCCCCAGGATCATGCGTGGTCCTGTGCCAAATGGACATTAGGTGCAATAAGTCTGAAAGACCACTCTCTCAGTATTTTGTAAACCCTGCTGGGGCAGTTTCTTGGCAGAAAATTGTATATAATTATAAGTTAAAATTTATATTTAGGGAAATACTGTTTTATGTTTTGGCAAATATATTTTTTTACCCCACAAATATTGTTGTGTTTTGTTTTGTACAACACATTATACATAGCCTTTTTTCTTTTCGTCTCTCTCTCTCCTGGATACGAATTGTCAATTTGCTTGATGTGTAGAAACGACATTAACGGCATGTTTTAGATTAATATTTACCAACATGTCATCCATTTATCCAAACCACCAAATATAGAAAATCATTTGGTGATTATTATTTAGCTGTTGACCATAGCTTTTCTTGGGCAGTGCGGTAAAATTATCATAGCATATTCGCTCTGAGCAAAATGATTGCTATGTGTGTATATATTATATATAATATATAATATATAACACATAAATCAGGCCGATTGCACTGAATTATTTTCCCTTAATTCTAGTTCTACCTATATAGATGTTTATAATCTTTCGCTATTTATAATACTATATCTTCTAGTTGCCTCTATGATAGGTGGGGTCACTGATAGGCTCTGGATACACTGAATATATTTTGTAAATGCATTTTTATGTTTTTAATGTTTTAAATGTTTTATTCTGATTCATTCTCGTTGTTATTCCAATTCGAGAATTATTAAAGGTCCTATGCCTTTAATATAAAGCATTGGATGGATGGCCTCTTCCCTCATTTTAAAAAGCCAAAAGGCTGGGGGAAGTAAGAAATCCTGTTGTATGGATCCAGTGGCACAACTAGAGAAATGCAAAAGTTTGCTAATGGTATTGAAGTAAAAACCATTAGAAGTTAGGACCTTCAGACTGGGGTTACCTGATGTGGTTGGAAGGCTTTTCATTCATGTGATCACAGTAATGTAACTAAAACCCCTTTGTTTATAAAGTATGCCAGTGTGCAGATAGTATGATATTGTATGGGGCCTAGGATGTCATTGATTATCTTTATATAGTTTTCCAGATCAGTAGCACTTACGCTAATGTAGTTTAAATTAGCCTAATTGGAGTGCTTCCACAATCCTTGTATTGTGGTGTATATTATAATATATATATAGGAACCTGCGAGTTAGAGGCACTCGGGGACTTTATTAACGCAAGGAATATTTTTATTCTAACCACATCAACCATTTCGGCTTTGTCAAAAGCCGTCCTCAGGATGACAAAGCCAAATGCGCTGATGTGGTAATAATATTCCTTGTGTTGTGAAAAAGTCCCATGAGTGCTCCTTAACTCGCAGGTTCATATTTTTCCATTGGAAGCCACCTGGGGCAAGTACAGCGGAATCGAGAGTGCGGAACCTCGGTAACAGTTTACTTTAAATATTATATATAACACACCCAGCATTAAAAAGAAAAAGCTAGGGAGTTAGAGAATGTCACTACAAAGGAATGTGTTCTTAACTTCCTAACTATTATCTACAGAGAAGACATTCATTGTGTTTGTTGCTGAAGAATAAAGCATTAATTAAGGTTTGGTGAGATGCAATCATACTGATACAATAACTATTGTCAGTGGAACAGCAGGGGCTGCTTCTTATATTTAATTGTATTGTTTTATTTCACAATTTTAACTGAGACTAGAACCACCACCTCATCTTTACTGAGCATAAAGAACGGTTGTTTTATAGGCAAAACCACTGACGTCACTGCATTAGAATAGCAATAGATTTTCTATGCACACTCATTTCCACACATATTTTATTCTTAGAAGCTGATGACTGTAAATAATCCTATATTACTATAATCGGAGCATCTCTGCAGTCAGTCTTTTTTTCACACCCAGACATGTCAACCTAAAACTGTAGAGTTACTATCAACACCTATCAGCTTCCTTAGTGTTATAAACAGGGAGTAACTGTGTTCATTCCTGGGGCCGGGTGGCAGAGGTACGTCTGGGTAGAGGTGATAGAAGGTTACTTTGCATTTACCGTTATCAAACTAATCAAAGGTCATGATTGACAGTGCCTTTACCTGTCAAATCTGGAGGAAATAAGCATTGATATATATCCCAGTGTGCCATCATCATTAATGTCCAGTGAATCATTGTGTAATATCCAGAATACATGCTGTATACGTTATATTTTGAAACTGTTCTATTGCTCACTGTCACAGTAGACAATAGTATAGTATTTGAGGTTGAATAAAGACATACGTCATCCAGTCCAACCTACTCAGCAATACCCTCATTTCCTGCTTAACTGTTGATCCAGAGGAAGGGAAAAAAACCCCAAATGAGGAAGGAAAAAACCCCCAGCAAATTTATGAAGAGGGAAAAAAATCCTTCCTGACAATAGGAAATTTCCCTGGATCAGCTCTACTATATATACCAGTAACTTGCAACATTCCTTATTGCAGAAACCCAATCCAGCTTCTTTTTGAAACTGACCAATAAACCTGCCATAACAACGTCCACTGCAAGACAGTTCCATAGCTTTAACCGTTCTTACAGTGAAAAACCCTTTCCGAACTTGAAGCCTAAACCTTTTTTCTCAAGTCTTAAGGGATGTACACGTGTACTCTGACATGTTCTATTGGGAACAATGCCCCAGATAGTTTATTGTATGGCCCGTTAATTTATTTATACACAGTAATCATATCCCCACGCAAGCGTCTTTTTCTCCAGCGTACATAATTGTAACTTTTCCAGTCTCTCTTCATATTCAAGCTCCTCCAATCCCTTATATAATTTAGTTGCCCTTCTCAGAACCCTTTCCATTTCAAAGATGTCCTTTTTGTACACAGGATTCAAAATTGCACTCATATTCCAAATGAGGCCTTACCAATGCTTTGTAAAGAGGGAAATAACATTTTCCTCCCTTGAATCCATACCTCTCTTTATACAGAACAATACCAAGCTGGCGCTAGCTGTTTTCGCCTGGCACTGCTTGCTACCTTTAATTTTTTATCCACCAAAACTCCAAGATCCCTTTCCAACAGGATTCACTTAACACGGAGCCAAGCAGCACAAGGTTTTTAATCCAAAATGCATCACCTTACTTTATCAACATGAATTTCATCTGCCACTTAGTAGCCCAATGTGACAATTGGTGACAATGCGAGTGTATTTTGGAGATTCTTTCTGTATAAAGGTGCGGTGTACAGTCCTAACAACTGGTGTGGCATTTATCAAGCAAAGGGTCCGGTGCTAGAGTGGTAAGTGTTTGTTTTCCATATACCAGAGCGGATACACAACCTTAAAGTGAGACCGCTAGTAAGAGTAATGGAGGTGGATTATAGAGACCTCCACCAAACACAAGCAAAGTGTCCATTGCAGGTGCACCTGGACAATCACCACCTATACGTATTCAATAGGTGGTAGTTCTATTAAGTGATCCAGGAAAAAAGCATGGTAAAAAATACCTATCAAGTACCATTTTACATGTGAGTCTACATATGTATATATAACTAAAATGTCCTTGCGGACTGTTGTATGTAGGAGAGACTACACAGAAAATTAAAAACGTGTAACACAACACAAATCATCTATAACGTAGACAATCATTTTTATTTAGCCGGACATGCTATAAGCCATTAAAATTCCAAGTAATAGATTGTTATCCAATTCTAAGGAGAGGGGGCAATAGAATGAAAAATTACATGACTTGAGATGAGGTGGTCATAAATTAGATACAATATGCCCAGAGGAATGAATTAGAATATAACACTGGATTATTAAAGTATTCTGTATTTAAAGGTGATCTAAATTATATAACACTATTTATTGTATATACGATTTATTACTATTTAAGGCACAACTGGAGAACATTTTATTGGACTACTAGCACATTATTATCACTATACAAAAAAACACAGATATTTAGCACTTTATTTCAAGATGGGAATTAGACAGTTTTTATAAATGGATTGTTTAACATGATTATTTATTATAAATAGCACGTCACTTGGTTACTGCATTACTAATAAGCATGTTGTCACTTTGTTAATTACAAATGTTAATTGATTCATGGGTACACCCCCTGAGGGGAGGAGATGGGCACAGTCTAGCCCGAAATTTTGCCATGCTGGTGTACAGGGGGGTTAAAATATGTTGTAACACTTTTTTCCCCACACGTATTTTTTTCTCATTTTTTGGGGGGATAATTGTTTGGACTTCTTGGTGGTGGAGTCAGTGGATTAAGGACCCTCCGTGTGTGGCATTTGGATTCACACTTTTTTCATGTCAGGTTCTATGAAGTGAGGAGAGAGATTGTAATCCAGAAGATGTATATGTTACTCCCACCTGCATTAAGGGGGACAATAAAAGGTAATGAATTGTATTCTTTAAGTATGGCGGTCACAGGAATGAAAGCATAGGTGTGTGTACTTGTGTCATGTTGGAGGGTGTGTGTTTTTTGCATTTATGACCATAAAACTATTTTTTATTGATGATAGATCAAAAAAAAATGTTGACTGTAGATGGATGCCACAGGAATGGAGGGTAGGTGGGGTTGGGGGTATCACATTTGAGATTGTTACCATTATAGTCTATGGACAAAAATGTGTGAATTCACAAATAACGCGGTAACACTTCTGTGGATTCCTTAAAGGGAACTGTTTCATACCTTTAAAACAAGCCACCAACCACCTATCTACATGCTCCACAGCCCAAGATATAAAGAAATGACTGACCAGAAAGTTAATGGGTGGGAGGCTGACATGTGACATTCCTAAGGCTTCTCCTGCACAGTGCCGCTGGCGAGCACAGCCTCAACTCCCTCAGGTGTGTGAGGGGACAGGAAGTCTGTAAGGTTGTTCCACAGAGTTATCTGTAGGGGGGTCTGAGTAACCCACGGCACCCATGAGTGGGCGGGGCCACAGCCCCCGAGTGTGGGCAGGGCCACATAGGGCTTGTAATAATGGGCCATGGGGGGACTGCAATTGAGGGATCACGTGGCCCATGAGTGGAGGGACCAGGGGCTGCAAAGGGGAGGAGGAGACACAGGACAGATTGACTACCGTTTCAAAGCAGAGCAGGAATGCAGGGACCTGGTGATGCTGCTGCCATATCACACACACAAATGTAAATATCTTCAAAACTATGCAAATAACAATGGAAATAATTGGCAAAAATTCTCAGGGGAGCGATTCCTATCAATTACCTAAAGTCATTTTTGGACCACAGTTCCCCTTTAACTAGGTAATAGCACACTACTCCTATGTGTCATGCATCTCGTGTCACTAGCTCAAAAACTGTCCAAAAAAAAGTAGGAGGAGAGTATTGTTGGTGGCAATAGGTTGATCTCTGGTGAAAGTATTGCTTTGTGTATGAGCCTATACCGTTAGACATGTTAGTTTTCACATTAACTTGTTTGGGCTTAATTTAGCTTTCAATATATGTAAGAGAATTCCTAATTTATATTAATTACTTCAAAAAACTAATCAAAAACATCAAGATTATAGACTAGTTATTAAAACTCATTAAATGTGGCAAACTATGTTAACTGTAAAATTTTCCAATTGTGATTCAGTGTTAGATTAAATGTATGTAGTTTCTCATTGCATTATTTTGGAAAAACAGCAATCCTCCTGGGATGTTTGACTTCTCCTGAAATTAGAAAGTTTGTAACATTGAAAGTTGACATCATTTTTTAAATAACACCCGTGGATACATTTTGTGAAGTTTGAGCACATGGGAATGCTTAAGAACATTACTGTCTGATCAGGCATACTGGACATGGACAGTGGGTGAATAGAAATGGAGAGAAAGTCTTTAATACTCTATTACTATGTTAGGCTAGGCCTTGGGCATTTTTATATGTCACTCATATAAGATAGCCCTAAGGTCAGGAATCCCAGTAGACTGTTTTTTTTGTTTTGTATTTATGTTCTCTTTTTTCTGCATTAACCCTTATTTCCTGATGATTCTACTATATGAATGATCACTTTTGCTTTGAAGGCCAATTTACATAGACACAGATGCAGACAACTGACCCTGACAAAAATAAAAATCCACACAACCAAAACAAAATAAGCAGCTAGCAAGTACAAAATATTTCTGATACATCTGCTTACCCAAAACAATCAGTTAGCATGATCAGATTGCTGATGAAACTTCCCAAGCTAATCTCTGAGAAGAAAAATGACAGACTCACATAACATTACATGAGTGGTTCTGTCCTCTCCTCCAGTGGCTCTGGAATTGTGCTTCCTCACATTTTCTTTTTTTTGTTTTTTTTTTATTCACCCTTCAAAAATTGGGCGGCTGGATGAGTTTTTTATTTAAATAAGGTTGGAGTTTAATCAAGGGAGTTCGATGCCATTTGTATCAGGAAGGAATTTTCCCCCGTCATGCTGGTTTTTTTTTAATTTTCTTGCTTTTCCTCTGATAAATTGTTAGGCAGGAAAAGTGGGTATTGCGGAGTAGGCTAGACAAATGGACATATGTTCAACCTCAATACTAAACTATATTGTGAACTAATACATATAAGTTTTCAAATAAGTGCCCCCGTGACTGGTTCATACAAGTTGCCATAGTGACTGGTAAACCATTTTGCCCACAATGACTGGTACATAAAATTTGCCCACAGTGACTAGCATATACAAGTTGCCCACAGTGACTGGTACATACAAGTTGCCCAAAATGACTGTACATACAGGTTGCCCACAGTGATGGTACAAATACAGTTGCCCAACAGTCATTGGTACTACACATTACCCCACAGTGACTGGTACATACAAGATGCGCACAGTCACAGGTACATGAACGTTGCCCACTTCACTGGTACATACAAGTTTCCCACGTGACTGGTAAAAGTTGTCTACAGCAACTGGCTCATACAAGTTGCCCCACTGGCTGGTAAAAGTTGCCCTAGGGTGACAGGTTCATACAAGTTGCCCACAGTGACTAATACATACAAGTTGGCCACAGTGTCTGGTACACATACAAGTTGCCCATAGTAACTTACATTCCAGTTTTCACAGTGACGGTACATATACGTTGCCCACAGTGACTGTTACTGTACATATATTTTTTTTAATCCAATGCCGCTTTCTGCTTTCACAAGGCCCTGCAGCCTGAGATGAAAGTCTCACTCGCATCATGGCTTTGCTAACTATTAAACACTTTCACTAGTACTACTTTCTACTACTACAATACTTAAAGGGTATGTCCACCCCTAAAATGGAACTTTTTATATAAGGTCCCCCCTGGGCTCCCAGCCCCAACCGCTATTTTTTTTTTTAGAAGCCCCCCAAACTCTAACTCTTACCTCCCCTCTTTCCTCCGCCATGCTCCCCGGCCCTCTGCTTGCTGGCAAGGAAATGCAAAGCAGAGGGGCGGGACCGGCAGCATGCGTCTGTGATTGGCTGAGCGCAGCAATTCACAGACGGGGCTGCCGGCAGCTCACTTCGCCGGAGGAAAGAGGAGAGGTAAGTAAGAGTTTGGGGAGACTTTCTAAAAATAAAAAATATGCGGTTGGGGCTGGGAAAACATGGGGAATAGTGTAAAAGGGGTTTTATGCTAGGGGGGGGTATAAGGAGGAAGCAAGAACGGGAGGGAGATGGAGGGGGATGAGGGAGGGGGAGGGAGGGGGAAAGGGGCTCATGTACCGCATGGCAAACAATCTACGAGGCCGCTAGCAGGCAGTGCCTATATGGATCCCTGCTACTCCTGGTGGAGCAGTTTTTTGGGACTTTGGGGGGGACTACAGGAGAACCCTATGGAGCTGGGATGTGAGGTAAGATTACACTACACTACATGATGGGGCATAGTTGGGGTTATATTTTGGGGGTGGACATGCGCCTTTAACAAAAGTGCTGATTGGTCTAAACACATGCAGTTTTTGTAAATCCTGCAGTAGGCATGCAACTTCCAAATAGGGGATCACAATTAATACTTTAATAAATTTATATTTTTCCCTTTATAGCTAATTTGTGTGCTATAAATATTATCATATATATATATAATATATATATATATAGCTATTTATAACACTAAATACACACTGAAACACTCTCTAAACTCCTAAAACTAATGCAAACGCCATTAAAACTTACAAATTATTATATTATAAGTAAGGATTTTAATCATGAAATGCAGTTTGATAATAAATTACCGTACAAATGTTTTATTTATAATAAGGATATATGTTGGTGTGTGTGTGGATAGCGTTGATATAAAAAATAGTAAGGCTGTAATTTTCTTGTAAACTTTGTCTAAACTGAACAACAGTTTGCATTACATTGTTCCATCCCAGCTAGAAAGGGAAAAATTTAGTATAAACTTTGAATTTGGCTTGAACGGCTGCATATAGGAAGGGAATATGTGTTTTGCTGCATATTTAAAACTCAAATAATGGGAATGAATGAGTTTGGTAGTGACGCTGTTTTGGCCAAAAAAAAAAACTTTTGTGTGTACCCAGCCCAAGTGGTGCTAATTTTGATCCAATCAATCAGAAAGCTAACATCTGTGGTGTAGGGCAAAATTAGCACCATTTTCATGAAAAGAACTTTTATTGAATCTCTCCGATCATCTTTTTGATGATGTCAAAATTTGTTTTTTTGACTTTAGTTACCCTTTAAGTATGGCTGCACAGTAATGGATAAGTAGATCATAGGGTGTGTACCTGTGTCAGGTTGTGGGGTTAAAAAAACAAACTTTTTTTGATGGATTGGTCAACTTTTTTTTTTACTTTAGTTACCCTTTAGGTATGGCTGCCACAGTAATGGATAAGTGATCATGTTGTGTGTACCTGGTCCGGTTGGGGGTTAAAAACCACTTTTTTGATGATTGTCAAAACTTTTTTTTTTACTTTAGTTACCCTTTAGGTATGGCTGCCACAGTAATGGATAAGTAGATCAGTAGGTGTGTGTACCTGTGTCCGGTTGGGGGTTAAAAAAACACAACTTTTTTGATGATTGGCAAATTTGTTTTTTTGACTTTAGTTACCCTTTAGGGTATGGCTGCAACAGTAATGGAGGGGTAGGTCGTAGGTGTATTAACTGTGCCACATGGGGGGAAAAAACAACCTTTTTATTATTAATCAATTAATTTTTTTGACTTTAGTTACCCTTTAAGTATGGCTTGCCACAGTAATGGATAAGTAAATCAGTAGGTGTGTGTACCTGGGTCTGGTTGAGGGGGGTTGCTTTTTTGTGTTTACACCATAAAACTATCTTTTATTGAGGATAAATCTAAATTAGTTTTTTTGACTTTAGTTACCCTTTAATATGGCTTCCATGGAATGGAAAGGTAGGTCAGGAGGTGGGTGTACCTGAGTCTGTGTGGGGGTTGGGGGTGTATTACCATTTGTATTTATGACCATGAAAAAAACTGTTTGAAATATCCACATTTGAGGATTGTTACCATTAGTCTATGGGAAAAAATGTCCGGAATTGCGCAGATAACTCCGTAACACTCCTTAGCTAGAAGAAAGCACACTTCTCCCACTTATTCCCCGCACGTCTGTACCGAATTTCATGTCTCTATGCTCCAAAAACTGTGGAGGAGATAACGGTCCACAAAAGCGGAGAATAAACGGAAGAAGCATACATAGGTAGAACAGTAATTTGGCCTCTTCAACCAATTAATTATAAATATTTACAGATAGTAGAACCCTGCTTTATATATGTAGTATAGTATTGTGACAAAACAATGACACAACCTTTCGGGAAAACTATGTCCCTTCCTCAGGTATAACCAGTGCATACAATCAACCAACATTTATACCCTAACCCCATTTCTGTACTTCAGTAAAAAAGGGGAGGACAACTTTCTCAATGACTTTTACCTTAAATATTTCCAATCGAGTTTGCACAACTTGCAAAATATTTACCATATGGTGATGAACTATTAGTATTGTTAATGGATATTATATGCTCTCTAATCTTACATTAATGTGCGTAACAGTTCAGGCCTCCAACATGTCAGGGGATTTTCTCTCCTGGGCCTTGTTTCCCACACCCCCCCCACCCCCCCCAACATATTTTATTGGAGCAAATTTTGAATCTTAGGGGTATATTTATAAAGCTCTTAAGTTTCGCGGCCGTTTTTCCCTGACATTTCTGATGAAAATCGCATTTAAACGTATTTATTAATGTCCGCAAAACGGCCGCAAAAAGTTAACGAGGCTTTAACTCTTCACGCGCGACACTGTACTGTTACTGCCGCTTCTATTTATAAAGCGCGGGGTAACTGTTTCGCACTGCGTATCGGTGTTTTGGCTCGGCCACCTTGAGTAGGTGGCGAAAGCAGCCGGAGTTTACTGCCTCAGTGCGGGCAGGGATGGGCAGGCAACCCATCTGCTGGGGAAGCGGTAAAAGGTGGGTCTCTGCCGCGGTGGGGTCGAGGGCGGGGTACCTTCGCATCGATTTGTACTTAGCGCATTACACTAGTGCAGTACGCCTCTTTTTGTCAAAGTAAAGACCTCCAGGGTCAAGAGATACAGAGGTATGAAGAACTTCTTAGATTATATCTCACATTCCTTCCCTACCTTTTGTCCCTCGTACAGTCCACCACCAATGTTCAGCTACTGTGGCTCTCAATGATGGCCCCCAAACCCACACCCTCAGCCCCCCCATTTCAAGCGAAACAGCAGGCCACTACGGCAAAAGTCAACCACACTAGGAACGGACAAAAAACGCATTGCATTAAGTGATGTTTCAAAACGTTTTTGTATCCGTTGCTGTCCGTTTGCGTGTGCGTTATTATCCGTTTATGTCGTTGTGTTTACATACGTTTTTGCCCGCATTTTTCGAATTTTGAAGGGGGCAGGACAAAAAACACAAATCATGATGTCACTTCCTTTCAAAACAGTTTTTTTCACTGGTGATACCCCCAACCCCCCACACAGACCCAGTACACTAACTACTGACCTACCTTTCCATTCCCATGGAAGCCATATTTAAAGGGTAACTAAAGTCAAAAAAACTAATTTAGATTTATCCTCAATAAAAGATAGTTTTATGGTTATAAACACAAAAAAGACATACCCACTCAACCAGACCCAGGTACACACACCTACTAATCTACTTATCCATTACTGTGGCAGCCATATTAAAGGGTAACTAAAGATAAAAAAAAAGTAATTTAGATTTATTCTCAATAAAAGATAGTTTTATGGTTGTAATCACAAAAAGACATGCCCCTCAACCAGACCCAGGTACACACACCTAATGATCTACTTATCCATTACGTGGCAGCCAACTTAAAGGGAAACTAAAGTAAAAATACTAATTTAGATTTATCCTCAATAAAAAAAAGTTTTATGGTTGTAAACACAAAAAAGACATACCCCTCAACCACACTCAGGTACACACACCTATGATCTACTTATCCATTACGGTGGCAGCCATAAAGTCAAAAAAGCTAGTTTGATCACATAATCAAAAAACTTTGTTTTTTAACCCCCAACGTAATACAGGTATCACAGCTACTGACCTCCCCTCCTACTGTTGCAGCCATACTAAGGTAACTAAAGTCAAAAAAACTAATTTTGACCAATCATCAAAAAGTTGGGTTTTTTTAACTCTCATCCGACATGGTACACACACCTAATGATCTACTTATCCATTACTATGGCAGCCATACGTAAAGGGTAACTAAACTAAAAAAACTCATTTGACCAATCATCAAAAAAGTTAGTATTTTATCCCCCAATCTGATTGAATACACACACACCAATGACTACCTTTTAATGCATGTGACATATTTAAAGGGTAAGTAAAAAACACACAATGTCTCTTCATTGACATTATTGAGTTTTAAAATCTGCAGCACAAACACACAAATTCCCTTCCAAAATGCAGTCTTTAAGCTAAATTCAAAGTTTATACTTAAACTTCCCTTTCTAGTTGATTAATGTTCTATAGCAACATGTCCTTCAGAATAAATACACCATATTACCAAATAAACCTTTATTTAGTAAAAAACCGGGGTAGAGTATGCAAACACAGATAGATATTACCACATATCTCAAAGTGCTTTAAAAAAATAAAAGTGCATACATCTCTGCAATGTACAAACATACAGCAATAGGTATTTAACATCATACCTTGCAAATAGCATAATTATACAAACAGTTTATAAAACACTTGTTTCCACAAATATGCAGTGTACATAAAGTGCATTAAAACAACAAAAATTCCCTCCCCAGCAGGAACCAATATTAAACTATTGTCATCTAAAAAAAAACTTGGCATGTAAGCGCACCTCAAAACCCACATGTCTTGGTCCTGCTCTTCTGGGAGCAGATGTCAGTTATGGCGGCGATGCTAGCCATGACTGAAAGCTGTTCCAAGACACACCTCCTATGTGTCTGCAGTTCTGGACTCAGAGGAGGTGCCCGTGCGGAAGAAAGCTGGACGTTTGGGTTTGGGGACTGGCCTGACCTACGAGGACACTTGCTTCAGAAAGAGTGTACCACCAGCTGAACGTCTTCATCACATTGTGGAAAATTTAAAATATAACGTTATATACAAAAAAAGTACACAAAAAAACGGACTGAAAAAGGGATGATGATGATCATAATCAGACTTTTACATGCCATCTGCAAACAGATAGTCTTATATGGTTGGTGTTGTTGAACGTATGGAACTCTGACTGTCGAGCTTATTGACTGGTTGGGCATAGGTGGGTTCTATATATGGTACTGGAGAATTTTGACGGTATGAAGAATATTTCCTGACAGGGAGTATGGATTGAGTATGGGGCATAGGGGATAAGGCCAGATGGTGTATGGTGCATGGAATATTGTTGATTTCTGGATTGGTTGTCATTGGTAGGTGTTGTGGCGTATGTTGTGGGGTGTATTGTGGAGTGTGTTGTGGAGTGTGTGTGTTGTTTGTGTGCCTGATGAGGGTAGAAATAACTGTATAGTGTTCAAAAGGGCAACATGTAAGCTTATGTGTTTTTTCTCTGGGACTCTTTGAATTAAAGGTGCAAGGCTACAAGCAAACATATGCTGGACTTTTGTCTTATTTCTTTGCTTCCATCAACTCCATTACTGACTTAAGTGAAGTGGCTAGATCATCATCATCCCCTTTTTTTTTTTTGGTGTTGCGTTGGGACGGTGTATGTCTGGAAATTGGAGGTGAATGTTCATATGATGAATAAATGTGCAGTTGCTTGTGTTTGTGGTGGGGACCTTTCTGTTGGCGAGTGTGCAGGCCTTGGAACGATCAGCGGAGTGTATTAATGTCTCATCCTCTGGAGTGCTACTAAACAGGTCAACACTCTCGGCTTTGAATCCTCAAGTGGGGATTGGTCTCGTTTGTCTCACATCCGAAAATTATCCTCAGTTCTGGAAAACAAATCACCTTGTGAGCACAGCTGGGGTGCACAACATGTTGACATGAGTACATTACGGTCTTGATTGTAGAGATGGTCGGAGAAATGCCAATATATTCGCGTATTTGTAAGGCCTCCTTGTTACTGTTTCCGGACCCACTTCTACTTTCTTGTTTATTAATATTTTTTTTTCTCAAACTTTCTATCGACTGGACACGTTATACCTCCATGCATTATGAATTTCGTATAGGGGGAAATCCCTTACTCAAAGAATTGTGCTGCACATGTGCAAAGTGATGTGGAAGGAGCTCCAGCAGACTTACCTACCTTTCCCTAGCAAGAGAAATGGCAGGACATCGCAATATGTTCTGGTCGAGGCATAACTTTCCAAACTGCGTGGGGGCAATTGATGGCAAGTATATTCGGTTGTGATGCCACCATGCAGGGGAAGCCATTACTTGAATTATAAGAAATATTTTTAATAGTTCTACTTGCTGTGGTTGACGCGGACTATAAATTTACTTATGTGGATCCTATGGTAACACCAATGATGCCAGGTTCTTCAGCAGGAGCTGCTTTGGTCAGCGACTGAGCATGGGCAAGCTTGACTACCCCCCCCAACCCCTGCCCAGGGACAGAAGGGCCTTCATATCCTTACATGTTGTTGATGATGAGGGGTTGGCCATGAGACTGTTCTCACAGAGGGCGTGAGGGAGCTGTCTCATGTTGGAGGATCTTTAATTACCGTTTAAGCAAGGCTAGGAGAGGGGTGGAATCCTTTGGAATTCTGGCCAATAAGTGGAGAATTCTTTGCCGTGCAATTCTAATGAAGCCAGAGCATGCTGTAACGGTAATTAATAAAGCTACATGTCTCCTGCATAACTATGTCCGTGAGAAGGAGGGGGCAACATGTGTGGAGAACATAGAGTGTAATATCCCAGGATCATGCGTGGTCCTGTGCCAAATGGCACATTAGGTGCAATAAGTCTGAAAGACCAGCTCTCTCAGTATTTTAAACCCTGCTGGGGCAGTTTCTTGGCAGGAAAATGTATAATATGTATATAAAATTTATATATTAGGGAGGAAAATACGTTATTGTTGTTGGCAAAATATTTTTTTACCACAAATATTGTTGTGTTTTGTTTTGTACAACACATTATACATAGCCTTTTTTCTTTTCTCGTCTCTCTCGCTGGATACGAATGTCAATTTGCTTGATTGTAGAAACGACATTACGGCATGTTTTAGATTATTTACCAACATGTCATCCATTTATCCAAACCACCAAATATAGAAAAATCATTTGGTGATTATTATTAGCTGTTGACCATAGCTTCTTGGGCAGTGCGGTTAAAATTATCATAGCATATTCGCTTGAGCAAAATGATTGCTATGTGTATATAATATATATATATATATACTATATACAATCAAGGCCGATTCATGAATTAATTTTTCCATTAATTCTAGTTCTACCTATATAGAATGTTTATAATCTTTGCTATTTATAATATATATCTTCTAGTTGCCTCTATGATAGGTGGGGTCACTGATGGCTCTGGATACACTGAATATATTTGTGAAATGCAGATTTTATTGTTTTTAATGTTTTAATGTTTTATTGATCATTCTCGTTGTTATTCCAATTCGAGAATATATTAAAGGTCCTATGCCTTTAATAAAGCATTGGATGGAGGCCTTCCCTCATTTTAAAAAGCCAAAAGGCTGGGGGGAAGTAAGAAATCCTGTTGTATGGATCCAGTGCACAATATGAGAAATGCAAAAGTTTGCTAATGGTAATTGAAGTAAAAAACATTAGAAGTTAGGACCTTCCAGACTGGGTACCTTGATGTGGTTGGAAGGCTTTTCATTATGTGATCACAGTAATGTATACTAAAACCCCTTTGTTTATAAAGTATGCCAGGTGCAGATAGTTGATTTGTATGGGCCTAGGAATGTGCATTGATTATCTTTATATGTTTACCAGATCAGTAGCACTTACGCTAAATGTAGTTGTAAATTAGCCTAATTGGAGTGCTTCCACAATCCTGTATTGTTGTATATATATATATATATATAGGAACCTGCGAGTTAAGGAGCACTCGTGGGACTTTTTATAACGCAAGGAATATTTTATTCTAACCACATCAACGCATTTCGGCTTTGTCAAAAGCCGTCCTCAGGATGACAAAGCCGAAATGCGCTGATGTGGTTAAAATAAAATATTCCTTGTGTTGTGAAAAGTCCCATGAGTGCTCCTTAACTCGCAGGTTCATATTTTCACATTGGAAGCACCGGGGCAAGTACAGCGGAATCGAGAGTGCGGAAACTCGGTAACAGTTTACTTTATATATATATACACACCAGCATTAAAAAGAAAAAGCTATGGAGTTAGAGAATGTCACTACAAAGGAATGTGTTCTTAACTTCCTAACTATTATCTACAGAGAAGACATTCATTGTGTTGTGTGCTGAGAAAAAAGCATTAATGAAGGTTTGGTGAGATGCAATCATACTGATACAATAACTATTGTCAGTGGACAAGCAGGGGCTGCTTCTTATATTTAATTGTATTGTTTTATTCACAATTTAACTGAGACTAGAACCACCCTCATCTTTACTGAGCATAAAGAACTGTTGTTTAATGCAAAACCACTGACGTCACTGCAGATTAGAATTAGCAATAGATTTCTATGCACACTCATTTCCACACATATTTTATTCTTAGAAGCTGATGACTGTAAATAACTATATTAACTATAATCAGGAGCATCTCTGTAGTCAGTCTTTTTTTCACACCGACATGTACATCTAAAACTGTAGAGTATATGATACATTTTCTCACTTCCTATTAGTCTAGTGATTAAACAGGGAGTAACTGGTATTTCTGGGGCCGGGTGGCAGAGGTACGTCTGGGTAGAGGTGATAGAAGGTTACTTTGCATTTACCGTTATCAAACTATCAAAGGTCAGTGATTGACAGTGCCTTTACCTGTCAAATTGGAGGGGAAATAAGCAGATGATATATCCCAGTGTGCCATCATCATTAATGTCCAGTGAATCATTGTGTATATGCAAGAATACATGCTGTATACGTTATATTTGAAACTGTTTCATTGCTCACTGTCACAGTAGCAATAGTATAGTATTTAGGTTGAATAAAGACATACGTCCATCCAGTCCAACCTACTCAGCAATACCCTCATTTCCTGCTTAACTGTTGATCCAGAGGAAGGGAAAAAAAAACCCCCAAATGAGGAAGGAAAAAACCCCCAGCAATTTATGAAGAGGGAAAAAAAATCCTTCCTGACAATAGGAAATTTCCTGGATCAGCTCTACTAATATACCAGTAACTTGCAACATTCCTTATTTGCAGAAACCCATCCAGCTTCTTTTTGAAAATGACCAATAAACCTGCCATAACAACGTCCACTGCAAGACAGTTCCATAGCTTTACCGTTCTTACAGTGAAAAACCCTTTCCGAACTTGAAGCCTAAACCTTTTTTCTTCAAGTCTTAAGGGATGTACGTGTATCTGACATGTTCTATTGGTGAACAATGCCCCAGATAGTTTATTGTATGGCCCGTTAATTTTTATACAACAGTAATCATATCCCCACGCAAGCGTCTTTTCTCCAGCGTAAAAATTGTAATTCCAGCTCTCTTCATATTCAAGCTCCTCCAATCCCTTATTAATTTAGTTGCCCTTCTCAGAACCCTTCCATTTCAAAGATGTCCTTTTGTACACAGGATTCCAAAATTGCACTGCATATTCAAATGAGGCCTACCAATGCTTTGTAAAGAGGGAGAATAACATTTTCCTCCCTTGAATCCATACCTCTCTTTATACAAGACAATACCAAGCTGGCTCTAGCTGTTTTCGCCTGGCACTGCTTGCTACCTTTAATTTTGTTATCCACCAAAACTCCAAGATCCCTTTCCAACAGGGATTCACTTAAAACGGAGCCAAGCAGCACAAGGATTTTTATATCCAAAATGCACCACTTACATTTATCAACATTGAATTTCATCTGCCACTTAGTAGCCCAATGTGACAATTTTGGACAATGCGAGTATTTGGAGATTCTTTCTGTATAAGGTGCGGTGTACAGTCCTAACACTGGTGTGGCATTTATTCAAGCAAAGGGTCCGGTGCTAGGTGGTAAGTGTTTTGTTTTCCATATACCAGAGCGGATACACAACCTTAAAGTGAGACCGCTAGTAAGAGTAATGGAGGTGGATTATAGAGACCTCCACCAAACACAAGCAAAGTGTCCATTGCAGGTGCACCTGGACAATCACCACCTATACGTATTCAATAGTGGTAGTTCTATTAAGTATCCAGGAAAAGCAGTGGTAAAAAAATACCTATCAAGTACCATTTTACATGTGAGTCTACATATGTATATATATACTAAAATGTCCTTGCGGACTGTTGTTGTAGGAGAGACTACACAAGAAAATTAAAGAACGTGTAACACAACACAAATCATCTATACGTAGACAATCATTTTTATTTAGCCGGACATGCTATAAGCCAGTTAAAATTCCAGTAATAGATTGATTCCAATTCTAAGGGAGGGGGCAATAGAATGAAAAAATTACATGAACTTGAGATGAGGTGGATCAATAAATTAGATACATATGGCCCAGAGGAATGAATGAATTAGGAATATACACCTGGATATTTTAAAGTATTCTGTATTTAAAGGTGATCTAAATTATATAACACTATTTATTGTATATACGATTTATTACTATTTAAGGCACAAGCTGGAGAGACATTTTATTGGACTACTAGCACATTATTATCACTATACAAAAAAACACAAGATATTAGCACTTTATTTCAGATGGGAATTAGACAGTTTTATTTTAAAATGGATTGTTTGAACATGATTATTTATATAAATAAGCACGTCACTTGGTTACTGCATTACTAATAAGCATGTTGTCACTTTGTTAATTTACAAATGTTAATTGATTCATTGGGTACACCCCCTGAGGGGAGGAGATGGGCACAGTCTAGCCCGAAATTTTGCCATGCTGTGTACAGTGGGGTTAATAATTTGTTGTAACACTTTTTTCCCCACACGTATTTTTTTCTCATTTTTGGGGGGATAATTGTTTGGATTCTTGGTGGTGGAGTCAGTGGATTAAGGACCTCCGTGTGTGGCAATTTGGATTCAACTTTTTTCATGTCAGGTTCTATGAAGTGAGGGAGATTGTAATCCAGAAGATTATATGTGTAACTCCCCACTGCATTAAGGGGGACAATGAAAGGTAATGAATTGTATTCTTTAAGTATGGCTGTCACAGGAATGAAAGCATAGGTGTGTGTACTTGTGTCATGTTGGAGGGTGTGTGTTTTTTGCATTTATGACCATAAAACTAATTTTTATTGATGATAGATCAAAAAAAAAAATGTTGACTGTAGTATGGATGCCACAGGAATGGAGGGGTAGGTGGGGTTGGGGGTATCACATTTGAGGATGTTACCATTATAGTCTATGGACAAAAATGTGTCAAATTCACAAATAAGCGGTGCGGTAACACTTCTGTGGATTCCTTAAAGGGGAACTGTTTCATACCTTTAAAACAAGCCACCAACCACCTATCTACATGCTCCAAGCCCAAGATATAAAGAAATGACTGACCAGAAAGTTAATGGGTGGGGGCTGACATGTGACTTCCTAAGGCTTCTTCTGCACAGTGCCGCTGGCGAGCACAGCTCAGACTCCCTCAGGTGTGTGAGGGAGACAGGAAGTCTGTAAAGGTTGTTTCCACAGAGTAGTTTCGTAGGGGGGGTCTGAGTAACCCACGGCACCCATGAGTGGGCGGGGCCACAGCCCGAGTGTGGGCAGGGCCATAGGGCTGTAAGATAATGGGCCAGGGGGGGGACTGCAATGGAGGGATCACGTGGCCCATGAGTGGGAGGGACCAGGGGGCTGCAAAGGGAGGAGGAGACACAGGACAGATTGACTGACCGTTTCAAAGCAGGAAGCAGGAAGTGCAGGGGACTGGTGATGCTGCTGCCATATCACACACACAAAAGTAAATATCTTCAAAACTATGCAAAATAAACAATGGAAATAAATTGCAAAAATTCTCAGGGGAGCGATTCCTATCAATTTACCTAAAGTCATTTTGGACCACAGTTCCCCTTTAACTAGGTAATAGCACACTACTCCTATGTGTCATGCATCTCGTGTCACTAGCTCAAAAAACTGTCCCAAAAAAAAAGTAGGAGGAGGAGTATTGTTGGTGCAATAGGTTGATCATCTGGTGAAAGTATTGCTTTGTGTATGAGCCTTATCCGTTAGACATGTTAGTTTAATTAACTATGTTGGGCTTAATTTAGCTTTCAATATATGTAAGAGAATTCCTAATTTATATTAATTACTTCAAAAAACTAATCAAAACATCAAGATTATAGACTAGTTATTAAAACTCAATTAAATGTGGCAAAACTATGTTCACTGTAAAATTTTCCAATTGTGATTCATGTGTTAGATTAAATGTATGTAGTTTCTCATTGCATTATTTTGGAAAAACGCAATCCTCCTGGGTGTTTGACTTGCTCCTGAAAGTAGAAAGTTTGTAACATTGAAAGTTGACATCATTTTTTAAATAACACCGTGGATACATTTTGTGGAAGTTTGGCAACATGGGAAATGCTTAAGAACATTACTGTCTGATCAGGCATACTGGACATGGACAGTGGGTGAATAGAAATGGAGAGAGAAAGTCTTTAATACTCTATTACTATGTTAGGCTAGGCCTTGGGCATTTTTATAGATTGTCTATCAATAAGATAGCACTAAGGTCAGGAATCCCAGTAGCTGTTTTGTGTTTGTATTATGTTCTTTTTTCTGCATTAACCCTTATTTCCTGATGATTCTACTAATGAATGATCACTTTTGCTTTGAAGGCCAATTACATAGACCACAGATGCAGACAACTGACCCTGCAAAAAATAAAAATCCACACAACCAAAAACAAAATAAAGCAGCTAGCAAGTACAAAATATTTCTGATACATCTGCTTACCAAAACAAATCATATGGACTGATCAGATTGCTGATGAAACTTCCCAAGCTAATCTCTGGAGAAGAAAAATGACAGACTCACATAAACATTACATGAGTGGTTCTGTCACTCTCTCCAGTGAGCTCTGGAATTGTGCTTCTCACATTTTTCTTTTTTTGTTTTTTTTATTGACCCTTCAAAAATTGTGGGCAGGGCTGGATGAGTTTTTATTGCTAAATAAGGTTGGAGTTAATCAAGGGATAGTTCGATTGCCATTTGTAGTCAGGAAGGAATTTTTCCCCGTCATGCTGTTTTTTTTTAATTTTCTTGCTTTTCTGGATAAATTGTTAGGCAGGAAAAGTGGGTATTGCTGAGTAGGCTAGACAAATGGACATATGTTTCAACCTCAAATAATAAACTATATTGTGACTAATATATAAGTTTGTTCAAATAAGTTGCCCCCAGTGACTGGTTCATACAGTTGCCAATAGTGACTGGTAAACACATTTTGCCCACAATGACTGCGTACATAAAATTTGCCCACAGTGACTAGCATATACAAGTTGCCCACAGTGACTGGTACATACAAGTTGCCCAAAATGACTGGTACATACAGGTTGCCCACAGTGACTGGTACATACAAGTTGCCCACAGTCATTGGTACATACACATTACCCACAGTGACTGGTACATACAAGATGCGCACAGTCACAGGGACATGAACGTTGCCCACATTCATCGGTACATACAAGTTTCCCACAGTGACTGGTTAAAAGTGTGTCTACAGCAACTGGCTCATACAAGTTGCCCACACTGGCTGGTAAAAGTTGCCTGGGTGACAGGTTCATACAAGTTGCCCACAGTGACTAATACATACAAGTTGGCCACAGTGTCTGGTACATACAAGTTGCCCATAGTAAATGATACATTCCAGTTTTTCACAGGACTGGTACATATACGTTGCCCACAGTGGACTGTTACTGTACATATATTTTTTTATCCAAGTGCCGCTTTCTGCTTTCACAAGGCCGCTGCAGCCTGAGATGAAAGTCTCAATCGCTCATGGCTTTGCTAACTATTAAACAACTTTCACTAGTACTACTTCTACTTACTACTACTTAAAGGGTATGTCCCCTAAAATGGAAATTTTATATAAGGTCCCCCTGGGCTCCCAGCCCCAAACGCTATATTTTTTTTTTTAGAAAGCCCCCAAACTTACTTACCTCCCCTCTTCTCCGCCATGCTCCCGGCCCTTGCTTGCAAGGAAATGAGCAAGCAGAGGCGGGACGAGACCGGCAGCGGTCTGTGATTGGCTGAGCGGCAGCCAATCACAGAGGCGGCTGCCGGCAGCTCACTTCGCCGGAGGAAAGAGGAGAGGAGAGGTAAGTAAGAGTTTGGGGAGCTTTCTAAAAATAAAAAATATGCGGTTGGGGCTGGGAAACATGGGGGAATAGTGTATATAAAGGGGTTTTATGCTAGGGGGAGGGAGGATAGCAGAACGGGAGGGAGAGGGGGGAGAGGGAGGGGGAGGGGGAGGGGGAGAGGGCTGCAGTACGCATGGCAAAAATTACTGAGGCAGCTAGCAGGCAGTGTCCTATATGGACCTGCTAGCCTCCTGGTGGGCAGTTTTTGGGACTTGGGGGGGGGGACTACAGGAGAACAATGGAGCTGGGATGGGAGGTGAGGCGTAGGAGTACACGAAACAAAACAGGGAAGCTGTGGCCTGTCTTGACCTTAAAGCTGACTGACAATTACATTACAGCACAGAAGTCTTGCACTCTTACAAGGGATTTAAACCTGCAAACTCTAAAAGTAGAGCATTAGTCCACTAAGCCACCAGTGCGAACACAGAGAGAAAAGTATATATCTTTTGCTAGTAACAGAAAGGAAGTAGAAAAGGCTGAAAACACTTGAAAAATCCCAAAGATACGAAATTCCAAAAACGGAATGAATTTTCACTTATTATTGAATGTTCAAGGTTATTTCGAGAATATCGAAAATAGCCTCCGAATGTCCGATAATCCTCGAAAATACGATCAGAGACTACTTTTGAGTTTCCAGTCATATTTTTGAGGATTGTAGAACGTTCAAGGTTATTTTCGATAATCCTTGAACGTACGATAATTATAGAAAATAGGCCCCGAAATCCGAAATATGGATGATCTGTCCAGATTCGGACAGCTCATTTGGATTTCTGAACCGAGGGGTTCGTCTGATCCAGGTCTGACTCAGATCCGGATCCACCTCTAGTTTAATAGACACAAACCATTATTTAATATGTAATATGTAAACCTACATGTTTTAATGTCCTAATATTTTATGTAGAATACAATTCCTTCTTGAGTTAACCTATTTTTATTTTGCACTTTCTTCAGAAATCCGTACAATAGAATTCCCACCCATAACCATTACTTAAGCTGATCGGATCCTCATAAACACCCGACGCAGTGTCATACAAGACGAGACCGACTATCAGCCTTAATAGTGTATTTTAAAAAAATGTGGTTAAAGGCATTTAAAAGATTGACGATAAATGCCTTTAAATCTTTGACAGCAAAGCAGGACAGCACAAACAACTTGCAATACTTTCTCCCCGGCATTCACCAAATGTAGATATTTACTTTAAAGTTGTCCCTTGCCGTACTGTACCGTAAAAAAGTTTTTTAAAAGACTGCTTGTGCTGTAAATATGTTGTCAGAGGAGAGGATAGGTCCATCATGACACTGTGCCCGCCAATTACGAAGCAGCAGAGGCCACCTCACCTGCCACCGGCCCCCTATCCAGAGACGCCAACCCCCAATCTAAAACCCCCCTACCCAAAATATCTGACGAAAGTGCCAGCAACACTGCAGTAGTGATTCGAAAGTTCGCCAATTACATCAACCTGGAACCACTTCTGAAGAGTCTTAGTATCCCCTCAGAAGACGCTAGTCTTTCGCTAGACAAGATCATCCCCTGAGAAACATGGGACGCTTTTAACTCCATTCAGAATGATTGTACAAAGAATCTGTGGCATATTGGCAAGGCACGGAAACGAACCAAAGCGTGCAATGGTTCACGAGACCCGCGCTGAGACAAGAGCGACAAGGTGGAGTTAATACCAAGGGGAGTGCCCCATTTATGGAAAATAAGAAACCAAGCCTAAATAGAGGTGGGCGGGTCGACACCAAACTGTCGCCAACAGTGCTGTTTTAAATAACACGCAGGACCTACATACCTCGGGTGTGTTATTGTACAAATCCCCCCCCTATACTGTGTTTTCGACACCTTACTCCTCCGCCAGCCCCGCCTTCCCTCTATAACACCTCTTAGCCACTATCCAATCCAATCCCACACTTAACACCTGGCTGTGATATGCTAATGGGATTTTCCAGGGTACATAATTGCCCAGATTCTTGTACAAGTCATTCTAATGAGAAAGCCAGTCGGATGACTAGCGAAGCCCAGCAGACACGCCGATGATTTAGAGCATAATACTGATTTCCCAGGAGATTTTTCTGCCTATTGAAAGACTGCAAGATAATATACCGTGCCAGTCAAATGACATTTCACTGACCAATCTCTGAAGCAGAAATTATGTGAAAGAGATTGGAGAACCGTAGTACTGGGAATTGTAGTAAGGATGCTGAATGTCTATAATTAATGTAATAAGGAAAAACAGGGGAAGAAGAAATGCTCCACTCAAATACAGATGTAAATACAAAACAGATTTATTCTATACTTAAAATAAAAATATACAGCACAGAGAGGGACAGAAAAGTACACCCATGCAAATTACCCGCATCAGAGAAGGTGACCTCTGACAAGGAAATTCCTTTTATAGGTGAGGCTTGAAAGGTATACACGCAAACATTGGATATTAACGCATACATAGTAAAACCAACATTATAATATAGCTATCATTATCTTAAACTTATGACAAACCATTTTACTTAATATTACATTTGTTGACCAACAGCATCAACCATTTATATTTATAATGAGTGAGCACATCAACACTCTGAGAAATTAAGAAGAATTTTCAAAAAACATCGTATCCCTGTCTGCTTTAAACCGAACAACACACTGAGGCAGCAATTGGTACATCCCAAAGACCCAATACCGAAACACAAGAAAAGCAACATCATATACGCAGTGCAGTGCAGTGAAGAATGCTCTGATTTGTATGTGGGGGAGACCAAACAGCAACTGCATCAACGTATGGCCCAGCACAGAAGAGCCAATTCCTCGGGTTAAGACTCAGCCGTGTACCTGCATCTTAAGGATAAAGGACATACCTTTGAAGATTGTAATGTTAACATATTGGCGAAGGAACGTGACTGGTTCAAGAGAGGTGTTAAGGAGGCCATTTATGCGAAAATAAAGAAACCAAGCCTAAATAGAGGTGGGCGGGTTCGACACCAACTGTCTGCCATGTACAATGCTGTTTTAACAACTTACTCTGGGCGTTCCTATAACACCTCTTAGCCACTATCCAATCACACCCTTAACACCTGGCTGTGATATGCTAATTGGGATTTTCCAGGGTACATAATTGCCACAGATTCTTGTACAAGTCATTCTGAATTGAGAAAGCCAGTCGGATGACTAGCGAAACGTCTTCAAGAACTAAACTTCAAGTCCAGTTGATGTAATTGAATACAACAGATATGTTTAGTTTAGATGTTCGTTCTGGATACCCATAGTTGTTAAAGGATGTGGACACTCCTCTGACAAACATATTACAGCACAAGCAAGAACTCCCAAAAACTTACTTTTACAAAACTTACGGTACAGTACGGCAAGGGACAGACTTTAAAGTAAATATCTACATTTTGGAATGCCGGGGAGAAAGTATTGCAAGGTTTTGTGCTGTCCTGCTTTTGCTGTCAAAGATTTAAAGGGCATTTATCGTCAATCTTTTAAATGCCCTTTAACCACATTTTTTTAAAATACTACTATTAAGGCTGATAGTCGGCTCCTGTATGGACACTCGGTCGGGTGTTATTGAGGATCCGATCAGCTTAAGTAATGGTTATGGGTGGGAAATTCTATTGTACGGATTTCTGAAGAAAGTGCAAAATAAAAATAGGTTAACTCAAGAAGGAATTGTATTCTACATAAACATATTATGGACATTAAAACATGTAGGTTTACATATTACATATTAAATAATGGTTTGTGTCTATTATAACTAGAGGTGGGATCCGGATCTGAGTCAGACCTGGATCAGACACGGAACCCCTCGGTTCAGAAATCCAAATGAGCTGTCCGAATCTGGACAGATCATCCATATTTCGGGATTTCGGGGCCTATTTTCTATAATTATCGTACGTTCAAGGATTATCGAAAATAACCTTGAACGTTCTACAATCCTCAAAAATATGACTGGAAACTCAAAAGTAGTCTCTGATCGTATTTTCGAGGATTATCGGACATTCGAGGCTATTTTCGATAATTCTCGAAATAACCTTGAACATTCAATAATAAGTGAAAATTCATTCCGTTTTTGGAATTTCGTATCTTTGTGATTTTTCAAGTGTTTTCAGCCTTTTTACTTCCTTTCTGTTACTAGCAAAAGATATATACTTTTCTCTCTGTGTTCGCACTGGTGGCTTAGTGGACTAATGCTCTACTTTTAGAGTTTGCAGGTTTAAATCCCTTGTAAGAGTCAAGACTTCTGTGCTGTAATGTAATTGTCAGTCAGCTTTAAAGGTCAAGACAGGCCACAGCTTCCCTGTTTTGTTTCCCTGTTGAAATGCTGTGCTCAGAGGTGTTCAGTGGACAATTAGTGCATGGCCACACTGCGCCGCAAATGCAATTACACACGGAATCGCATCAAAAATGTGCTAGTGTGGCCTAGCCCTTAGAATCCTAGCAACACAAAGAAATGGATTGTGGGAGCTGACCCCTAATTTCAACAGGTTTAATTTTAACTAATTACCAGGAGAGTTGAGGAACAACTTGTGCCTTTGTGAATGTGTTTTGTATATTGAGACAATGTTATCTAGTAATTTTAGTTCTCTTTCAACACATTTATTGTAAATCTTTAGGTTTGCATTCACATCAATTGTTTTTTTTTTTTTTACTATTCCCTATGGCTGTGCCCCTCCCCCCACATACTCAATAACCCATTTTAATTGTTTGGTTGGTGGCCTCCTCCAAAAGCATTGCACCCTATGTTGTACACCTACACCATATGCACCATACATCAGCTGACCTGCTCTTAAAAGTCAAACAAAAGATTAATAACAGATCGCAATGCACCACAATGCACCGTGTTAAGTGTGATTCCACTGGGAAGCTTTAATGGCTCTGTGCACTGCTCTCATATTCTTCCATTATAGCACTTAAACCTTTTGGTCTGTTACATTGTTTTACTGATGGTTAAAGGAGAACTAAACATTTTTAATCTAATGTGAAGTTTTTTTTTCCCATTGTCCAGCAATAGATTTAACAAAGAAGTTTTTTGAAATGCACGTGCCACAAATGTTTTAACATAGTGACACCACTGCTCACCAAAATGAGATGCTGCAGAGACCCAATTCTGTCACAGATCATGCTACAGCAGATTCTGCCTCTCAGACACACATTTTGCCAGTTTGCTACCTGTTTATAATGAAATTGTCAGTTTGCTAACAGTATGGGATGAAATTCTCATTTGCTGCAGGTATATATTGAAATTGCCAGTTTGCTACCAGTAGGTGATGAAATTGCCAATTTGCTACCAGTAGGTGATTAAATTGCCAGTTTGCTTCCAGTAAGTGATGAAATTGCCAGTTTGCTACCAGTAT
>CM033470.1:242899599-242912744 GCA_019447015.1 Hymenochirus boettgeri
CAGTATGTGATGAAATTCCCATTTGCTGCCAGTATATAATGAAATTGCCAGTTTGCTACCAGTATATAATGAAATTGACAGTTTGCAACTAGTATGTGAAGAAATTCTCATTTGCTGTCATTATATAATCACATTTCATTATACTGTATACTGGTAGCAAACTGTCAATTTCATTATATACCAATTTCATTATATACTGGCAGCAAATGGGAATTTTATCACATACTGGTTGCAAACGGTCAATTTCATTATATACTGGTAGCAAACTAGCAATTTCATTAAATACTGGTAGCAAATTGGAATTTCATCACATACTGGTTACAAACTGGCAATTTCATTACATACTGGCAGCAAATGGGAATTTCATCACATACTGGTTGCAAACTGGGTAATGAAATTGCCAGTTTGCTACCAGTATGTGATGAAATTCCAATTTGCTACCAGTATTTAATGAAATTGCTAGTTTGCTACCAGTATATAATGAAATTGACCGTTTGCAACCAGTATGTGATAAAATTCCCATTTGCTGCCAGTATATAATGAAATTGGTATATAATGAAATTGACAGTTTGCTACCAGTATACAGTATAATGAAATTTGATTATATAATGACAGCAAATGAGAATTTCTTCACATACTAGTTGCAAACTGTCAATTTCATTATATACTGGTAGCAAACTGGCAATTTCATTATATACTGGCAGCAAATGGGAATTTCATCACATACTGGTTGCAAACTGGCAATTTCATTACATACTGGTAGCAAACTGGCAATTTCATCACTTACTGGTAGCAAATTGGCAATTTCATTACATACTGGTAGCAAACTGGCAATTTCATCACCTACTGGTAGCAAATTGGCAATTTCATTACCTACTGGAAGCAAACTGGAAATGTCATCACTTACTGGTAGCAAACTGGCAATTTCATTATTATATACTGACAGCAAATGAGAATTTCATCACATACTAGTTGCAAACTGTGAGTTTGCTACCAGTAGGTGATGAAATTTCCAGTTTGGTTCCAGTAGGTGATGAAATTGCCAATTTGCTACCAGTAGGTGATGAAATTGCCAGTTTGCTACCAGTATGTAATGAAATTGCCAGTTTGCAACCAGTGTGTGATGAAATTTCCATTTGCTGCCAGTATATAATGAAATTGCCAGTTTGCTACCAGTATGTAATTAAATTGCCAGTTTGCAACCAGTATGTGATGAAATTCCAATTTGCAGCCAGTATTTAATGAAATTGCTAGTTTGCTACCAGTATATAATGAAATTGACCATTTGCAACCAGTATGTGATAAAATTCCCATTTGCTGCCAGTATATAATGAAATTGGTATATAATGAAATTGATAGTTTGCTACCAGTATACGGTATAATGAAATTTCTTTATATACTGACAGCAAATGAGAATTTTCACATACTAGTTGCAAACTGTCAATTTCATTATATACTGGCAGCAAATGGGAATTTCATCACATACTGGTTGCAAACTGGCAATTTCATTACATACTGGTAGCAAACTGGCAATTTCATCACTTACTGGTAGCAAATTGGCAATTTCATTACATACTGGTAGCAAACTGGCAATTTCATCACCTACTGGTAGCAAATTGGCAATTTCATTACCTACTGGAAGCAAACTGGAAATTTCATCACTTACTGGTAGCAAACTGGCAATTTCATTATATACTTACAGCAAATGAGAATTTATCACATACTAGTTGCAAACTGAGTTTGCTACCAGTAGGTGATGAAATTTCCAGTTTGGTTCCAGTAGGTGATGAAATTGCCAATTTGCTACCAGTAGGTGATGAAATTGCCAGTTTGCTACCAGTATGTAATGAAATTGCCAGTTTGCAACCAGTGTGTGATGAAATTTCATTTGCTGCCAGTATATAATGAAATTGCCAGTTTGCTACCAGTATGTAATGAAATTGTCAGTTTGCAACCAGTATGTGATGAAATTCCCATTTGCTGCCAGTATATAATTAAATTGCCAGTTTGCTACCAGTATATAATGAAATTGACATTTTGCAACTAGTATGTGATGAAATTCCAATTTGCTGCCAGTATATAATGAAATTGCCAGTTTGCTACCAGTATATAACAAAATTGCCAGTTTGCTACCAGTAGGTGGTGAAATTGCCAGTTTGCTACCAGTAAGTGATGACTAGCTATTTCATGTTTGTTTATCAATATCTGGCAGTGTAGCCATCTCTTTGTTTGTCTGCCTGTCTGTTGTGTCTCTTATAGGGATCTGTCGATCCTATTATGTAACTAGTAGGTCTGGCTTAATTGGGGCGGATAAAGGGGTGTGGCCCTAAAAATGTGCATCGCGTGACTTTTAAAACAAGAGTGCACAGAGGTGACCTAGAGACACCCCTGTTGGTGAGCACTACAAACCATGTGAAGTGTACTCTATGCTAGGTGTCCCCCCAAGGTGGAGGTGGATCATAACTCACCCAGCAGCCACAGCTGGGTGGGGACACAGCTTGTGTAGGTGGCTTTAGTTCCCCTTTAAAGTAAATTTGACCGTGCATAATAGCTTTTTTCTTTTGACTTTAAAATGTTATCTTGATACTTTTTAAGGGATATTTAATATCGCAACTCAGAGCTTCTTACCTTTATGCAATCCCCCGATGCAAACCAGACATAAAACAAATTATGTCGGTTTGCATTGTAGAAGGTAAGAAGCACTTCTTTAAGAACACACTTCAACACAATATTACTTCAGGTTAATGTGGGTGTTACACGTATTTTAAGATTACGGTATTGAATCTCCCTGTTTATACTTACATAAACAGTCAGGTTTGGAATGTGTGAGAAGAGTGATTAAAGTTTTCTCACATTAAGGGGTCACACAGTTTTTCCTTTATAGTAACCTGTAAATTGTTAGCAAGAACTTATTAATCGGCCTATTCAGTAACGTTCTAATAAACTGTAATTCTATCACTAAAGGTCAAATGGAACACTAGTGGCACCAACTGCAAAATCCTTTGAAGTGGCCTAGATGTGCCAGATGAGGAATTTGACTGTATCCGGAAACTTCATCTGACAGGGATTAGTAAGAAAGTCCCCCCTCCTAGTCAGGAAATAGACAACGCCAAGGGGCATGCCATTTTATTCAGGAGCTTCTTACCACTTTATTTAGCATTGGAGTTTAAGGTTACATGTAGTGTTTTTCTTTCACAAAAGTAAGTGGACTGAACTGGCACCGATAACACGTGCAGTATTTATTATTGTTATTTTCATTATAATTATATTTTGTATTCAATATCTGAACTTTCTAAAAAAAAAATTTGACCAAAGCTTTAAAGATTTTTTTTTTTTTAAATTATAAATGTAACATAATGATCTCACCAAGCATCTATCTCTCACAGATCTGCCCTTGCCCAAGGTCTTGTCTGGAAACAGGTTAGTGCAGTAAGGTTCATGACAAGCTGGCCTGTTGAATCCCAACATTTTTCCAATGAGAGAGCAAAGAAGTCTGCAGGGAACTATCTGTTCAATGGTTAAATATGTTGACAGTGGAAACTCATATGAGAGCAAATTGCACTAATCTAAGTGTTAAGATTAAAACATTAAATAATAGAAAATATTCTATTTGTGCCAATTTTAAAGTAATGGTTGTTTGCAAAAAACAAGCTGGGAAACTAAAAGCTTGTTGGTTCATATAGAAGCCATATTTGTGAATCCAGTATGGTTTTAGTATAGGATTTTGGATGAAACAAGTAAAAACTGTTGACTTGTTCTCCTATTCAGTCAACTGCAAGCATTTACTATTTGGATGAGTTACGAAGCTTTATGCATGAATAAAGTTGAAATGACCAAGTACGTAAGAGCTTTTTTCAGGGCTGTTATGGCTATGGACATCTGGATGAAGTAAATGCAGCAGAAATTAGTAACCGCAAGTGCATAGACACGTGTCTTTTCTTGTAGTATAATTTCCCCCCCCCCCAATTTTTTTCTGCGTTTTGTGTGTGTTTTCTTATTTTCATTCTTTTACTGTTGGCTCAAAACTATATGAACAGGAATGGGTTTGGGGTGGGGGTGGGGTGACCGCTCGCAATGCAGGAGAACAATGAGATTGTTCCTGATATTATTAAATGTTGTATAGATTGGCAATGTTAATAAAAGCCTGTACATGTGTTGGATTGTGGGTGAACTGGTTGTTTATTGCCCAATTTAGCCAAACAATTATTGAATGTGTAAAAAACCTTAAAGGGCATGTCCACCCCCAAAGCTAAAATTTAAGGGGTGTGGCCACCCTACAAGAAAACTTGTAGGGCACCCTAGCCCACCCCCAACGCTAAGTTTGTTTGATAAAAAAGTGTTTTAAAGGTAGGGCACCTGGCAGCAAAGATGGCTACAGAGGGAGGTGGGGAAGGGCTCCCCTATGCATGTCACAGTATTAGCTGACAGTAAGGATCCGGGCTGCGTGGGAACAGATAAGGTACAAGGTGATGTATGTAAGCTTGGGCTTAGATAGAGATGTTCCTGGTCTGCAAAAAGCTGATTAGAAAACGTAAGTACCTCAAATTTGCCTGAATGGATTTTCATGCAGTTTGGCTTGTTTTAGATCTGTAATACTGGTCAATAACATTTTAAAATAGGATTTTGGAGTGGACATTCCCTTTAACTTAATACTGGCCCCACTGTGTAGTTTTAAAAAAATCCTTACCTTACATGTCTGCTACATATTGTTCTCCTGAATTGTATGTTCATAATTCCAGAAAGTCAAGAGTAGGAGGTGTCTGTGAGTCATCCGGCACATGCTGCTTCCTTAAACACTTGAAGGAAGGTTACGTGCACAGGGGAGCCCTCTCACCCACCATCTGGATCCATACTTTGCAGCCATTGCACCTAACATTATACCCTTTGGGCACCTTCGTTCCTGCGACACTCTCCATTTACGGCAGCCGCATCTGTGATTGGCTGCCTCTCAGCCAATTACAGACGCAGCTGCAGGTCTGGCACTGTTTGCAAGTTCCGGCGCGGGGAGAGAAGGGAATATAAGTAGCTGTCTAATATTTTTTTTAAAGAAATAACTCAGCGATTGGGGTTTGGCAGGGGGCACCTACCAGATAGCAAAACTTTTTTTTTAGGGTGGGCATGCCCTTTAAGTATCAGTTGCCTGAGTGATGTCATAATCCAGTAATGATGACAGAGGAAAAGAGGAACTGTTATTTAATTACCTATTTTATTAAAAATACTGTACAAGAAGAAAAAAAAGTAAAATATGTGAATCAAAAAAGAGATCTGATTTCTGTTTTGCAAGAAAATTAAAATAACTGCATAAAGGCAGATGTGGTGTAAATATCTTTGGAGGTTTAAAATACCGTAAATGTATAAGAAAAATCTATCAAAGCAGCAAACTACTTCGTAGGGTTCTAGAAAGTTTAATATACTTGTTTTGTATCAGGGCAACGTGTAAGCTGGAATGTCAGTGCATTAAAACTTTATGTACCTCTGCTATTGTTTGTGATAAAGGGATTGACTGAGATGACTAATATGTTAGGGTTACAGGGGGGACACATTTCTAATCCTGCATATTAGTTGGTACTAGGGCTTTCATGATATAAACGTCAAATCAAATTTCTGTACACTACGATTAACTGCTACTTCTAAATTAGTATGCTTAATGTAGAATGTACATAAATATAAAACATGAGGGCTATATCAAGCAATCCATTATTCTGTCTGGCAACCTGAATTATTACTTATACCATACACATTGTGCTTACATCTCTGGTAGTTTGTGTAAAATCCTACAATGTATCTATGCTATGAAGAGAAGGTAAACAGAAAGAGCTTTTCAATTGTATATTGAGTGAGTATTAACATGGTATGATGCATGCCTCCGCCCACCCCCAGATTATGTCACATACGTCACATCCCCCACATCACACCCTTGCCACGTCCCTTTCCCCACCCTGGTATCAGTTTGATACAAGGATTTCCAGCGGGTCTGAAATATAAATGGGACATCTCATTCCTAGTTTAACTGTTCAAATAAATAAGCTATGAGTCTAATTATAAACTATAATGTGGTAAAATAGTTTAAGCATTATGACATATACACTCTCAGGGTTTGACTACACTTTAATCTTGGGATCTTACTGTATAATTATGTATTTACATAATTATTAGGATTTTTAAATTGTTTGCATCACTTTTAAAGCGAGGGGTGGACCTGTGCAGACAGGTATTTTATGATTAAGGGCCCAAACAGGTTCTGAAACGCAGACATAAATGTGATCACTATTCCTGGCTTGGGTTTATATAGATGATTTTTTAACCTGCAAATAATATCCGAATACCATTATAAATATTTCGTGAGGAATTGCATTTCACCACTAATTAAACAATAAAAAGGAGCTGCAGAACGTCGTTAACGCACCTGCAGGTAGAGAGTGAAAGCACAGAGCATGAGACAAAAGCCTTATTTGTTGCAGGATCATAATGCTGAATCAACTATAGTTATAGTGAGAGAGTAACAACCTTTTGCTTTCATGTGTTTTAATACATATTTGGCAAAGAAAACTGGGCAGGTATATGCAAAGGTAGTGGCTTATTGACAGTTCTTTCTTGCTAGGCTGTGTCTGTCCCTTTTGAAACAGTGAAACTTCAAGAGCTGAAAAGAAGGGAAAGGTGCATTAACAAAGGAGATAAAAAAAAGCAAAATTAGGGTTGTTTTTAATTAATCCTTATTGTTGTGTGATTAGTTGGAAAATATTTTATCACACTTTACATTCCACCATAAATCCTTCTTAAAATCACATTAACTCTTTGTAAATAGGTTAGCACTTTATGAAGGGGACAGCATCACTCTTGCAGCAGTTTTAGCATGACTTAATACACTAGCTTATAGCTCAGGCAGAAACGTTATGAGGAATGATTATGGAGTGTGGATTGGAAGTGAGCGTAAGTGGGAAATGCATATCACATAATTTGCAGACCCTTATCTCTATAGGAGGGGCAGGACCTTGGGTAACAATTAAGCTTGATCGGTGTTTTATTCTGACAAGCCACGTAGGGAGACTTCTTTAGGATCTAAAAGGTTTGGGATGTTCCTCTGGCTACACTGCACGCAGGGCAGTTGTGTACCCAGGGGGCTTATTTTGAGCACCCATGTACCTCTCTTAAGTTTGACATCAGGGGCCACTACACATGACACGTGTGTGGTATATATTTTGTGGTGCCTGGCATGCTGCTTTATGTGGGTAAGACCACTCAGATGGTGAAATCACGCATATCACAGCAATCATTTTAGCACCAGGTTAAAGGATAAGAGATTAAGAGGATCTCTGAGGAAGCGGAAGTTTCGCGAAACACGTCAAGCCACACCCCCTCCCTTTTCCCGAACTGCCCGTGTCCTACTATTTTTGTGCTGTATCTTTTATGGTTCAATGAATGCAAAGTTTTATGATACTACTTCTGCTTAGACCCTTCTTGAAGGCAGCACCCTAGCCATGCCAGTGCTCGTTGAATTTAAATTTTATCTATGGCGTTATGCCTAGTTGTTTTCAGGTAGATATAGATGGTGTTAGATATGTGGGTATGTTTGTAAAATGAAAGTTTATGTTATATATACAGGGATATGGTGAAAATGATGTACTTTCCTGGTTTAGTTGTTGTAATTTAAATATCATGTGATGTGATTAATCTATTGATACCATTTTGAGCCAGAAGAAGAGAGCATGTGGCTCTCGAAACGTCATTGCGTTGATATGTGTGAAATAAATATTTGAGCATACTGATTATCCTGCTGTGCTGCCTTTTATACTTGTACTTGGCTATAAAGGGGTTCACGTTGCAGCAATTTTCTAAAGGGCAAGTTATAGTGATCTGAAATGCCACTTCAAAGTAACATAGAATTGGCCAACTGTACGTCTTACATGAGCTAGTATTAATTGAGAACATGTACAGTTGCTGTGTGGCTCCTTGCTATCCTGTTTTAAACTTTTCTCAGACAGAACCTACTATACAGTTTCAATTAATCCTTAGTCAACATATGTTATTAAGATCTACAAATAAAACTCCCTGTAAGGAATTCTGTTTATAGTACTGGATTTAATGTTTAGTGGTAAATAAATAGAATGGTGTAATAATATAAAGGACATCTGACTGCCCAATGTAAAATGTCCATAAGCAGACACTTGTAGTTTGCATGGATTTGTTTACATCAAAACTATTAAACTGCAGACTGTAGTAAATAGCCAGACTAGAGAGGGGGGTAGCAAATTGGCAATTTCATTACCTACTGGAAGCAAACTGGAAATGTCATCACTTACTGGTAGCAAACTGGCAATTTCATTATATACAGTATATAATGAAATTGCCAGTTTGCTACCAGTATGTAATTAAATTGCCAGTTTGCAACCAGTATGTGATGAAATTCCAATTTGCAGCCAGTATTTAATGAAATTGCTAGTTTGCTACCAGTATATAATGAAATTGACTGCTACCAGTATATAATGAAATTGACCATTTGCAACCAGTATGTGATAAAATTCCCATTTGCTGCCAGTATATAACCCATTTGCTGCCAGTATATAATGAAATTGGTATATAATGAAATTGATAGTTTGCTACCAGTATACGGTATAATGAAATTTCTTTATATATTGATAGTTTGCTACCAGTATACGGTATAATGAAATTTCTTTATATAATGACAGCAAATGAGAATTTCTTCACATACTAGTTGCAAAATTTCTTCACATACTAGTTGCAAACTGTCAATTTCATTATATACTGGCAGCAAATGGGAATTTCATCACATACTGATTGGCAATTTCATTACCTACTGGAAGCAAACTGGAAATTTCATCACTTACTGGTAGCAAACTGGCAATTTCATTATATACTTACAGCAAATGAGTTATGAATTGTACCAAGAACATGTGAACGGTAGCTATTATTACAATTTTTAAAATTCATTTTAATAACCACAGCTCGACAACTCGGCTGTCATTAAAGTTAGAAAAAAATCATCTGGTAAAGTGTGTCCAGTTACAAGTTTTTTAAGTCTACGATGTTTGTTTTCTACTGATATTTTTTGTATAAGGTTTAGTAGCAACCAGAGATTACATTATTTATTATGGAATCAGAAATGAGCAACGTTATTTTGTGTAACCAGATAATGCATTGGCAAAACACGGTATGTGCCATACCTTCTCATTTAAAGTGGCAAAGATTGTGTTAGTTTAGATGCTTGAGAAGGTTCTATTCATCCAGGTCATGGTATATCTGTTGTATTCAATTAGATCAACTGGACTTGAAGTTTAGTTCTTGAAGACGTTTCGCTAGATCCGACTGGCTTTCTCAATTCAGAATGACTTGTACAAGAATCTGTGGCACTTATATACCCTGGAAAATCCCAATTAGCATATCACAGCCAAGTGTTAAGGGCGTGATTGGATAGTGGCTAAGAGGTGTTATAGGAACGCCCAGAGTAAGGTGTCAAAACAGTATTGTACATGGCAGACAGTTGGTGTCGAAGCCCCCCACCTCTATTTAGGCTTGGTTTCTTCATTTTCACATAAATGGCCTCCTTAACACCTCTCTTGAACCAGTCACGTTCCTTGCCAATATTGCCACAGATTCTTGTACAAGTCATTCTGAATTGAGAAAGCCAGTCGGATGACTAGCGAAGCGTCTTCAAGAACTAAACTTCAAGTCCAGTTGATGTAATTGAATACAACAGATATGTTTAGTTTAGATGTTCGTTCTGGATACCCATAGTTGTTAAAGGATGTGGACACTCCTCTGACAAACATATTACAGCACAAGCAAGAACTCCCAAAAACTTACTTTTACAAAACTTACGGTACAGTACGGCAAGGGACAGACTTTAAAGTAAATATCTACATTTTGGAATGGCGGGGAGAAAGTATTGCAAGGTTTTGTGCTGTCCTGCTTTTGCTGTCAAAGATTTAAAGGGCATTTATCGTCAATCTTTTAAATGCCCTTAACCACATTTTTTTAAAATACTACTATTAAGGCTGATAGTCGGCTCCTGTATGGACACTCGGTCGGGTGTTATTGAGGATCCGATCAGCTTAAGTAATGGTTATGGGTGGGAAATTCTATTGTACGGATTTAGAGAAAGTGCAAAATAAAAATAGGTTAACTCAAGAAGGAATTGTATTCTACATAAACATATTATGGACATTAAAACATGTAGGTTTACATATTACATATTAAATAATGGTGTTGTGTCTATTATAACTAGAGGTGGATCCGGATAGTCAGACCGGATCAGACACGGAACCCCTCGGTTCAGAAATCCAAATGAGCTGTCCGAATCTGGACAGATCATCCATATTTCGGGATTTCGGGGCCTATTTTCTATAATTATCGTACGTTCAAGGATTATCGAAAAAACCTTGAACGTTCTACAATCCTCAAAAATATGACTGGAAACTCAAAAGTAGTCTCTGATCGTATTTTCGAGGATTATCGGACATTCGAGGCTATTTTCGATAATTCTCGAAATAACCTTGAACATTCAATAATAAGTGAAAATTCATTCCGTTTTTGGAATTTCGTATCTTTGTGATTTTTCAAGTGTTTTCAGCCTTTTTACTTCCTTTCTGGTACTAGCAAAAGATATATACTTTTCTTCTGTGTTCGCACTGGTGGCTTAGTGGACTAATGCTCTACTTTTAGAGTTTGCAGGTTTAAATCCCTTGTAAGAGTCAAGACTTCTGTGCTGTAATGTAATTGCAGTCAGCTTTAAAGGTCAAGACAGGCCACAGCTTCCCTGTTTTGTTTCCCTGTTGAAATGCTGTGCTCAGAGGTGTTCAGTGGACAATTAGTGCATGGCCACACTGCGCCGCAAATGCAATTACACACGGAATCGCATCAAAAATGTGCTAGTGTGGCCTAGCCCTTAGAATCCTAGCAACACAAAGAAATGGATTGTGGGAGCTGACCCCTAATTTCAACAGGTTTAATTTTAACTAATTACCAGGAGAGTTGAGGAACAACTTGTGCCTTTGTGAATGTGTTTGTATATTGAGACAATGTTATCTAGTAATTTTAGTCTCTTTCAACACATTTATTGTAAATCTTTAGGTTTGCATTCACATCAATTGTTTTTTTTTTTTTACTATCCCTATGGCTGTTGCCCCTCCCCCCACATACTCAATAACCCATTTTAATTGTTTGGTTGGTGGCCTCCTCCAAAAGCATTGCACCCTATGTTGTACACCTACACATATGCACCATACATCAGCTGACCTGCTCTTAAAAGTCAAACAAAAGATTAATAACAGATCGCAATGCACCACAATGCACCGTGTTAAGTGTGATTCCACTGGGAAGCTTTAATGGCTCTGTGCACTGCTCTCATATTCTTCCATTATAGCACTTAAACCTTTTGGTCTGTTACATTGTTTTACTGATGGTTAAAGGAGAAATAAACATTTTTAATTAATGTGAAGTTTTTTTTTCCCATTGTCCAGCAATAGATTTAACAAAGAAGTTTTTGAAATGCACGTGCCACAAATGTTTTAACATAGTGACACCAATGACTCACCAAAATGAGATGCTGCAGAGACCCAATTCTGTCACAGATCATGCTACAGCAGATTCTGCCTCTCAGACACACATTTGCCAGTTTGCTACCTGTTTATAATGAAATTGTCAGTTTGCTAACAGTATGGGATGAAATTCTTTGCTGCAGGTATATATGAAATTGCCAGTTTGCTACCAGTAGGTGATGAAATTGCCAATTTGCTACCAGTAGGTGATTAAATTGCCAGTTTGCTTCCAGTAAGTGATGAAATTGCCAGTTTGCTACCAGTATGTAATGAAATTGCCAGTTTGCAACCAGTATGTGATGAAATTCCCATTTGCTGCCAGTATGTAATGAAATTGCCAGTTTGTAACCAGTATGTGATGAAATTCCAATTTGCTACCAGTATTTAATGAAATTGCTAGTTTGCTACCAGTATATAATGAAATTGACCGTTTGCAACCAGTATGTGATAAAATTCCCATTTGCTGCCAGTATATAATGAAATTGGTATATAATGAAATTGACAGTTTGCTACCAGTATACAGTATAATGAAATGTGATTATATAATGACAGCAAATGAGAATTTCTTCACATACTAGTTGCAAACTGTCAATTTCATTATATACTGGTAGCAAACTGGCAATTTCATTATATACTGGCAGCAAATGGGAATTTCATCACATACTGGTTGCAAACTGGCAATTTCATTCATACTGGTAGCAAACTGGCAATTTCCACTTACTGGTAGCAAATTGGCAATTTCTTACATACTGGTAGCAAACTGGCAATTTCATCACCTACTGGTAGCAAATTGGCAATTTCATTACCCTGGAAGCAAACTGGAAATGTCATCACTTACTGGTAGCAAACTGGCATTTCATTATATACTGACAGCAAATGAGAATTTCATCACATACTAGTTGCAAACTGTGAGTTTGTAACAGTAGGTGATGAAATTTCCAGTTTGGTTCCAGTAGGTGATGAAATTGCCAATTTGCTACCAGTAGGTGAGAAATTGCCAGTTTGCTACCAGTATGTAATGAAATTGCCAGTTTGCAACCAGTGTGTGATGAAATTTCCATTTGCTGCCAGTATATAATGAAATTGCCAGTTTGCTACCAGTATGTAATTAAATTGCCAGTTTGCAACCAGTATGTGATGAAATTCCAATTTGCAGCCAGTATTTAATGAAATTGCTAGTTTGCTACCAGTATATAATGAAATTGACCATTTGCAACCAGTATGTGATAAAATTCCCATTTGCTGCCAGTATATAATGAAATTGGTTATATAATGAAATTGATAGTTTGCTACCAGTATACGGTATAATGAAATTTCTTTATATAATGACAGCAAATGAGAATTTCTTCACATACTAGTTGCAAACTGTCAATTTCATTATATACTGGCAGCAAATGGGAATTTCATCACATACTGGTTGCAAACTGGCAATTTCATTACATACTGGTAGCAAACTGGCAATTTCATCACTTACTGGTAGCAAATTGGCAATTTCATTACATACTGGTAGCAAACTGGCAATTTCATCACCTACTGGTAGCAAATTGGCAATTTCATCACCTACTGGAAGCAAACTGGAATTTCATCACT
>CM033470.1:243512932-243666625 GCA_019447015.1 Hymenochirus boettgeri
ACGATTAAGCCCCGATACCGTCAGATCCGACGGTATCGGGGCTTAATCGTTAATGTGTGTACCCAGCTTTAGTCCTTCCAGTTCACCCACTGGAGCAGGCTTTTTCTTTCTGGAAAAATGGATGGTGGTTTACATCCATGCACCAATTATAGGGGACTCAATAAAATAATCAAGTAACACTACACACTCATCGTTGGACTTTTTGAGATCCTTAAAGAAGCAAGATTCTCCCACAATTAAGATCACAGGGGTGCCTATAACTTATCTGCATCTGAAAAGGTGATGAATGGAAAACTACGTTTAACACATGCAATGTCTATTATGAATAACAGTATGACAGAGTTTGTCAACAACATTTTTAGAGATCTTTAGAGATATTTTATTTACTCCAAAAACTTACATTCTCATCGCATTCATGTCTGCCAAGTCCTGAAGCATAAACTTTATGCTAAATTAGAGAAGTGCCTCTTGGATGTCCATTTTCTGTGTTATCTAGTTTCCGCTTAATGGTTTGAGATAGATCCTGCCATTATTAATTGGACCTGTCCAGTTGGCACGCGTGCCATTCAATGTTTCCTGGGGTTTGCCAATTACTACCATCAATTTAAAGCTTCTTTTCTATTATTGCTCCATCCATGACCTCATCAAAAAGGGTGGCAAAACAAATTCATGAACATTGAAAAAAACTTAGATTTAGAAATAGAGGTAGATGCATCCAATTATCAGCTATCAAATTATCTCTGAAAAAATGGGGACACCTTCTGGAAGGAGCCAAGCATTCAATCACCATCTTCACTGTCTATTAAAACTTGGGAGTATATCCAAAGTTTTAAAAGATGAAATTCTTTCCAAGCTCGTTGGGCCTCATCCAGATCTTTTTTGTCGAAAGACACTTCTGACTGACAAAGGGTGATTATTCCTGTCACAAAGATTCTATCCTCCATAACTCCTCAACTTTGCCTTCAGATCCAGGCTGCTCAGAATTCTGCTGCTATAGACACTCCACCCAATAAAGTATTAATTCCTTCTGCCCTCCAAAGATTTATCCTATTACAAACTCATAGTTCTAAACTGGCTGGACATCTAGGCATACACAAAACATTTGATCTACAAAATCATTTTGTCTGGTGGCCTTCCTAAGAAGGGAGTTTTCTGTGTCCCTGGATTAAACCCATTATGCTTTCCACAAGACTTTCTCTCAGCTTAAGTCCCTGCGGCCATTGATACTTTGAAAAAGTCAATCATTTGGCAAGCTGCCAGTGTATGCCTCCTGAAATTCACTTTTGTATAGAAAGAGGCCCCAGACCCCAGAATTCCACCAATATTTGCAGTAGGAGACCAGGTTTGGCTCTCATCTACATATATTAATCTGTGGTTCCCTTCTCTAAATTGGAACCAAAGTTTGTAGGGCCCTTCTATAATCTGAAACTTGTGGATACTGCTGCAGTATGACTTCAGTTACCACCAAATATGCACATTTCTAATGTTTTCCATCTATCTTGTTTTAAAGGGCATGTCCACTCCTTTTTGTAACTTTTCTGTAGTGTAGGGCTCCCTCCCCCAGCCCCAACTGCTATAGTAATATTTATAAACGCCCCCAATCTATACTTACTTTGCCTCTCACCCCCGAAGTTCTGTCACGGCCCTCTTCTTGCATGAAGCTGCAAGCAGGGGGCCGGACCGGCAGCTGTGTCCGTGATTGACTGAGAAGCAGCCAATCACGGATGCGGCTTCCAGCTATCCAAAACGCCAGAGGAAAGAGGTAATGTAAGTATAGTTCGGGGGGAGTTTTTGCAAATATTACTATAGCGGTTGGGGCTGGGGGAGGGAGCCCTACACTACATGCTAGGGGGAGGGAGAGGAAAACGGGTGAGAGAGGGAAGGAGAGGGAGGGCTACAGCGCACATGAGTCCTATATGGACACAGCCAGGCTCCTTCCTGGTGGTCACTTTTTGGGACTTTACAGGTACATTACAGGAGAACCATTTGGAGCAGGGATGTAAGGTATGGATTTTTATACACTACACAGTGGGGCTAGTAGTGGGTTAAATTCTAGTTTTGGGGGTGGACATGCCCTTTAAATCTTTGGCCTCCAACCAATTCTCCACTTCTTCTCAACCACCAGTGCCTGTTTCTATTGAAGGCCAAGAAGAAATTGATTTTGAAAAAAATTCTTGTTTCTTCAATCGTTCTCTCCAATATCTTATCTTATCCACTGAAAGGGTTCTGGCGCAGAAGAAAAGATCTTGGATTAAGTACTTTGACCTATACACTCCTAGACTGGTCAAGCTCTTAAATAGGAACCATCTTGAGAAGACTGGCCCTTGGGGACCAGTGGCCCCGGTCTGATGCCATGGTGTCATACGTTGACGCCATCAGCGGCGCAATGATATTGTGACATAAGTGCGCCAGACTGTCTGTAAGATTCCAATTAAGCTGTTCACTTTCTAACAGTGCCTATCTGTAGCTCCGCTACCCCTGGCTCACCTATCTTTTGTCTGTGCCTTGCCCATGCTAATTCTTGTGCCTTGCTTCCAGTATCCATCTCCTTTCCAGTTTCCAATATCCAGCTTCTTTCCAGTATCCACCTCTATGCTCCCCTGCGCATGCCAGACTCCTCCAGGAGGACAGGGATGGGGCAGAAACTTTTTATACACAGAAAGGCTCCTACTCTTCAGTTTCCTGGACTTGGACTAGACACTGCAGGACAACCATAAGGAGCAGAGGAGAAAGTAAGGATTTTTTAACACTACATAGGGGAGTCAGCAGTGGGTTAAATTTCAGTTTTGAGGGTGTACATGCCCTTTGATGAAATAAAAACATGCAGTATTTCCTTTAAAATTAGCTAATAATCACATCTTTAGCTGCAGCCTGTGAGAAATTATATTGGGTGAATGTTCAAAGTTTCTGCTTCCAGTCGGTTGAGTGACATACCCTGACCTCACCCTGGGGGAGAAGCATGCTCAGTTAAAGGGACAGTTCAGTGGAAACTATCAATATTTGTTAAATTGTTAGTTTGTGCAATGCCTTTTTAGTTATTCTACATATTCTCTCCCATTTTGAAAAATCAGTTGATTTCATAACCTTTGCTGTTCCCTGCTATTGACATTAGTGAGCAAACTTGGTTTTCGGGCCTAGACACTCTCTTTTTTGGCTATTAGCCAATGTTTCATACGGTGCTCCCTTGCCAGGTCCTCTACCAATGACCCTTTGCTATAGCACAAGCAAAATGGATGCAAGGGGCACACTTAAAGTGTAAATGAACATTTATTAAATTACATCAAACTACAACGTTTCAGGGATCACCATGTCCCTTTCATGAGGTATCATGAGATACCTGATGAAAGGGACAAGGTGATCACTGAAACGTTGTAGTTTGATGTGATTTAATAAATATTCACTTACACTTTAAGTGTGCCCCTTGCATCCATTTTGCTTGTGTTGACATTAGTGAGCTGACATTTCAGGTTCTATCGGTTTTTATCCTTCCCAGGAAGCACCACTACCTTGTAATGTTCCTAACAGTAATTTCTACTGATTGGCTGTTGGATGGGTCAAACATGCTCAGATCTCTACTGAGCAACTGAATCAACCCAGGCGCTGGGTCAAGGGCAAGACCATAACGGTCTCTACTAGGGGGCCTGCAAAGAGGAAGTTAGTATTTCGGTTGCATTAATTTATACACAGACAAAATGTTGAATTGGCAGATTAAGGTCATTGGGATGAAAAAAATGTATTTGCACTGAACGTCCCCTCTAAGACATAATGTAAGGGAAAACTGACAGTTGAAAAGGGGAACCTATTAATGCAGGCAGAGGATGGTCACATGACTACAAGCTGGTCACATGGCTAAAAACAAATGTTAAAGCAGGAATAACATTGCTGAATCTTTCCAACAATTACTTCTCACAAATGTTATTGATGTGATTTAGGTTTTATTTTGAAGGTATGATGGAAGGCTTTATAAAATCCTTAACAGTTTGTAAAAATTGGAGCCCCCAGTTACCATTGAATGTTGCATGGTTACGGCCATTTTAAAAAGCATAAAAAACATTCCTTATAAATAATAATTTATTCCTTACATTAATTTCAGATGTTCCTTCATTGTCAGTATTTTGACATGCTTAGTCTGGTAAACTGTCCTCTTCTGTTTAAATGTTGTCATCACTGGGCAAATACAGTACGACAGCAACAAAACATAACTGCAATTTGTGAGTGTCTCATTTAAACCAAGTAAGAAACCAGATGCCAAAGAAAAGTAATTGGAGAAATATGAACAACTAGGACTCCCATAAATATTGCAACACTTGTATTTCATAACTGTGTGTAAACTTTATTCACAAAGCACCTAGTTGCACCTAGTGATGTAAATGGTAATTTCCTTGTTATTTAATATTTGCATAAATAAGTCAAGTGCAATGGCATGTTACAACAGCTCAACCGAAAAGCAGCTGTGACAGAACTGCATAGTTGATGCCAGTATGCAGCTTTCAGTAGTAAACCTTGCAGTCATGTTGCTAAGGATATACATAGACAGAATTTTTGGATATAAATAGCTCAGACAAGTATATTAGTATCTGTATTCCCAATCATTAGAGATTAAACAAGGCAATATTTTGACATACAAATGGAACTGTGTACATTTCTAATGAAACCTCATAGTAAAAATGAAAAAAAAAGGTAGAACAATTGCTATAAACACGAAAGTAATAGTGGAATCACATCTAATGACAGTTTTCCATTGTAAGTGATGGACAATAATGAATCTCATTTGCTACCAAAATCATAAAGGTAACACGCAAACATGGGGCATCTGTTAGACTGTTATGTCAGAATGGGAAACTTGCTTAAAGGGCATGTCCACCCTAAAAATAACCCTTTGGTATATAGTAGAAACCCTCCTGCCCACACCCAACCGCCAAGTTATTTCTCTTAAAAAAGTATCAGAACATTACTTACAGCCACTTCTCTCCCGCAGTGCACTGATCCGGCTCCCTGCTTGTCTGAACTTGCATGCAGGGGCTGGACCAGGACCTGAGAGGCAGCCAATCACAGACGCAGCTGCAGTCAATGGAGAGCGCCGCAGGAACGAATGTCTGTAAGGGGAGTTCTGAGCTTTTTTTAACAAAAATAACTCAGCTGTTAGGGGTGGACAGGGGGCATCTACAATATGCCCAAAGGGCTATGTGCAATGGCAGCAAAGTATGGATACGGATGGCGGGAAGGAGGGGGGGAAGGAATCCCCCCAGGAGGCGACAGAAGAGGCAGAGACCTTTGGAAAGGAAGACAGCTCCTATCCTTCAGTTGCCTGGACTTTGGACAAGCACTGCAGGAGAACCATAAGGAGCAGAGGTGTAAGGTAAGGATTTTTTTTAAACTACACAGTGGGGCCAGTAGTGAGTTACATTTTGGTTTGGGGGGTGGATATGCCCTTTAACGCTAAAAATAATTAAGCTCTATTGATTTCCTGAATTGCTCATTCATAACATGGTTACACAGCTAGAAAATTAACCACTTTCAAACAAAAAATAAAACTACAGATACAAACACTAGTATACAGTCTGTCATGACAGAATAATGTTTAAGTCTTATAGTGAGGCATGGAAGGGTTCCCCACTGGACCTGGTTAATGTCAGATGGACACTGGAGGTTAAGTAGAGTTCATATTTAGGTCACAGACAGGCCAATAATAAATGAAACCTAAAGATATAATTTTACAGGAATGTGATATACATATACCAATACTGTATTTATAAATGGAAGGATAACCCAGTCAAATCAATACCACACAATACCATAGAACTGTGGGAGATATTAATATCTCAGATTATATGTGTCCGGAGTAAGTCGTGTTTGATAATGATTGTAAGTAAGTAAGAATATTAGATTGTTGAGTTATAGCATATAAAGATTTGTTATAAGTGCCCGTGTAAATTGAGGGTTAAACTAAGGCTTGGGACATGTCGAAATTTGTGCTCATGCAGATGGGAGGAGGAAATACTTTGTGGAGTCCTTTAAAGATGGGACACTTTCTAAGGTCTAGTGTGATACTTTGATGTCCAATCAGATTGGGGTGTGTCGAGTATTTTCTTCCTGCCTCTGGAACCCAGAATTCTGTAAGCTCTGGTATTTTCTCCTTTTTATTTTATTTAACCGTTTTGTACTTTATTGTAGGTCTATATTTGTAACATCATTTCCTAATATTTTTGTATTATATGCACTTTCCACCTTTTGAAATATTAAATCTAAAATTTAAGTTTTGTCTTTGATGCTCTAAAACATATGTATCAAACTCAAGGCCCACGGGCCGAACCCAGCCCGTCTGGCCGTTGTTTTTTGCCCCCAGTGACTGTACAACATCCAAGACATACTACATTGCTATCTATTTTCAGTTCCAAGAAACAGCTGGTCGCAGTATCTAGCAGGCAGATGTAAAAACACTGCTTGTGACTGCACAAATGGGACTTGCACAAATGGGACTTGCACAAATGGATAGCAGCGTAATAAGGCATGGATGCAGTTACAGCTGTAACAACTGATCGTATATTCGTCCCATCTCTTTTTGATTATGGCCCCTAATGTGATTGAGTTTGAAACCCCTGCTCTAAAAGAACTCAGCCTCTGAAAGTTACATGTGTTTGGATAATCTTTAAGCGTATTGAATGCTTTGCTTGTGTAAATGCTAATGTTGAATGTCTGATCCTAATTAACCCTTTTTTATTAGAGCATTAATGCTTGGATTAAGTTATTTAAGCCTTGTGCTAAAGAACTGTATCCTTGTGAGGGTATCAGTCTTTAAAGACAAACTCAGTGCATTATTAAAAAACATACGTACTAACAGTTCTCCCTTCTCTTTTTTTTCCAATCTTTTATTTGGCAAGGTATGCTGATGATGCCAACCTTTTTTAGACAAAACAAGGAGGTCCTGATCAGCCTCTGTGAAGAAAGAGGTATTGATATCATGTATAAGTCCAAAGAACTGCTGATAGGGCATTGTTGGAAAGTGACCAGGAGCAGCAGAACTATACAACTGAGTCTGGAAGCTATGTCGATTCAGCTATGCCAGAGAGGACTGTTTACTTGGATCCTCTCAGCATGAGGATACTACAGTGCAATACTGTAATTCTTCCCTGTAAAAGGATTTACAATTGTTGGGCTCAAATGAGCCAAAGCTACGTCTTCAATTAATGGGGATTATGATGCTTTAAAGAAAGCCCTGATAATGAAATATTTACTGCAGGAAGTTCCATATACTGCAGAAAGTCCCTACTAACAGCCACTCAGCCAAAAACTGCAAAACAGAATGCTGACATTGCAGACTTTTATGTCACCTACAAGGTGCCAACATATCAGAATGGTCCAACTTTACAAAGATCACCCAGCAGGAAGGAGCTTAACAACAGGGAAGCAGCACAGCAGAATGTCAAGGCTGGTGAAAACTTTCCTGAAGGGCTCAGTTAGAACTTGCGTCATAAAGATGAATACAGATGTTTTATATGTAACCAGATGGTACATGTAAGAGCTTCCTGTCCAGAAAGGAAGGGAGCAGTTTCACCTGACAATCCAGCGCTAATGTTGGTATCTGGTAAGACAGAAAATATATTTCATCACATGCAGCCTATTATTGAGGGCGATAAAGTTACCCAGGGGTTACAGGATATAGGAGTCCTAGTTCGTTCTCTGGTTGAATTCAGGTATATATAATTTTAACTCCTCATAAATGAGCACCAATTTTCTTTAAATACCAGCCAAGTTATATAGCATCCATTTAATAGTGAAAATATAACTTTCTAAAATTTCCTGTAGCGAATACAAGCAACAAAATAACTTCTCTGTGGATGTAGGTTTCTCCAAGTGTTCTCTATCCTATCATTACAGGACTGCAGGATAGCACCTTGCCCATGTGTGTTTAAAGGCCATTTAAACTGGAAATTATAATTCTTTCCAACCACCACTGTACCATTTTTTGGTTGATCTGTCCCTTATTTCTTTAGATATCCAATCTGAAACATCTTACATTTCAGCTTTCAATCAAGTAATCATACTTTTCTCCTATAAACAATTTTGCTGTAGCTTGAATAGTGACAGAGTTTTGACAGATGGTATGCTTAATTTCACAGAAAGTCAGGTTAGATGGAACGGGAGTGGTTAAAGTGGTTAAAAGAAGGAGGAGTGATACTTACCTTGAGCAAATCTGTAGTGAAGAGAAAAGAGATCAAGCACACTCATACCCTTCCAGGTCAGAGACAGTAATGCTGGGTGCTCCGGGCAAATAGCGTCCAATCTAGGAATAAATTCCATGATATATGGTGTTTATTGAAACACAGTGTTATTTGATGTTTTAATAAACACCATATATCAAGATTGGTGTGCATGGTCTTTTGAATTTATTCCTGTATTGAAGGCACACACACCTCAGAGTAAGTGCTAATTACATGTATTCAATTATAGATTAAGATCAGACAAAGTCATTTGCACTTTAAGTATAATGACCTTTGTAATTCTATACTTTAAATCTAATCAGCTGTGTTCTGCAGACTGCAATGATTTCTATTCAGCCGCGCATTTGAGCAGATATGTGTAATGTGGTGTTCAGATTTAACCCTTTGACTGCCACAGATCGTATATTCACGATCTGTGCAGAGAATGCTTTAACTGCCACAGATCGTGAATATACGATCTGTGCTTTCCCCTTTAAAAAAAAAAAATCTGCCTGCACTAGGGGCGATCAGGGGGCAGAATTCAACTCCCCCCCTAGCCCCCTCGATCCCCCATAAGTTTTGTCCAAGACTGATGTGGGGATCGGGAGATAACTTTCTTGCAGGAGCCAGGAGCAGCAGCCGGCAGCAGGAGGAAGAGCAGGTCCGTGCGATAAGGGAAACCCCGGTGAGATCACATGATTTCCTGCTTCACCGGGGTCTTCCCTTAGGCTTCCCCTGGTCTCCCCCTGGTGGTCTAGTTGAGGTACTGCACTGTGATCTCCAGATCATGCTGCAGTACCTAGTATAGCACAAGCTGTCATGCTGACAACTTTTACTATATATTTTGTGAATGGAACTCAAAGTTCCATTCACAAATAGGATTTTTTTTTTTTTTGCTACATAGCGAAGACTTAGAAAAAAAATGGGGACAGAGATCAAAATTTGGTGATCACTTCTGATCACCAAATTATTGATCTTTGCCAATGAATGAAAAATCACTTCCTGGAAAATGATTTCCGGTAAGTGATTTTTCCGATCGGATTTCAAATTGGAAAACGGGCAAGCTTCCAAGCTTCCCAATGTCCCCGGTTATATCGGTAAAGTAAACGCAGATACTTATTTGTATGATTTCACGGGAAACTAAGCCTATTTTATAAGGAAATTTTGCAGAGGTACCAAAAAAAGACCGGACTAAATTTTTAGGATCAGTAAAGTGTGTAAAAACGTGTGTCTCTCCATACTAACCGGTTTTCACTAAAATACCACTAAAAGGGGGAGAGTGTGTGTGTGTGGGTTGTGGTTTTTTTTCTTGTAACTGCACTTCTACATGCGTCCCATTTGAGCTAGTTGGTGGCCTCGTCTCTATTTGCACCCATGCAAATGGCACACCGTTTGATTCAGGAGATGTGGGAGATTGCTATTTAGTGGGTTTTTTTGCTTGTCAAGTGGGTTTAGGTAGGATTTCAACCTTTGAATCATCTTATTTTATTTTTCACAAAACCTCCTAAAAACTGGAATTCTTCATGTATGTATGAAGGCATGGCACCGTAACGTAGCTGAAGGTGTGTAGATTCCAAAAATATATAGTTTGTGGGGGGAATTTCCAAGTTTCGGTGCTGTTTCCTTAGAAGTAGGGTAGGCTGTTCAAATTACAGAGCACTTTGATTTTTTCTTGTAATTGCTTTGGCATTGCCCATTTGAGCTAGTTGGTGGCCAGTCTCGTGTCACCCACACATATAGCATACCGTTTGATGCAGGATATGTGGAAGAGTGCTATTTAGTGGGGTTTTTTGCTTGTCAAGTGGGTTTAGGTAGGATTTCAACCCTTGAATCATCTTATTTTATTTTTCACAAAACCTCCTAAAAACACAGAGTTCTTTGGATCACTGGGTCTGGAATTCTTCATGTATGTATGAAAGCATGGTACCGTAACGTAGCTGAAGGTGCATAAATTCCAAAAATATATAGTTTGTGGGGGGTATTTCCAAGTTTAGGGCTGTTTCCTTTGAAAAAGGGTAGGCTGCTCAAAAAACAGAGCACTTTGATTTTTTCTTGTAATTGCATTTGTGCATGTGTCCCATTTGAGCTAGTTGGTGGCCACGTCTCTTATGTGCACCCACACATATAGCATCCCGTTTGATGCAGGATATGTGGAAGAGTGCTATTTAGTGGGGTTTTTTGCTTGTCAAGTGGGTTTAGGTAGGATTTCAACCCTTGAATCATCTTATTTTATTTTTCACAAAACCTCCTAAAAACACAGAGTTCTTTGGATCACTGGTCTGGAATTCTTCATGTATGTATGAAGCATGGCACCGTAACGTAGCTGAAGGTGTGTAGATTCCAAAATATATAGTTTTGTGGGGAAATTTATAAGTTTCGGGGCGGGTTCCTTAGAATTAGGGTAGCTGTTCAAATTACAGAGCACTTTGATTTTTTCTTGTAATTTCATTTGTGCATGTGTCCCATTTGAGGTAGTTGGTGGCCACGTCTCTGTGTACACCACACATATGGCATACCGTTTGATTCAGAACATGTGGGAGATTGATTTAGTGTGGGGGTTTATTTGCGGGGGCATTTCCAAGTTTTGAGGCTTGTTGAAATTACAGAGCACTTTGATTTTTTTCTTGTAATACACTTGTGGCATGCGTCCCATTTGAGCTAGTTGGTGGCCACGTCTCTGTGTGCACCCACACATATGGCATACCCTTTGATTCAGGGCGTTTCGAAGATTGATAATTGACAAGTTTTTTTGACATGACATGGAAATTTGCCATGATTTTTAAGGTTGAATTGTATTTTTATACATTTTTCCTGAAAATCTGGTAAGAAAGCAAAATTGTACACGAAGCTGCGCCCACACCATTGGTGGTATGCATAAAAGAATCACACCATTGTGTAGCTGAAGGTGTGTTAGAGTCCAAGAATATATAGTTTTGGGGGTATTTCTAATATAGAGGGGTGTTTAGTCTGACAAATCTGAAAAGTTGCTGTAATTGGGTCACTGTTCATTGGCTCACTTTGTGGCTCGTTGATTCCACGTCTGCGTGTGTAACCAAACATAGGGCATACCATTTGATTCAGGACATTTGGGAGATTTCTACCTTTTGAAGTTGTTTTTTGTTAAATTTTTCAGACAAATGCGAACTTCTACGAAGAACTGCGCCCACACCATTGATGGTATGAATGAACAAACTACAGTGTTACATAGCTGAAGGTGTGTAAATTTCAGGAATATATAGTTGTGTGGGGTTATTTCTAAGTTACGGGGTGTTTTGTGGAAAAACTGTAGACTGTCCAAATTCGGAGTTGGCTAATATTTTTGCTGTTTCTGATCCATCGTGCATTGTCTCCCTTTGTGGCTTTTCGCTTGCACGTCCGCGTGTGTAACCACACATATGGCATACCGTTTGATTCAGGACATTTGGGAGATTGAATTTAGTAACTTTTTACTTTCCATGAGGTTTTGGCATGATTTCTACCTTTTGAAGTTGTTTTTTGTTCATTTTTTCAGACAAATGCAACTACTTCTACGAAGAACTGCGCCCACACTATTGAAGGTATGAATTAACAAACTACAGTGTTACATAGCTGAGGTGTGTAAATTTCAGGAATATATAGTTTGTGGGGGTTATTTCTAAGTTACGGGTGTTTTGTTGAAAAAACTGCAGTGTCCAAATTCGGAGTTGGCTAAATATTTTTGCAGTTTCTGAGCCATCGTGCATTGTTTCACTTTGTGGCTTTTCGCTTCCACGTCCACGTGTGTAATCACACATATGGCATACCGTTTGATTCAGGACATTTGGGAGATTGATATTTAGTAACTTTTTTTACATTCCATGGGGTTTTGGCATGATTTCTACCTTTTTGAATGTTGTTTGATGTTAATTTTTTTGGAAAATCTGGTAAAAGTGCAAACTTCTACGAAGAACTGCGCCCACACCATTGATGGTATGAATGAACGAACTACAGCGTTACATAGCTGAAGGTGTGTAGATTTCAGGAATATATAGTTTGTGGGGGGTATTTCTGAGTTGGGAGGGCGTTTTGTGGAAAAACTGCAGACTGTTCAAATACAAAACTGGCTAATTTTTTTTGCTGCTACTGACATTTGGCACTGGTCACACTCTGGGTTAGTTGGTAGCCATGTCTTTGGGTACACCCATGAATGTGGCATACCGTTTTATTCGGGAGGGGTTAGGCTTTCATATTTGAGATGCGTTTGAACTTTCCTCCACAGTTTTTAGCTGAAATTTGCATTTGATTTTGTCTCTGATTTTACAGTTGAGGAAAAAAAGGAAAATGTGAGAAAATAACTTACAATTGGACGAAGAGCTGCGTCCGGGTATCTGCATTTTGATCGAAACTAACCTCACTCATAAAATCTTGTGGGTGTGTATTTTCTAAAAATATCTCACTTGTGTGGATATTTTAGTTAATTTGGTAGATATTCTATGTTAACTGTCAGTAGTGGTTATACATTTTAATTTGGTGTAATATTCTAGGAGGTGCAGTTTTAGTTTGGGGGGGTCTCCTGTACAGGAAAAGTCGGGTACCTACATATATCTGGTATCGTTGTACTCGGGAGTATCAGAGCTTTTAGAAACAGTAAGATTTTTGTGTGTAACCTTAAGATAACTATAAGTAAAAATGGGAAAAATACCTTAAGACTAAATCTAGACACATTCATATAGCAGAGAAGACACCTTTAAAATGGTTTTATTCAACATTGAGCTGGTTTAGTGGAGACATTGCACTGCTTGCAGAAAATTTTTCTTTTTCAAAATCTTTTTGTAAAATTGGACCAATTTTTGCCATAATATTTAACGCTTGCTGGGGACATGGTTTTCTTGTTTATTGTTGAAACCCTATTCAAAATCGATTGCAAAGCCATTTGTGAATTCGGTATTTGGGTGGGTTTTCTTCTGTGTACTCTAGTTTCCCTCACAATCATAAAGGAGAACTAATAAGATTTATGTGTGAAAGAAGGTGCTTAGATCATAAGCTCTTCAGGGCAGGGCTTGATGTGAATGTAACATTGTAATTGTCAATGTCGCCGAGGATCGCTACTAATCAATAATAACAATAAAATAAGTTGAAAGAGCACACCCGTAAAGGCATAGCTCCTTATTCTCCTGGGCTTCAATCAATACATTAAAGGAATAGTTCACTTTGGGAGTGAACTATTCCTTTAAGTCTTTAGTTTTCCTTCATGGTTCAAAAACAAAAAGTAAATACAAAAAAAAAAAAAACAGGTAGGAAGCTAACACTTTAAAGAGAGGAAACTACTATAAAAGAAGTATAAATCTGCTGACATTCTTTAATGTGTGTTTATTGATACTTTAGTTACTTCAAGGTAAAAACATTACTATACCTCTTGATGGCTTAAAAGTTTTTCCATGTCAGCTGCCATTTGGTTTTTGACACGAAGTAGAGATACCTTTTCTTTATTTAGGTTGCTGAAAGAGTAAATAGCAATGTTTATTTTTAAAATGCATCCTTAAGATTCTTTTTAACATTCAAAGAAAAAAAAAATTCTAATAATTATAAGCTGGTAACTAAATTTTTTCTTTAAAGATTGCTAAAAAAAAAAGATAGAAAATACACTTAAAGGGTATCTCCACCCTCTAAATATTTAAAAAAAAAAAAATAATGTAGGGAATCCCTGCCCACCCCCTACCACTATGTTAGATTGATAAAAAAGAACCACAAGAGGGTGGGAGGGAAAAGGGCTCCCCTGCACATGCCACTGTCCTCTCTGTGGACAAGGAGGAGGCAGAAACATTTCCCACAGGAAGACACCTCCTACTCTTCAGTTTCCTGGACCTTATACATGAACAGCAGGAGAACCATAAGGAGCAGAGATGTAAGGTAAAGATTATTTTAAACTACACGGTGGGGCCAGTAGTGGGTTATATTTTAGTTTTGGAGGTGGACATGCCCTTTAAATATTGTAAAACCAAACCCAATAACCAGGGATTTACATGTAATAGCACATATTTAGTTATTATTTTCACAAATCTCACATACTGATCTCTCCTTGACAGCACATTATTCCAGCCATCTTTTCAATGTTCTTTTTTTTTTTTAACTCCCAAGGAACAAGAAATTAAATTTCCTTTTGTGGAACACCTGCATATAAGTTTATACTAACCCTTTACCTAACATTACCCTAATTTAAAGGGCAGGTTTACCTCCAAGACAAGACCAAAACTAGGAACCCTCCAGAACCTAGTTTCGCAATGCAAGACACCTTTATGGCTGCACAAGGCTTTATTAAGCCACAAAATGACGCGTACACAAAAAGAATAAACAAACTTCATGGTGAATACTTTATTTCAGGAATGCCAAGGAGCCAGGGAAGTGTTGCAATACTACTGTTCCAGGTTTTGGGGAAATAACTGGGGAATATACGTGCCCTTTACAGAAATGTTTGGAAGTTAATACAATGTACAGATAAGTTAATAAACTATTTTTTAACAGAAAATTTATTTATTATAGTTTACATAAAAGCAAGACTTTTCTCTTGCTTTTTGGTTCTGCTGCATGAAGGGAAATATGAGACAAGATGTTCTACTATTTTATGACATTGCTCATTTGAAAGTGCTCAAATGTCAAAAATTATCTATTTATAATACACTGGCTACTTACATTCAGCTAATCTAAATTAAGCATTTCTTTTAAGTGTGCACGTAATAATAGTTTCTTTTGTTTACTTAAAAGTGCAGACTACAAAAACCGAAAACACCATCATTCTAACATAGGCAATATGGAGTCAACAAGTTACAATCTTTTGGCATATTTTTGTTATAAAACTTCATAAATGTAGTGACCTCTATTATGAAACCTTACTGTCTTATTGAAAAACTTTGGTCTTTTTATGGTGATGCACCTGAATTTCAGATTAATTAAATTGGCTTGAAAAAGCCAATTTACTGTTCTTTCTATTTCTTCTTCTTTTTCTTCTTCCGTTTTAGTCTTCCGCTTTTTTGGACCGTATTTCCTCCCACAGTTTTTGAGCTAGAGACATGAAATTCGGTACAGACGTGCAGTGCATATAGGAGGAGTGTGCTTTCTTCTAGCTAAGGAATCCGCGGAAGCGTTACGGCGTTATCCGGACATATTTTCCCATAGACTATAATGGTAACAATCCTCAAATGTGGATATTTCAAAACAGTTTTTTTCATGGTCATAAATACAAATGGTGATACCCCCAACCCCCCACACAGACCCATGTACACCCACCTACTGACCTACCTTTCCATTCCCATGGAAGCCATATTTAAAGGGTAACTAAAGTCAAAAAAACTAATTTAGATTTATCCTCAATAAAATATAGTTTTATGGTTATAAACACAAAAAAGACATACCCCTCAACCAGACCCAGGTACACACACCTACTAATCTACTTATCCATTACTGTGGCAGCCATACTTAAAGGGTAACTAAAGTAAAAAAAAAAAAATTTTGATTTATTCTCAATAAAAGATAGTTTTATGGTTGTAAACACAAAAAAGACATACCCCCTCAACCAGACCCAGGTACACACACCTACTGATCTACTTATCCATTACAGTGGCAGCCATACTTAAAGGATAACTAAAGTAAAAAAACTAATTTAGATTTATCCTCAATAAAAAATAGGTTTATGGTTGTAAACACAAAAAAGGCATACCCCTCAACCAGACCCAGGTACACACACCTACTGTTCTACTTATCCATTATCCATCCCCAACATGATACAGGTATACACAGCTACTGACTTACCCCTCCATTACTGTTGTAGCCATACTTAAAGGGTAACTAAAGTCAAAAAAACTAATTTTGACCAATCATCAAATTTTTTTTTTTTTTTTTAACTCTCAACCCGACACGGGTTTTTTATCCCCCAACCTGACATGTATACACACACACCAACTGACCTACCTGTAATGCATGTGACATATTTAAAGGGTAAGTAAAAAACCCTTGTCTGGTTGAGAGTTAAAAAAAAAAAAAAATTGATGATTGGTCAAATTAGTTTTTTTGACTTTAGTTACCCTTTAAGTATGGCTACAACAGTAGGAGGGGTAAGTCAGTAGCTGTGTATACCTGTATCATGTTGGGAGGATAATGGATAAGTAGAACAGTAGGTGTGTGTACCTGGTCTGGTTGAGGGGTATGCCTTTTTTGTGTTTACAACCATAAACCTATTTTTTATTGAGGATAAATCTAAATTCGTTTTTTTACTTTAGTTATCCTTTAAGTATGGCTGCCACTGTAATGGATAAGTATCAGTAGTGTGTGGTACCTGGGTCTGGTTGAGGGGGTATGTCTTTTTTGTGTTTACAACCATAAAACTATCTTTTATTGAGAATAAATCAAATTTTTTTTTTTTTACTTTAGTTACCCTTTAAGTATGGCTGCCACAGTAATGGATAAGTAGATTAGTAGGTGTGTGTACCTGGGTTAAAATCCACCAGAAGGAAGTACAAGCTTTCACAGAACACATTAATGCGGTGCCCAAAACATAAATTCACAAGGAAGAGGTACAAAACAACAACTGGCTTTCTTGGACTCCTTGGTAGAAGTTAAGGAAATGGTAAACTGGAAGTAGAGGTTTACAGAAAACCAACACACACAGATCAGTATTTGATGTTTGATCCCCCACCCTTTGAGATCACAAGCTGGGGGTCATCAGAACCCTGCAACACGAGCCGCACAACATCCCCACTGCACAGAGGCGAAGGCTAAAGAAATGAAACATCTCAGAGGAGCCCTTAAAACCTGTGGATATCCAGACTGGGCCTTTGTCAAAGAAGTAGAAGGAAAGAAAAGACACGAATACCAACAGTGAAGGGGAAAGCAAGACAGGAGAAGAACATGGTCATCCCTATGTAGCAGGGGTCTCTGAGAAATTAAGAAGAATTTTCAAAAAACATTGTATCCCTGTCTGCTTTAAAAACCGAACACACACTGAGGCAGCAATTGGTACATCCGAAAGACCCAATACCAAAACACAAGAAAGCGACATCATATATGCAGTGCAGTGCAGTGAAGAATGCTCTGATTTGTATGGGGGGAGACCAAACAGCAACTGCATCGACGTATGGCCCAGCACAGAAGACCAATTCCTCGGTCAGGACTCAGCCGTGTATCTGCATCTTAAGGATAAAGGACATCCCTTTGAAGATTGTAATGTTAACATACTGGCGAAGGAACGTGACTGGTTCAAGAGAGGTGTTAAGGAGGCCATTTATGTGAAAATAAAGAACCCAGCTAAATAAATAGAGTGGGGGGTTCGACACCAACTGTCTGCCATGTACAATGCTGTTTTAACACCTTACTCTGGGCGTTCCTATAACACCTCTTAGCCACTATCTAATCACACACCTTAACACCTGGCTGTGATATGCTAATTGGGATTTTCCAGGGTACATATATTGCCACAGATTCTTGTACAAGTCATTCTGAATTGAGAAGCCAGTCGGATGACTAGCGAAACGTCTTCAAGAACTACATTTCAAGTCCAGTTGATCTAATTGAATACAACAGATATACCATGACCTGGATAATGAGAACCTTCACAAACACAGGTAAGTAAAAACACACAATGTCCTCTTCCATTGACATTATTGACTTTTAAAATCTGCAGCACAAACACACAAATTCCCTTCCAAAAGTCTTTCAAGCCAAATTCAAAGTTTATACTTAAACTTTCCCTTTCTAGTTTTTAACTAAAGTTTCCAGACAACATTGCCCCAAAAGAAAGAGCATATTCACAAAGATACAAAAAGCTGCACCTCACCTCTCTCTTTGCTGTGGATGCTGGGTGATTTATGAAATTAACCTGTGGGCACTAGGGGTCAGCTCCCAGCTAAGTGTACACACTTCACAGGAAGCTGCAGCCATAATTCCTGGAAGCTGACAGACAATCATGTTACAGCTCTAAGATCACTTCTCCCTCTGACACAAAACACAGATTTTAGTGCAGTTTTTGTGTAAACATATTACAAATGTTCTTGCCACTACCAATGATAAATTCCTTTGGTTTTTAGACAAAATAGTCATATTGCAGTGTATTTCTTAGTATGGATGTAACATTTCGATAAAGAATGAAAGTTAAACCTGCAACCTCCTGTACTGTTTCTTGCTATAAAGAAAACTTTCTGCAACTACCCCAAAGATTCTACTAGGTGGAATAAGAGTACATGTAGTATCTTTATCTTTTGCTTGACACATAATTGAAACAAAAAAGTAAACCTGGGGATTTGAACCTGTGTTCTAATGGTCTTTGTTTCTAAAACCAGCACTTTAGCTGGTTTAAGCTTCTACATATATAGAAATTTTATATTTGGAACAAACAAATTAAAGCAATAAACTCAGTCATTAGTCTGTTTTGTATTGATTCAAAAGTAAGCCAGGGGATTTGAATTGTGTGTTCTAAAAACATGGCATTTATATATTGTGCCACCAGAAACAGTGAATACTGGGGTAATGGGGTGTGGCTCTTTAAAGCCTACATGGTCTGCGAGTTGTACTGGCAAAAACATGGAAGAATCTATTAATTACATGTACTAAATGCAACTTACTAGAGAAGAGTTTTACAATGCATAGGTGTTCTTTCACATAAGAATTAAAAAAAAGGTAAGTTTAGTTCTCCTTTAACTTCAAAATGTATTATATTCTGATCTTCCTCCTTTCTTCCAAGCTGCTCTGCAGCTGGTAATGCCTTCTGACTGGCACCATTCACGTGGCACCAGCCTCATAGGCTTGAACAGGGTTGACATAATCAGCAGATAAAGAAAAGACCATAAGAAAAAGGAAAAGACGGAGCATTCATTCTTACATTTCTTTTAAGATAATGCAGTTGTAGTATTTTCAAAGTTAAAACATAGCAGTTCAGATCCTTAATACAAGTAAAATCAATCACAAAGTTATTATTTGCATTGTCAATCTGGCAAAAGTTAAACAAAATTTATCATTTGCGGTTTAATCCTTCCTTTGTATACCGATACATTTGCTCATAATGCCAACATTTGCCTGAAATTTAGAAGGTTCTACAGTAGGAATGAGACCAGGTAGATCTCTCTATGGGGCACATTTAAAAAGGTTTGTTAACTTTTCAACGCCATTATTGCTGCTGTTTTCGGGAAATTCAGACTTAACGCAATTTATAAATCGTCAAAAACAGGCGTCAAAGTCATTGTGACCACCATTTCGATTATCGCCGTGGTAACCACCCGATTGTATTTATAAGAAGGATGAGGTAGCAAAAACATATAAGTGCCCATATATCTAGCCTGCAAGTGGGTCCTTGAAATGTATCAGTACATTGTGGAGGGTTTTTACAATACTAATAAGGGTCCAGGGGGATGGCAGTCTATTTCCCAACATTTACTCTAATGCGATCGTCAATTTCCGGTTTTACCAAGATCATTATTTTAGCTTCGCTTGCAGGCATTTTCTCTTTTTGCTATGATACCGGACTTAACACAATGAATATGTTAATGTCCCCGTTGCACATTGCCATTACTACCGCAATGGTGATACTAAGTGAAAACGATTGGCTTTATAAATATGGTGAAAATAGTGATCTTTGCCATTGCAATGTCCTACGAAACTAGTGATTATTTTTAAATATGCCACCATGTGCCAAACATGAAAAAAATATGAGCTTTTTAAGCGAGTACACAACAGCATCTAAAATGTAAAAATATGTAAGGGGAAAAAATGAAAATTACATTTTTATTTATGAAAAAAAATCTGTTTTATATAAAGGAGACTGATTAAAATGAAGACATTGTTTGAGAACACCTTCCTGATTAAAAAAATCAAAGATGAATAATTTTACCCCTTCCTGAGACATTTTTTATGTGTCATTCTTGCATGTTTGTAAATCTTTTCATTTACATAATTATATGTGAGACTCTTTTTTAAGAAAGGCATCAGATATGACTAACCTTTGAACTCAGTTACATTTCAAAGCCAGTGTGATTTGAGCTACCAGAGAACTGCAATTACTTGGCTCATGATCAGCAGAAACACCCTTTAGCGTTCCAATGTATGAAATGTATTTTTATGCCAAATGAAATGAAAGAATACTGTGGACTGGAATAAATTTAAAATAATGAATGTAATCAAGATGTTTAAGTGTATTAATGAAGCTATTTCTGTACATTTGTTGTAATTTTGAATATGCAACAGTTCAGGTGAAATCCTATTACAATCCATTATAAAAAGAAACTTCAATATTCTTAAAGCTTTAATTATCATTTTTGTTAGCCAATATAGAAGTCACTTTGTTTCATCTTACTCTTTAACAACAACCTCAACATAGTGGGCTGTTCAGGAAAATCGTGTCCTGTGGGTCCGTTGGAGTGGGTAGATGAAGATGGAGTCTGGGTGGGCCTACTAAAGTGGCCCTGTACCTGCTGCTAATGCAGCCCCCTGCCCGAGATGGGTTGTGGATTCATCATGATTAACTTATTTAAATAAAGTAAAGAAATGGTGGAGTAGAACAAGCAATTATGTTATTACGCATACACAGACTTAGGTCATACATGCATAGCCTGCACAGACATGGGATCCCCAACATGTCACCGGCATTAGTGTCTATTAAAGGCACTCAATGCGTAAGATCACATTAAAAGTGCGTGGGACAAAATTCATTCAATTTGTAAAAGGAAAACCTTAATGATTTTATTTGTATTGCAAGTGCATACAATGATTGACTAGTCATGACGCATTTAATGCCCTTCCTATACATGTAAGCAATTAGTCAACAATTTTATTTTTTTTTAATGTGAAAGTTTCACAATAGCAGAAACTATCAAGAGTACTTTTTCATGAATCACTAAACAAGCAACAAGATGTCAAACTAAATTTGATGTTTCATATGAGAATTTTACCATTTTAATGCACCTCTTTAGCCTCTGTTTTTTGGAGACCAATAAATTGTAAGATCAGTGTCTATACACTGGACAATAAAGGAGAACTAAAGTAATAATAGTAATAATTAAAGTCATGTAATTCCTGAAAATCTACTGTTAAATTTAAAATCCTTAGTTTTAAAAACATAAATATTATTATGCTAATATGTTTCCCATGCTCCTTTGCTGTTGGCACCCCCTTTAAGTTGGCCAATTCTTATTTGGTTGCCTGCCCATTGGTTTCCAACTAGATTTAAATTATTACTTTACTCAAATACATTACTGCATCCTAACAATGGCTGATTTTAAAAGAAATTAGTTAAATATGTATTTCAATGATCCAAACAATTAGGGTGACATATCACACATAAGTGTGCTATGACACCATGGTTAAGTAAAGGTACCAAAATAAACAAATAAATTGCACAAATTTGTTTTATCATTTCGGCATGTTTATCGCTGAGACAATTTTCTAGTATAAAATTAATTTTAATCTGCTTACCTTACATCTTGTTCAAGCTTTGAAATCTGATCTTTTAGTGAATCAATCTGTGTGTCTCTTTGACGTACAGACTCAATAAGGTATTGGTATGGCTGCTGGACTTGATTCAGCAAAGATTTCGATCTTTCCAGCTTTAAGGAAAAAAAAAATCCAAGAAATCATTTTATATGATGTCATCCTATTCAACAATTTTCATGGTATTCACAAAATATTTTCCATTGCAAGAGTTCTAAAGGACAACTCCACCCTCATAAGAACATCTTTTAGAAAGAACGGCCTCTTTAAAATATGTTGATATATCATACTTTGTCCTATGAATTCATTACTGTATGCCTGCTATGCTTCTGGATGCCTCATGGAAACTGAGCAATTTAGAAACCTGTTACTGAGCCTGGGCATGCTCAGAAGAGGCAGACAGGGGATTAACATTAATTCATTGGCTGTGATGTCAACTGTCAAATCCATAACTGACAGTTACTAACTGGAAGAACCAGGAAGCAGAAACTGGGGAAACAAGACATTGTGTAGGATTTCAGGTTAGACTTATATATTTCAGATTTCAAACTATTACAGTTTAGGGTTTTGGGAGTGATTTACCTGTATGTAAGTTTTCATTTTGGGGCTGGACTTGCCCTTTAAGTCAACTTGTGAAAATGTGCCACGACAATTGATTTCTTATTTGTGAAAAACATCAATAGTTTAGCTTTTGAATTACAGAATCTGCACTATGCAGTTATAGTTATTTTATGTTGGAAAAAAGGCAATTGTACAAGTTCAACCTCTTTATACAGTCCTACAATCCAACAGTCAGGAGGGGGCCAAAAAATCACCTTTACCCATATGGGCTGTGCCAAACATACTCGGGTAACAACAAAGCCTCTGGGTGAAATGTTATTAGTTTCAAGAGTCCTCTTTACAGTTTTAAACAAACCAAACAATTGATTAATTTTCTTAATTAAGCAGTTAAAGCCTCAGAAACATGTTGCAAGGTTGACAGCAACCAATAAATATTAACTTGCAGTTTATCGGTCATGGACCCTTAGGTTAGTTTAGAATAAAGAAATTGACCCACCACCTGCTTATGTCTACGTATAATTGTTATTATATCAATTGAACTGCACAAGAGAAAGAGATGAAAATTCAGCATGCACTTTATATATGCATTATATGATTCCCTAAACTTTTTAGACAATCCACCCCATCAAAGAAGCATTGATCCACTTTTGTCTCCCAGGCATGTGGATACGTTTTTCCCCTTTTTCCATTTTGTTTCTGGAAAATATTAATTTACAATTGATTACTAATGTTTTCTTATTCCTTCTTCTGTGACATATTTGTTCAAATAATAACTAAAGTAATGAAAGACAACAAATTATAAATATAATTGCCTAACAGACTTGTAATGTTTTTATGCGGCATGCATGTGCATTAAGAAGAGAAGCCAAAAGATTGTCTAGAGACCTGTCAGTAGCAAGCACCCACAACAGACTTCAAATGCTTATTGCATGAAGAACGGGCAATATGAATACTCACTCCAACTTTCCCCAAAATTATAAAATACAAAACTTACAAAAAATGCAAACTGAAAGCCTTTTAAAATTTTATCTTAGTTTGCAATACAAATAACCTTAGGTATTGACCCCTAGGTATTTTAAGAAACCGTGCATAGTTACATGAATTTCAACCACTTTGGGGAACACTGTCTTTAAAGGAATACTAAATTAAGATAAAAACAAACAAACAACTATGAGCTACTTAATTTGGACATACCCAGGACTAGTGCCTCTGCCCAGTCAATTGACCCATCTATGATTGGACCCTAGAGCTGATCAGTTACACTGTTCTCACTAGGGTTGCTTTAGAAACAAGCTACATCATCTTGCCAAAGCGGTTTTATTTTAGCCCTGTGTGAAATCTGGACTAACAGGTAAAAGTAGACTAACAATGCCATATAATACCAGTATGAGTGTTTATTTTACAATAAACTGCTTCCAGTGATTTATAAATGATGTGGTGTTTCTTGCAAGTTTTTATGGTTGTTAATGCATGCCTAAAAGTATTAATGAATGTCTGTCATTACAATTCTTGTTAACTGCTTCTGGTTATTGAAGAGAAAACAAGCAATTCTATTAAAGGCACAATATGCTTGTGAAGGTTCTCATTCATTCAGGTCAAGGTATATCTGTTGTATTCAGTTAGATCAACTGGACATAAAGTTTGAATCTGGAAGACATTTCACCACTAGTCACCCGACTGGTTTTCTCAATTCAGAATGATCTGTATAAGAATCTATTGGCAATTAAGTACCCTGGAAAGTCTCAATTAGCATATGAAAGCCAGGTGTTAGGACCTTCTGAATGCAAAATGTGAATGCATTGAGGCTAAGAGGTGTTATGCCCATGGTAAAGTATCAAAACAGCATTGAACATGTCAGACAGTTGGTGTCGAAACCCCCCCCCCCCCCCATCTCTATTCAGGCTTGGTTTCTTTATTTTTCATAAATAGCCTATGTGGGGGAGACCAAACAGCAACTGCACCAACGTATGGCACAGAGCCAATTCCTCCGGTCAGTACTCAGCCGTGTACCTGCATATTAAGGAAAAAGGACATACCTTTGAAAATTGCAATGTCAAAATCTTGGCAAAGGAACATGACTGGTTTAAGAGAGGTGTCAAGTAGGCCTATTTTTTTCATAGTTGTACATTATAAAATACAGAGTATGAAACAAGGGGATAAGTGCAAGCAATTATACAGATAAATAAAAATTAAATCCAATTTCATACACAGGTTAAGAACACACACATATAAATTATGTCTTGACACATTAGAAATGAGATCCCTGTCCCAAAGAACTTCTAAGTGGGTGGGACCACATACAGAAACAAGTGGGGTGGATGGGTGGGGTATAAAGTGCTTGAGGTGGCTAACAATAATTTGTTGTAAGATAACAGTCTAGATTTGAAAGTATTAATGGATGTCACCTGGCAAAGCGAGAGAGGGAGAGAGTTCCAAAAGTAGCATAAATGGTAGCATAATTTCAACATGTTATAATGTTATTTATGTGAATTAAGATATGGAACTATTGACATCAGATTTTCAGCACAATTGACCAATAAAATGGAACAGTACATTTACAAGGGGCATTTAAGAGAAGATTAAGGTCCAGGATGCCTGTCTTATTTGCTGCTAAATTCTTCATTTGAGTGTTCTGCTTTCCTTTGAGATTATTATTGATTGAGAAATATGTGATGAAAACAGGATTGAAAAGCAATATTTTACTACACACAAATACCAGGAATGCTTAGCTTACCTCTAATGAAATTGTTGCTGCATTTGCTTTCAGCTTCTCCACATCCTTTCTAAACAAAGAATTTTGTCTCTCAGTTTGTAGTAGACGTCTTGCAAGATGAACACTGCACCATAAAAGAATTACATCCATAAAGGTAAAATTTAGATTACACTTTACTAATATTTTTTTTTATATCTAAGGACAATTACACTCTATTTTTAATCCCCCAAAATGCTGCACATTACTGGTACCCATTGTGAGTACCTTAACTCGTAGGTCCTAAGCCTGGGTTTGTAATATTTGAAAAAATAGAAGTCTCGGTGCTACTGCTGGTCTTGGCCCTGCCTCCTCTTCAGCCTGGGATTTCTTTAATGGAAAGATGCTTCTTGTGGAGAGGGCGAGCATTAGCACCAGGACTTTGAGAGCTTCAATTTTTGTTGAAAATTGCAAAACCAGGGGTGAGGACCTAGCAGTTTTGATCCTCAGCATGGGCGGGGAAAAGGAAAAAAAAAATGATTACTGCCTTTTCAGTAATTAATAGAACGTGTAAATATGCAATTACAAAAAGCATTTCTCACCCCCCCCAAAACCCCCCCCCTTTGCATTTCCAGGTTATAAATGCTGGCCATCTTTTAAACCAATATTATTTATGCACCCTGGACTTGTGTAAATAAATATTAATCTTTATTAATAAATCTGGTCTCTGTTTGTCTATTTGGGTACAATTAACACACTTTTTGTATGATCCTACTATGGTGGTTGTGCTATAATTGTACAGTACTTTAGAACATTTTGGGGTGGCCACACTTGAATGGCGTCCCTTATTTGTTTACAATACTGTCATTTTAGAATTTATTTTTTAAAATGTAATTTTATAATTGTAATTTTTAAAAATGTTTCTGCTCAATTTTATATCTATGAATTTCCTCCCTAGTAGCCAGGATGATATCCAACACTACAGGCTTTCACATGTTTGTTTGGGAATTTGGGAAAACTAAGTTTTGTGCGATTGATAGTGCGGTCCCATAGGGTACCGCACAATTGGCTGTGAACTACCGGCACGTCAAATCCGGACTAACAGGCAGGTGCTAACAGTAGCACAGATTTTCCGTCCCAATCGAAAATATTGGTCAATTGGGCCAACAAATCTGCCCGTGTGTACCCAGCCTTTGGTCTTTACCCTGGGTACTATTAGGGTGGGGGTTGGTTTGGGAGTGATAATTCTGCAATAGTTTTCCTTTAAGGGTCTGACCTATCCTGAATAACTGATAAGCATCACCTATTTTCACTATACGGTATTTTAATGCTATTCATAAAGAGATGAAATATCACCGTTTTTCTGTATTTTTGCTAAATTTCATTAATGCATTTTTGTAGCATTAAATATGTCAAAATACACAGCGGTATTTATAAAAAAAAAACATGCAGGGTTATTCAATAATAATGGTGCTAATTTTGCCCCAACCAATCAGATCTTATTTAACATTTGAAAGCTAACATCTGATTGGTTGGGGCAAAATTATCACCATTTTTAACGACAAGAACTTTTAATGAATAATGCTGATAGAGCGATAATGGTTTGCCCTGAATATATAACTTGTAGTTATATGATGTCAATTGAAAAAAGGGTTGGATCTTTTGATGTAAAGCTCTTATTTAGTTAAAGTAGCGTTATAAGCAAAACCACATTTTTCCTGAAGAACTGATTCAAACAATGTACAATTTGCCATCCTATTAATTTCTAATTAAATGTATAACAATATGCTCCGCAGTTGTTTTCCCATTTAATTATAACCCCCCACCCACATAACCCTCCAATTATCACAGGGATACAAGTTGCTGATTGGAGAAATTGTCTCTGCAAATATAACCAGATAAATAAACCAATATTTCACAAGGTATAACTGCTTAAAAGCTGGACAAATTGGCAATTATCCTCTCAACTATCACTGAACAAGTTTTTGTTGATACATATCATTTATTTACCGAGTATAAACCTCCCGAGTATAAACCGAGGTACCTAGTTTTAGGTAAAAAAGAAGGAAAACCACATTGACTCTAGTATAAACCAAGGGGTAGTATTTTGCCACTAAAGATGTTTGGAAACTACAACTCCCAGCATGCTTTATTGCTGGGAGTTTTGTTTTCAAACATCTTAAGTGGCAAATACTTGCAAATAGGGGTAAATCCTCCTTTATTTGTGCATACAGTATGCACAAATAAAGAAGGTTTTACTCTTATTTGTAAGTATTTGCCACTTGTGTCCCTGTGCAAGTAAAAGTTTCTCCTACCTTGTCCGGCAGCCACGCGATCCGCATCCTCGATCCACAGCCTCTGCGCATCCGGATGATGTCAGTACCCGGCGCCTCTCACTTTGCGGCGCCGGGTAGTGACATCCGGATGCGCAGAGGCTGTGGAGCAAGGATGCGGATCGCGCGGCCAGCGGACAAGGTAGGAGATAGGCTGACTCGAGTATAAACCGAGGTAAGATTTTCAGGCTTTTTTTAAAGCCTGAAAACCTCGGTTTATACTCGAGTATATACGGTAGATATCCAATTTGAAATATCCAAGTCTAGACACACACAAGGCAAAATTATTTCAACGCCACAGACCGATATTGCAGTTTTTTGATTTTTTTTGTCCTGTCTGTAAATTTCTGCAAAATATCAGCTGCAACTATTTTTGTTGCGACCAATGATATTTCACACCCATTTGTCTGAATTGTTTGTGATGTCAAGTCAATCAAGTCAAAATAACCCCTTGTGTGTAACTAGTTTAACATTTCATCTGTCAATCAAGAGCCTTATTATCATAAACTCTTGCGCTGTGTGCAGATTTGGTGTAGCTGGAAAGGTGACAGTTGGTATATATAACAGTATGAAAGTTATTTTAAAAATTATCAGGGAGATTCAATAAAAGTTCTTATCATTTAAAATGGTGCTAATTTTGCCCCAACCAATCAGATGTTAGCTTTCAAATGTTAAATAAAATCTGGTTGGTTGGGGCAACATTAGCACCATTTTAAACGATAAGAACTTTTATTGAATAACCCAGAATATTTTCCACTGACCTGCCCCCTTAAGAATTGACATTCCCAAAATGTGAAGCTTGATTGACAAATGCGTTTCTTTATTTTTTTTTTATATAATCAATTTTAAATGCATTATTTTTGAAAACATGAGCGTCCATAAAGAGATCTTAACTACACAGAAAGGTAGGTACATGAAGGTAAGTATAAGCATGGCAGTCTAAAAATAGACCCCTTGTTTTAAATTTCCATAAACAGAGGCAGCTAGGAAATAATACGGTATGTGAATATAAGGGATTAAAATCAATTCCAAAAAGTACAAATAAGGATATGCAGTTGTCTTCATTTTGCTATTTGCTTTGAAAGGTCTAATAAAAAATACTTATGACATGAGATGAAATGCCATAACAAAATAACATAACCAGAAAGTCTTGTTTTTGTTCTCTTAGATTAGCCTTAAGAGAAATAAAAGCACTACCTATGGATCTTTCAAGTTTGGTCAAGTCTGAAAAAGCTGCCTGAAATGTCTAACTAAATGCAAACAAATTAAATATATAGCGTTTGTGTATATAAATACACTGGTCAACAGAGGATTCACTTTTAATGAAAAACAAAATATGCAGATAAACAAAAAAATACAAAAAAACCCAAACTGAAACTGACTTAAAGGAGACAAGTGAGACATGTATGTATGTATAAATCTATTTATAAAGCTCCACTTGGGTACTCAGCGCTATACTTTTTAAAACACGGAATATGCAAACAAGGGGATAAGTGCAAGCATTTATACAGATAAATAAAAATTAAATACAATTTCATACATAGGTTAAGTTAATACCCTGTCTGCATCTTCTGAGCTGCAGGCTCAGTACAGGTTACTAAATTGCTAAATTTTCCATAGGGCATCCAGAAGCATAGCAGGCATACAGTAATGAATTCATAGGACAAAGTATGATATATCAACATATTTTAAAGACCATTCTTTATAAAAGATGTTCTTATGAGGGTGGAGTTTCCTTTAAAACCAATCTCTCTTGCGCTCCCTACCTTGGAACTCTCTCTCTCTCTTGTTTCACCAGATGACATCCATTAATATTACCAATCTAGACTGTTATCCTACCTTTCTGAACACCAGCACAACAAATGATTGTTAGCCACCTCAATCACATTGTATCCACCCCCCCACTTGTATCTGTATGTTGTCCCACCCACTTAGATTCTAAGCTCTTTGGGGCAGGGATCTCATTCCTAATGTTTCAAGGCATGTTGCACTTACATCAATTCATTAATAATTATATATATATATATATATATATATATATATATAAACACCAGAACTCCAATATGCAATAATATTTCCTTTTGTTCATCCTTGCTGTATCACAAAGCGACATTTCGAGGGAGCAATCCCCCTTCCTCAGGCTCACAGCAACAGGTAATTAATAGTTGCTGTAGCCTGAGGAAGGGATTGCTCTTTGAAACGTTGCTTTGTGATACAGCAAGAATGAGATAAAGGAAGTTTATTGTATATTGGAGTGCTGGGAGTCGCTCTTTCTTTTTAGTGTCGTTTGGCACCACACATTTTGTCTACAAGCACCCTCATACCATTTGCATGTGGGTTGTGCGGTCATAGCATGTATATATTAATATGTGTGTGTGTGTGTTTCTTAACCTATGTATGAAATTGTATTTAATTTTTATTATCTGTATAAATGCTTGCACTTATCCCTTGTTTGCATATTCCGTGTTTTAAAAAGTATAGCGCTGAGTACCCAGTGGAGCTTTATAATAGATTTATACATACATACATGTCTCACTTGTCTCCTTTAAGTCAGTTTCAGTTTGGGTTTTTTTGTATTTTTTTGTTTATCTGCATATTTTGTTTTTCATTAAAAGTGAATCCTCTGTTGACCAGTGTATTTTATACCACAAACGCTATATTTTAATTTGTTTGCATTTAGTTAGACATTTCAGGCAGCTTTTTCAGACTTGACCAAACTTGAAAGATCCATAGGTAGTGCTTTTATTTCTCTTAAGGCTAATCTAAGAGAACAAAAACAAGACTTTCTGGTTTGTTATTTTTGTTATGGCATTTCATCTCATGTCATAAGTATTTTTTATTAGACCTTTCAAGCATAGCAAAATGAAGACAACTGCATATCCTTATTTGTACTTTTTGGAATTGATTTTAATCCCTATATTCACATACCGTATTATTTCCTAGCTGCCTCTGTTTATGGAAATTTAAAAAAGGGGTCTATTTTTAGACTGCCATGTCTTACTACCTTCATGTACCTACCTTTCTGTGTAGTTAAGATCTCTTTATGGACGCTCATGTTTCAAAATAATGCATTTAAAATTGATTTATAAAAAAAAAATAAAGAAACGCATTTGTCAATCAAGCTTCACATTTTGGGAATGTCAATTCTTAAGGGGCAGGTCAGTGGAAAATTCTGGGTTATTCAATAAAGTTCTTATCGTTTAAAATGGTGCTAATGTTGCCCCAACCAACACAGATTTTATTTAACATTTGAAAGCTAACATCTGATTGGTTGGGGCAAAATTAGCACCATTTTAAATGATAAGAACTTTTATTGAATCTCCCTGATAATTTTTAAAATAACTTTCATACTGTTATATATACCAACTGTCACCTTTCCAGCTACACCAAATCTGCACACAGCGCAAGAGTTATGATAATAAGGCTCTTGATTGACAGATGAAATGTTAAACTAGTTACACACAAGGGTTATTTTGACTTGATTGACTGGACATCACAACAATTCAGACAAATGGGGTGAAATATCATTGGTCGCAACAAAAATAGTTGCAGCTGATATTTTTGCAGAAATTTACAGACAGGACAAAAAAATGATCAAAAAAACTGCAATATCGGTCTGTGGCGTTGAAATATTTTGCCTTGTGTGTGTCTAGACTGGATATTTCAAATTGGATATCTACCGTATATACTCGAGTATAAACCGAGGTTTTCAGGCTTTAAAAAAAGCCTGAAAATCTTACCTCGTTTATACTCGAGTCAGCCTCTCCTACCTTGTCGCTGGGCCGCGCGATCCGCATCCTTGCTCCACAGCCTCTGCGCATCCGGATGTCACTACCCGGCGCCGCAAAGTGAGAGGCGCCGGGTACTGACATCATCCGGATGCGCAGAGGCTGTGGATCGAGGAGCGGATCGCGTGGCTGCCGGACAAGGTAGGAGAAACTTTTACTTCACAGGGACACAAGTGCAATACTTACAAATAAGAGAAACCTTCTTTATTTGTGCATACTGTATGCACAAATAAAGGAGGATTTACCCCTATTTGCAAGTATTTGCCACTTAAGATGTTTGAAAACTAAAACTCCCAGCAATAAAGCATGCTGGAGTTGTAGTTTCCAAACATCTTTATGGCAAATACTACCCCCTTGGTTTATACTAGAGTCAATGTGGTTTTCCTTCTTTTTTACCTAAAACTAGGTACCTCGGTTTATACTCGGGACGGTTTATACTCGGTAAATAAATGATATGTATCAACAAAAACTTGTTCAGTGATAGTTGAGAGATAATTGCCAATTTGTCCAGCTTTTAAGCAGTTATCCTTTGTGAAATATTGGTTTATTTATCTGGTTATATTTGCAGAGACAATTTCTCCAATCAGCAACTTGTATCCCCTGTGATAATTGGAGGGTTATGTGTGTGGGGGGTTATAATTAAATGGGAAAACAACTGCGGAGCATATGTATAAATTTAATTAGAAATTAATAGGATGGCAAATTGTACATTGTTTGAATCAGTTCTTCAGGAAAAATGTGGTTTTGCTTATAACGCTACTTTAACTAATAAGAGCTTTACATCAAAAGATCCAACCCTTTTTTCAATTGACATCATATAACTACAAGTTATATATTCAGGGCAAACCATTATCGCTCTATCAGCATTATTCATTAAAAGTTCTTATCGTTAAAATGGTGATATTTTGCCCCAACCAATCAGATGTTAGCTTTCAAATGTTAAATAAGATCTGATTGGTTGGGGCAAAATTAGCCACCATTATTATTGAATAACCCTGCATGTTTTTTTTTTATAATACCGCTGTGTATTTGACATATTTAATGCTACAAAAATGCATTAATGAAATTTAGCAAAAATACAGAAAAACGGTGATATTTCATCTCTTTATGAATAGCATTAAAATACCGTATAGTGAAAATAGGTGATGCTTATCAGTATTCAGGATAGGTCAGACCCTAAAGGAAAACTATTGCAGATCTATCACTCCTCCAAACCAACCCCCACCCTAATAGTACCCAGGGTAAAGACCAAAGGCTGGGTACACACGGGCAGATTTGTTGGCCCAATTGACCAATATTTCGATTGGGACGGAAAATCTGTGCTACTGTTAGCACCTGCCTGTTAGTCCGGATTTGACGTGCCGGTAGTTCACAGCCAATGTGCGGTACCCTATGGGACCGCACTATCAATCGCACAAAACTTAGTTTTCCCAAATTCCCAAACAACATGTGAAAGCCTGTAGTGTTGGATATCATCCTGGCTACTAGGGAGAAATTCATAGATATAAAATTGAGCAGAAACATTTTTAAAAATTACAATTATAAAATTACATTTTAAAAAATAAATTCTAAAATGACAGTATTGTAAACAAATAAGGGACGCCATTCAAGTGTGGCCACCCCAAAATGTTCTAAAGTACTGTACAATTATAGCACCAACCACCATAGTAGGATCATACAAAAAGTGTGTTAATTGTACCCAAATAGACAAACAGACCCAGATTTATTAATAAAGATTAATATTTATTTACACAAGTCCAGGGTGCATAAATAATATGGTTTAAAAGATGGCCAGCATTTATAAACCTGGAAATGCAAAGGGGGGAGTTATGGGGGGGTGAGAAATGCTTTTTGTAATTGCATATTTACACGTTCTATTAATTACTGAAAAGGCAGTAATCATTTTTTTTTTTCCTTTTCCCCGCCCATGCTGAGGATCAAAACTGCTAGGTCCTCACCCCTGGTTTGCAATTTTCAACAAAAATTGAAGCTCTCAAAGTCCTGGTGCTAATGCTCGCCCTCTCCACAAGAAGCATCTTTCCATTAAAGAAAATCCCAGGCTGAAGAGGAGGCAGGGCCAAGACCAGCAGTAGCACCGAGACTTCTATTTTTTCAAATATTACAAACCCAGGCTTAGGACCTACGAGTTAAGGTACTCACAATGGGTACCAGTAATGTGCAGCATTTTGGGGATTAAAAATAGAGTGTAATTGTCCTTAGATATAAAAAAAATATTAGTAAAGTGTAATCTAAATTACCTTTATGGATGTAATTCTTTTATGGTGCAGTGTTCATCTTGCAAGACGTCTACTACAAACTGAGAGACAAAATTCTTTGTTTAGAAAGGATGTGGAGAAGCTGAAAGCAAATGCGCAACAATTTCATTAGAGGTAAGCTAAGCATTCCTGGTATTTGTGTGTAGTAAAATATTGCTTTTCAATCCTGTTTTCATCACATATTTCTCAATCAATAATAATCTCAAAGGAAAGCAGAACACTCAATAAATTTAGCAGCAAATAAGACAGGCATCCTGGACCTTAATCTTCTCTTAAATGCCCCTTGTAAATGTACTGTTCCATTTTATTGGTCAATTGTGCTGAAAATCTGATGTCAATAGTTCCATATCTTAATTCACATAAATAACATTATAACATGTTGAAATTATGCTACCATTTAGCTACTTTTGGAACTCTCTCCCTCCTCGCTTTGCCAGGTGACATCCATTAATACTTTCAAATCTAGACTGTTATCTTACAACAAATTATTGTTAGCCACCTCAAGCACTTTATACCCCCCCATCCCCCACTTGTTTTCTGTATGTGGTCCCACCCACTTAGAAGTTCTTTGGGACAGGGATCTCATTTCTAATGTGTCAAGACATAATTTATATGTGTGTGTTCTTAACCTGTGTATGAAATTGGATTTAATTTTATTTATCTGTATAATTGCTTGCACTTATCCCCTTGTTTCATACTCTGTATTTTATAATGTACAACTATGAAAAAAATAGGCCTACTTGACACCTCTCTTAAACCAGTCATGTTCCTTTGCCAAGATTTTGACATTGCAATTTCAAAGGTATGTCCTTTTTCCTTAATATGCAGGTACACGGCTGAGTACTGACCGGAGGAATTGGCTCTGTGCCATACGTTGTGCAGTTGCTGTTTGGTCTCCCCCACGAGCTATTTATGAAAAATAAAGAAACCAAGCCTGAATAGAGATGGGGGGGGGGGGGGGGGTTTCGACACCAACTGTCTGACATGTTCAATGTGTTTTGATACTTTACCATGGGCATAACACCTCTTAGCCTCAATGCATTCACATTTTGCATTCAGAAGGTCCTAACACCTGGCTTTCATATGCTAATTGAGACTTTCCAGGGTACTTAATTGCCAATAGATTCTTATCAGATCATTCTGAATTGAGAAAACCAGTCGGGTGACTAGTGGTGAAATGTCTTCCAGATTCAAACTTTATGTCCAGTTGATCTAACTGAATACAACAGATTACCTTGACCTGAATGAATGAGAACCTTCACAAGCATATTGTGCCTTTAATAGAATTGCTTGTTTTCTCTTCAATAACCAGAAGCAGTTAACAAGAATTGTAATGACAGACATTCATTAATACTTTTAGGCATGCACTAACAACCATAAAAACTTGCAAGAAACACCACATCATTTATAAATCACTGGAAGCAGTTTATTGTAAAATAAACATCATACTGGTATTATATGGCATTGTTAGTCTACTTTTACCTGTTAGTCCAGATTTCACACAGGGCTAAAATAAAACCGCTTTGGCAAGATGATGTAGCTTGTTTCTAAAGCAACCCTAGTGAGAACAGTGTAACTGATCAGCTCTAGGGTCCAATCATAGATGGGTCAATTGACTGGGCAGAGGCACTAGTCCTGGGTATGTCCAAATTAAGTAGCTCATAGTTGTTTGTTTGTTTTTATCTTAATTTAGTATTCCTTTAAGACAGTGTTCCCCAAAGTGGTTGAAATTCATGTAACTATGCACGGTTTCTTAAATACCTAGGGGTCAATACCTAAGGTTATTTGTATTGCAATCTAAGATAAAATTTTAAAAGGCTTTCAGTTTGCATTTTTGTAAGTTTGTTATTTATAATTTTGGGGAAAGTTGGAGTGAGTATTCATATTGCCCGTTCTTCATGCAAATCATTTGAAGTCTGTTGTGGGTGCTTCTACTGACAGGTCTCTAGACAATCTTTTGGCTTCTCTTCTTAATGCACATGCATGCCGCATAAAAACATTCAGTCTGTTAGGCAATTATATTATAATTTGTTGTCTTTCATTACTTAGTTATTATTTGAACAAATATGTCACAGAAGAAGGAATAAGAAAACATTAGTAATCAATTGTAAATTAATATTTTCCAGAAACAAAATGGAAAAGGGGAAAAACGTATCCACATGCCTGGGAGACAAAAGTGGATCAATGCTTCTTTGATGGGGTGGATTGTCTAAAAAGTTTAGGGAATCATATAATGCATATATAAGTGCATGCTGAATTTTCATCTCTTTCTCTTGTGCAGTTCAATTGATATAATAACAATTATACGTAGACATAAGCAGGTGGTGGGTCAATTTCTTTATTCTAAACTAACCTAAGGGTCCATGACCGATAAACTGCAAGTTAATATTTATTGGTTGCTGTCAACCTTGCAACATGTTTCTGAGGCTTTAACTGCTTAATTAGAAAATTAATCAATTGTTTGGTTTGTTTAAACTGTAAAGAGGACTCTTGAAACTAATAACATTTCACCCAGAGGCTTTGTTGTACCCGAGTAGTTTGGCACAGCCCATATGGGTAAAGGTGATTTTTGGCCCCTCCTGACTGTTGGTTGTAGGACTGTATAAAGAGGTTGAACTTGTACAATTGCCTTTTTTCCAACATAAAATAACTATAACTGCATAGTGCAGATTCTGTAATTCAAAGCTAAACTATGATGTTTTTCACAATAAGAATCAATTGTCGTGGCCATTTTCACAAGTTGACTTAAAGGGCAAGTCCAGCCCCAAAATGAAAACTTACTACAGGTAAATCACTCCCAAAACCCTAAACTTAATAGTTTGAAATCTGAAATATATAAGTCTAACCTGAAATCCTACACAATGTCTTGTTTCCCCAGTTTCTGCTTCCTGGTTCTTCAGTTAGTAACTGTCAGTTATGGATTTGACAGTTGACATCACAGCCAATGAATTAATGTTAATCCCCTTCTGCCTCTTCTGAGCATGCCCAGGCTCAGTAACAGGTTTCTAATTGCTCGTTTCCATGAGCATCAAGCAAGCAGGCATACAGTAATGAATTCATAGGACAAAGTATGATATATCAACATATTTTAAGAGGCCGTTCTTTCTAAAAGATGTTCTTATGAGGGTGGAGTTGTCCTTTAGAACTCTTGCAATGGAAAATATTTGTGAATACCATGAAAATTGTTGAATAGGATGACATCATATAAAATGATTTCTTGGATTTTTTTTTTCCTTAAAGCTGGAAAGATCGAAATCTTTGCTGAATCAAGTCCAGCAGCCATACCAATACCTTATTGAGTCTGTACGTCAAGAGACACACAGATTGATTCCCTAAAAATCAGATTTCAAAGCTTGAACAAGATGTAGGTAAGCAGATTAAAATTAATTTTATACTAGAAAATTGTCTCAGCGATAAACATGCCGAAATGATAAAACAAATTTGTGCAATTTATTTGTTTTTTTGGTACCTTTACTTAACCATGGTGTCATAGCACACTTATGTGTGATATGTCACCCTAATTGTTTGGATCATTGAAATACATATTTAACTAATTTCTTTTAAAATCAGCCATTGTAGGATGCAGTAATGTATTTGAGTAAAGTAATAATTTAAATCTAGTTGGAAACCAATGGCAGGCACACCAAATAAGAATTGGCCAACTTAAAGGGGGTGCCAACAAAAGGAGCATGGGAAACATTTAGCAAAATAATATTTATTTTTAAAACTAAGGATTTTAATTTAACAGTAGATTTTCAGGAATTACATGACTTTAATTATTACTATTATTACTTTAGTTCTCCTTTATTGTCCAGTGTATAGACACTGATCTTACAATTTATTGGTCTCCAAAAAACAGAGGCTAAAGAGGTGCATTAAAATGGTAAATTCTCATATGAAACATCAAATTTAGTTGACATCTTGTTGCTTGTTTAGTGATTCATGAAAAAGTACTCTTGATAGTTTCTGCTATTGTGAAACTTTCACATTAAAAAAAATAAAATTGTTGACTAATTGCTTACATGTAAGAAGGGCATTAAATGCGTCATGACTAGTCAATCATTGTATGCACTTGCAATACAAATAAAATCATTAAGGTTTTCCTTTACAAATTGAATGAATTTTGTCCCACGCACTTTTAATGTGATCTTACGCATTGAGTGCCTTAATAGACACTAATGCCGGTGACATGTTGGGGATCCCATGTCTGTGCAGGCTATGCATGTATGACCTAAGTCTGTGTATGCGTAATAACATAATTGCTTGTTCTACTCCACCATTTCTTTACTTTATTTAAATAAGTTAATCATGATGAATCCACAACCCATCTCGGGCAGGGGCTGCATTAGCAGCAGGTACAGGGCCACTTTAGTAGGCCCACCCAGACTCCATCTTCATCTACCCACTCCAACGGACCCACAGGACAGATTTTCCTGAACAGCCCACTATGTTGAGGTTGTTGTTAAAGAGTAAGATGAAACAAAGTGACTTCTATATTGGCTAACAAAAATGATAATTAAAGCTTTAAGAATATTGAAGTTTCTTTTATAATGGATTGTAATAGGATTTCACCTGAACTGTTGCATATTCAAAATTACAACAAATGTACAGAAATAGCTTCATTAATACACTTAAACATCTTGATTACATTCATTATTTTAAATTTATTCCAGTCCACAGTATCTTTTTCATTTCATTTGGCATAAAAATACATTCATACATTGGAACGCTAAAGGGTGTTTCTGCTGATCATGAGCCAAAAATAGAGGGGGGGGGGACCTAGTCCACCCTTCTCTATCTCTATTGACAATATGGTCATTAACCCAGTTGAATCTGCAAGCCCTTGGAGTATTCTTGAATCTTCACTTTCTTTCCATCATCTTAATAACAATGTCACTAGGATGTATTGTTTTCTCCTTCGCATTGACAAGAACACCCTTTCCTCTCTTGCTCCACTACTAAAATGCTCATGCATGGCCTTATAACCTCCCGTCTTGACTACTGTAACATTCTGCTACTTAGACTCCCGGCCTGTTTCTCCCTCCTCTCCAGTCTATCTTAAACTCGGCAGCTTGGATGTCACAGCTTGGATGTCACTGCTCTCCAAAGAGAATCCTCAACCCCGATATACAATACCCTTCTTATGTTCCTGGCCGCTCCCTTGTTCCTACAAGGAAATCATCCCACAAACCCCCAATGAACACTACCTCCTCCCGCCTTAAAGGGAAAGTTCAGCTCTAAAATGAAAACTTATAACAGGTAAATACCCCCCAAACCCTAAACGGTAATAGTTTGAAATCTGAAATATATAAGTCTACCCTGAAATCCTGCACAATGTCCTGTTTTCTCCTGTTTCTGCCTCCTGGCCCTTCCAGTAGTAACTGTCAGTTATGGATTTGACAGTTAGCCACAGCCAATGACTGAATGTTAATCCCCTGTCTGCATCTTCTGAGCATGCCCAGGCTCAGTACAGGTTACTAAATTGCTAAATTTTCCATAGGGCATCCAGAAGCATAGCAGGCATACAGTAATGAATTCATAGGACAAAGTATGATATATCAACATATTTAAAGAGGCCATTCTTTATAAAAGATGTTCTTATGAGGGTGGAGTTGTCCTTTAAACCAATCTCTCTTGCTGTCCCACCTTTGGAAACTCTCTTTCTCTTGTTTCACCAGATGACATCCATTAAATATATCCAATCTAGACTGTTATCCTACCTTTCGAACACCAGCACAACAAATGATTGTTAGCCACCTCACATCACATTGTATCCACCCCCCCCACTTGGATCTGTATGTTGTCCCAACCACTTAGACTAAGCTCTTTGGGGCAGGGATCTCATTCCTAATGTTTCAAGGCATGTGTGCACTTACATCAATTCATTAATTATATTTATATAATAATATATAATATCACAACAGAACTCCAATTGCAATAATATTTCCTTTTTTCATCCTTGCTGTATCACAAAGCGACATTTCGAGGGAGCAATCCCCCTTCCTCAGGCTCACAGCAACAGGTAATTAATAGTTGCTGTGAGCCTGAGGAAGGGGGATTGCTTCTTTGAAACGTTGCTTTGTGATACAGCAAGAATGAGATAAAAGGAAGTATTATTGTATATTGGAGTGCTGTGGAGTCGCTCTTTCTATATTTAGTGTCGTTTGGCACCCAACATTTGTCTACAAGCACCCTCATACCATTTGCATGTGGGTTGTGCGGTCATAGCATGTATATATTAATATGTGTGTGGGTTGGTGTTCCATTCAGTCATTGGCTGTGATGCTAACTGTCAAATCCATAACTGACAGTTACTAACTGGAAGGGCCAGGAGGCAGAAACAGGAGAAACAGGACATTGTGCAGGATTTCAGGGTAGACTTATATATTTCAGATTTCAAACTATTACCGTTTAGGGTTTGGGGGGTGATTTACCTGTATGTAAGTTTTCATTTTAGAGCTGAACTTTCCCTTTAAGGCGGGAGGAGGTAGTGTTCATTGGGGGTTTGTGGAGATGATTTCCTTGTGAGGAACAGAGGGAGCGGCCAGGAACATAAGAAGGGTATTGTATATCGGGGTTGAGGATTCTCTTTTGGAGAGCAGTGACATCCAAGCTGTGACATCCAAGCTGCCGAGTTTAAGATAGACTGGAGAGGAGGGAGAAGACAGGCCGGGAGTCTAAGTAGCAGAATGTTACAGTAGTCAAGACGGGAGGTTATAAGGGCATGTTGAGCATTTTAGTAGTGGAGCAAGAGAGGAGAGGTGGATCTTGTCAATGCGAAGAGAGAAAACAATACATCCAGTGACATTGTTATTAAGATGATGGAAAGAAAGTGAAGAGTCAAAGAATACTCCAAGGCAGCGTGCAGATTCAACTGGGTTAATGACCATATTGTCAATAGAGATAGAGAAGGGTGGACTAGGTCCTAGTTTAGGGAGGGAGATTATTAATTCCATTTTATTTAGATTGAGTTTAAGGTGGAGGTGCACCATCCAGGAAGCAATAGAGAGTAGACATTTAAAGATTTGGGATTGAACTTCAGAGGTTAGTGCGGGGGTGGACAAGTAGATTTGGGTATCATCAGCAATTAGGTGATACTTCAATGATAAGTACACTGTAAAAACAAGTTAAGTGTAATTGGAAGAAGCAGCTTTAACTAATCATTTCCCCCCCCTTTTTTTCCTAGCTCCCTCCTGACACTACCTGTGCTGACATCTTGGATCTGCATTCATGTCTGCTTAGCTTCGCCCCTCCGTGAGTTCCTTGTTCACACATCGCGTGCGCCGTGACGTCACACACGCGCGCACACGGACGGTGCATTGTAGGACTTCAGACACTTACACTTAACTTGTTTTTACAGTTGTATTTATCTTTTAATGCCAAAAGAACTGGTTATTTCTCCCAGAGTGATAGTGTAGAGGGAGAACAGCAAGGGTCCTAATACAGAGCACTGAGGGACCCCCACACTAAGCAGAACTTGAGAAGAAGTCTTATTAGCAAAAGAGACAGAAAAAGATCTGCTAGAGAGAAAAATAGACAACCACGCTACAGCTTAATTTTGGATGCCCAGAGAATATAGAATTTACATAAAAAGAAAGTGGTCCACAGTATCAAAGGTAGTTCAAGGAGGATGAAGACTGAAAACTGGCCCTTGGCTTTGGCAGTTTGTAGGTCATTTGAGACTTTGCAGAGGTCCATTTCAGTTAAATAACCCGACCGCAATGGGTCCAATAAGTTATTAGAATGGAGGTATTTAGTGTAGACACAAAACGTTCTAAAAGTTTTGTCACAAACAGTAAAAGGGAGACAGGGTGGTAATTCGAGACACAGGTAGGGTCCAGAGAGGGTTTTTAAGAAGATGTTTGATGCACGCATGTTTAAAGGCAGAAGGAAAAATCCCAGAGGTCAGGGAGGAATGAAAAATGTAAGCAAGAGTAGGGGAAAGGATTTTAGCACAGTGTCCGAGTAAAAAGGAGGACATGTGATCAAGGGTACACATTGTAAGTGGCAAGGACAACAAGAGGTTGCTCTAAGACTGCTAAAGGGTTTGCCATATGGACTACACATCCACTCTCCCTTCTCCATAGAAAGAAATAAGACTTCTTTTAGGAGACAATTCCGTTTCTATTTGCTAGACAGGACGTGTAAGGAAGTTCCTGTATTACACCCAATTATGTGCTGTTTGTAAAACATCAGCCAATCACATCTTACTTGACTGCAACCCCGCAATGAGTATATCTCGCAAAGAGATTTGTTGTAGCACGGGAATGTAAATGTACTGCTTTGCTACCTACATTGCCCTTTTTGTATCTTCCTGTGATTAAGGCAGTGGGGAGTAAAATTGGAAGTGAAATGGTTAAGCTAGTCATACACGGGCTAATGGTTTTCTGATCAAATTTCCAAAATGTTTCGCCTTGCCCGATCATAGTTTCAGAACATTTTTATTGATTTCAAACTGGTGTTATGATTATTATTATTTCCTTAGACGACAAGTGACATTATTATAACTGGCAGTTTTTGAAAGAAAATAGGTGTAATTTTCTATTTTTACCCTTCTCCTTGAAGAACAAATTTTAATTGCCATATAAACGTGCTAAAAATCAAGTTAGGTGTCCATGGCTCTTAAACTTTATATATATTAAGATATTGATATATCAATATCATTGATTTTCAGCTGTACTGTTCCTATATGATACAATGGCTTTCCCACTCTTTAGTTAATGTGCCAGATATGCTACTCCTCCACAACTCATCCTACAGTAAGTTACTGACCCTAAAGTAGGGTACACACATTAAATTGTCATATTGGACTTTTGTTTATGCACGGCAGCCTTGAGGCTTTTTTGCACCACATTAAAAAACGAGTCTGCAAGTAAATTAACGATATGTTGCCAATCCTGTCGACTTTGTAAATATTACCCAAAGAGAGTGAAGCAGAATTCAGCATTTTAACAGTGAAGCAGAATTGAGCATTTTGGGGGAGGAAGCCCTACAGTTCACCAAAGGGGTTTTATGCTAAGGGGAGGGAGAGCAAATCGGGAGGGAGTGGGAGGGGGGGAGAGGGCTGCAGTGCACATGACAAAATTCTCCCGGAGGAGAGACAGGAGGCAGAGTCCTATATGGACTCTGCCAGGCTCCTGGTGGCCAGTTTTTGGGACTTTGGAGGGGCAAAGCAGGGCAGCCATTTGGAGCAGGGATGTAAGGTAAGGATTTTATTACACAACAGAGTGGGGCCAGAAGTGGTTTAAATTATAGTTTTGGGGGTGGACATGCCCTTTAAGTTTTTTTTTTTTTTAACCTTAAATGTGAAAGCTTCCCAGAACACCCATGCATTACTATTACTATTAGATACTATTCCAGTTGCTTTATGTACATATAAGAAATTGATTCTGAAACTAAGAAAGCTCCCATTTTGTTTCCAGTACATGTCTTTGTCCATGTAGTCTTCAAACAGCCTTGTAAACATGTGCACCAATTGGCCATGCCCCTTGACTCCAGTATTCACGGTCTCTGTATTTTCTATACTAATGTTTCCACTCCAATATGGTCCTTTAAAAGCCTTTTTAAAATGCAGTTACTGTGCAGTTTATTTTCCATTAGCCTACCAGAAAAAATACAATAATAATACTAACAATTTAACTGCCTTTTTGCATTCATTCAGTTCCTAGTAAAATATGAAGTTTGTAAATGTACAGAATCTTTATATTTTATAAATGGTTAGAAGGCTATTACTCTGCATGTAAAAAATGCACTCTACTTGAGGTTACAGGTTCAATTCTCCATAAATACTTACTGAAATGTTAATGTTCTGTTTCTTACATCTATGCTGGCTTATAAATAATCTGCAAAAAAAAATTTTCTTGAAACATCCTGTTTTGTATCTGAGGGCTAGGCCACACTACAGCTTTTTTGGCGCGTCTGCGTATGCGATCTTCGCTAAAATGGAAATAGCGGGAATGAGAAAATGCCCACAATTTCTGATGTGCATGCGATTGCACGTCCGTTCGCGTTTTGCGTTAATGTTGCATTTTTCCGCTCAATAGCATGCGGGTTCTTTGAAAATAGCAAAAACGAAAGCGCAAACGTGAAACAACAAACCTGAACGCAGCCTAAGAAAGGCAGGGCCCTCTATACATATGGTGCAGTACAGGATGCAGCTTCCTTGCTTGTTGTATCTTTCTGAATGTGCTTTATCTATTGGGACAATGTTGTCTGGTGACTTTAGTTCCTTTCTGTCTCTGATAGTAATGATGTGCTGTAACTTGATTTGTGCCTAAAAGAGGCAGGTCTCTGTGGTCTAATATAATTCACTGCCAGCTTCTAGAGGGCAAGGCTGCAGCTTCCTTGTTTTGATCTGCTGTTCAGTCAGGGACATTATTTCTACAGTTCACCAAAGGGGTTTTATGCTAAGGGGAGGGAGAGCAAATCGGGAGGGAGTGGGAGGGGGGGGGAGGGCTGCAGTGCACATGACAAAATTCTCCCGGAGGAGAGACAGGAGACGAGTCCTATAGGACTCTGCCAGGCTCCTGGTGGCCAGTTTTTGGGACTTTGGAGGGGAAAGCAGGCAGCCATTTGGAGCAGGGATGTAAGGTAAGGTTTTATTACACAACAGAGTGGGGCCAGAAGTGGTTTAAATTATAGTTTTGGGGTGGACATGCCCTTTAAGTTTTTTTTTTTTTAACCTTAAATGTGAAAGCTTCCAGACACCCATGCATTACTATTACTATTAGATACTATTCCAGTTTCTTATGTACATATAAAGAATTGATTCTGAAACTAAGAAAGCTCCATTTGTTTCCAGTACATGTCTTTGTCCATGTAGTCTTCAAACAGCCTTGTAAACATGTGCACCAATTGGCCATGCCCCTTGACTCCAGTATTCACGGTCTCTGTATTTTCTATACTAATGTTTCCACTCCAATATGGTCCTTTAAAAGCCTTTTTAAAATGCAGTTACTGTGCAGTTTATTTCCATTAGCCAACCAGAAAAAATACAATAATAATACTAACAATTTAACTGCCTTTTTGCATTCATTCAGTTCCTAGTAAAATATGAAGTTTGTAATGTACAGAATCTTTATATTTTATAAAGGTTAGAAGGCTATTACTCGCATGTAAAAAATGCACTCTACTTGAGGTTACAGGTTCAATTCTCCATAAATACTTACTGAAATGTTAATGTTCTGTTTCTTAATCTATGCTGGCTTATAAATAATCTGCAAAAAAAAATTTTCTTGAAACATCCTGTTTTGTATCTGAGGGCTAGGCACACTACAGCTTTTTGGGCGTCTGCGTATGCGATCTTCGCTAAAATGGAAATAGCGGGAATGAGAAAATGCCCACAATTTCTGATGTGCATGCGATTGCACGTCCGTTCGCGTTTTGCGTTAATGTTGCATTTTTCCGCTCAATAGCATGCGGGTTCTTTGAAAATAGCAAAAACGAAAGCGCAAACGTGAAACAACAACCTGAACGCAGCCTAAGAAAGGCAGGGCCCTCTATACATATGGTGCAGTACAGGATGCAGCTTCCTTGCTTGTTGTATCTTTCTGAATGTGCTTTATCTATTGGGACAATGTTGTCTGGTGACTTTAGTTCCTTCTGTCTCTGATAGTAATGTGTGCTGTAACTTGATTTGTGCCTAAAAGAGGCGTCTCTGTGGTCTAATAATTCACTGCCAGCTTCTAGAGGGCAAGGCTGCAGCTCCTTGTTTTGATCTGCTGTTCAGTCAGGGACATTTGTATTGCAATACATAAACAGAATTTCAATAAAAAAAGATGTGGGAGCTGACACCTAGTACACGGTTAATTTCATAAAATATCCAGCAGCAGCAAAGGGCGAGGTAAGAGACAGCTTGTTGTACCTTTGTACCTCTGATTATTTCAGGTATTAATTCACTATTTATTAATAATATAAATCTGTATTAATTATTAACACTACAAATGACATTTCATAAAAAGTAAATAAAGTTATCTTACCTTTGCTTCAGCCTCCTTTTGGCTGTGGTGGGGACATTTGCTCCATATCCATAGGAAAACAATACTCTTTCAGCTTCAGTGTCATCCTCCACTGAAAGAAAAATGTTAGTAAAAAGTTAGTAAAACTGCCCTCAAAATCTACTTGTTAGCAAAATTTAGAATAATTGGGGTTCGAGTGGATTGCCTGCATGCAAGTACATATTCTGTTGAGCTCCGAGTGCATCTATCTACCATGATTTCCATTTTTTTTCTTTCTAAAATCTCAAATAAAACCTACATCATTTAGCACTTTAGGATGCAAGAGTAAGCCCTGGATTTTAGGCTCACTGTTGCACCCTAGGTGGCTTGACTGCAATGAATCAATAAACACAAACTGAGGTAACTGTGTTTGCAATACAATATATTGAAATGTGCTCTCTTACATGCTTATCATAATGCCCCTAGCCCCTCTGGATATTAACTTTACAAGCCTATAACTTAAACCTTACAGACTGCTCTGTCTCTTTGTCAGGCATAAGCCCTTTCCCCAAAAAACAATCTGTTCTGAAGCTGGTTACAACCATTCTCTGTCCTTTCCTCCACTTATGGACACATTAGGGAGAGGGGGTGGGGCTTGATGCAGCAGTGGGCATGTTTTTATCCTTAAACTTGAAAGCAGACCCCAAGTGTTGTTGACGCCATAGCACAGTGCTAGCAGGAAAAAAATACCCTTACTGCTGTAACATTGGATAGACTGCATCTAGAAGCATAATCCTGGAGTCATTTTAAAAGGTAGGAGTGGGCCCTTTTTAATAAAGGCCACTTACATGGAGACCGCTTTGCAGCATCCTTTTGATAGATAGGATTGGATCAGTCAGAAAATGTTCACAATCCTATCAGTTGACCCTGCTGCAAGGTGAAATGTGCTCAAGATAGATGTCGATGGCGCAGTTCGATTGGTACTTCCCGAACACTTAATCGGAAGTGGCTCAAATGACTGCATCATCTTGCAGCCATCTAACGTGCTGCTTTAGGTACGGTACTCATAATACCACAAAACAATTAAAACAATTGACAAAGGAACACAAAGATGTTAGTTAGAATTTGGTATAAATATATTTCTATTACATACTTTCAGCTGATTGCATTATAACTTCATCAAGTTCTTTTTCAAGCTTTTCATATGTTTCCAGTTTTGCACAATGTTCAGAATTGAGAGCTTGCAATTCTGTAATTTGCTTTTCTGTTGTTGCTTGAAGACTGTAAATTTCTTTAGTTAGAACCTGAAAAATATACCAGTTAAATAAAACAGAATATCCCCATAGAAAATAAAAGATTTAAAAAAAAAAAAAAAAATTTGCCTCCAGTAATAAACCTAGGAAAAACAAGTGCACAATGAATAAAATACTTATAACAAATAATAAAAAGAAAACCATACAGAAAATTACATTATCACTAGAGATTGTCGAACATGATTAGCGATGGTGCTGTTAAAAGGTATCTCCACCCCCCCCCCAACAAAAAAAAAAAATAATGTAGGGCAATCCCCCCACCCTAAACTAGGTTGAAACGTTCTGGACAGTTTTGTTGGGGCCATGCAATGTGCATCCTGTCGCATGTATGGGATCTTGAAGCAGCCGCTTTAAGGTACATATGTATGTGTCAGATGTGGGTAGGTTGCCCATTTAGAATCTGAGGTGTAACTTGCAGCATTGCAGGGCTTGGCAAACCTGGGGGTAATGACAGGGGCCAATAAACTGGAGGGTGTAAATGGGGCAGATAAGGTGGTAAAGAAAGACAGATTTGTAAGGATCACAGGGGGAAGTAGGGGACGGAAGGGTAGGGTTGCTTCTTCCAAGCTAGTAAATCACAAAAGATTTGCCATGTTAGGTGAAGATGTGGAGGACATTGGCTCAGAATTAGCATGTATGGAGTGGGCCATTACCTTGAGCACCCAGGGGACAACCATCTTTAATACAAGAGAGGAAGAACTGGGGGCTAGGAAGGATAGGCATGTGGTAGTGGTAGGGGGCTCCATTATTAGAAAGGTAGATAGGGTAATCTGCCGCCAGGACCCTAGATGCCGAACAGTGTGTTGAATTACTGTTGCTGGGGTTCGACATGTAGTGGATCGTAGGTGGGGCTGGGCGTGTTAAAAGTAACAACTTCAAGTGTAGTGCTTTCAGAAATACTACCGCAGCAACATGCTACGCTAAGGAGGCAACAGGAGCTTAGGAGTATAAATGCGTGGCTAAGAGGGTGGTGTAAGGAGGGCTTGGGTTTTAATAGAACAGGGCTGACTTTTCTGTTGGCTACAGGCTCTTTAGTAGACTGCACCTCAATGATGATGACGCAGCTGTTTTGGGAGAGATGATGGCTAGAGGGTTGGAGAAGATTTGAAACTAGGTATGGGGGGAGGGTACATTGGACTACACAGGGGTAGATAGAGGGGTTAGGGAGCTAATAAGATAATGGAGAGTGGAAACGGGGGAGGGGGGAGCACAGAGGATAAGGAGGCATGTTTATCCAAGTTTGGAAGTAAATTAAATGATAATCTAAAATGTATGTTTACTAATGCAAGAAGTCTGTCTGGAAAAACTGAAGAACTAGTACTAATAGCTTTAAAGAAAAGGTATGTGATCGGTATAGCAGAAACCTGGCTAAATGATTTACATGACTGGACAGTAAATATTGAAGGATACTCCTTATTTAGACATGACAGAGTTAATAAGATGGGAGGAAAAGTATGTATGTTAAACAAGAATTGAAGCCAAATTTAAAAGATGAGATAGATGGGGTATAGACGATAAATCAGAAACAATATGGGTGGAGCTGTGTACAGGAAGCAAGAAGGTGGGTAAATTAATTGTTGGTGTATGTTATAAGCCGCCAAACGCCAGTGAGGATGTGGAAATGAATCTCCATATTCAGTTGGTGAAGGCTGCTGGTATGGGGCATGTTCTGGTTATGGGGGCTTTCAATTACCCCGACATTGATTGGAGTAAGGGAACTGCCAGCACCTCAATAGGTAAATTTTCTTTATTAGCATTTTATTTCACAGTCCCTACTAGAAAGGATGCGTTGTTGGATCTAGTAATATCTAATAACCCTGAGCTCATTTTGGAGATGAAGGTAATGGGAAGCTTAGGGAATAGTGATCATGATATAGTGTTGTTTAATATAGGTTGCAAAAAAATAAAATTACACTGGGTTAACAAAAACTTTTAACTTTAGTAAAGCCATTTTTATGTTGTTAAAAGAAAAGAATCACTCCTGCTCATAGACTGGGGGGATTTGTTCCTAGGTAAAGATATTAAGCAGAAGTGGACCACTTTTAAAGGCATATTAAACTATTACTTTTAAGGAACAAGTATAAATAAATTAGGTCATCTCCTGTCTGACTTAATGCCCAGGTAAAAAGGGAAATGGAAAAAAAGAAAAAGGTTTTAATATTTTGAAAACGGAGGGAACCGAACAGACTTACAGGGAGTATAAAAGCTGTTATAAGGAGTGCAAGAAAGCAATTAAACTAGCTATAATAGAAAATAACATATGGATAGAAGAACAAAGCAAGTTTAACCCCAATATATTTTTTTAATATTTCAATAGTAAAAAGATGAGGACCGAGAATGTGGGACCATTAAATAATGGGACTGAGATGGTTACAGAGGATGCCGAAAAGACTAATGTGCCAAACCATTTTTATCCCCCCTCTGTATTCACTATAGAGAATCCTAGTCCTTATAGTAGGGACTGTAATAATATAAAGGATATAAATGAGGAATATTCACTCTGGCTGACAGAGGATATGGTACGGAAAACAATTTGACAAAGTTACTATGAATAAAGACCCAGGACCGAATGGAATACATCCTCGGATCTTAAGAGAGCTTAGTCCAGTTTTATCTAGACCACTGTTTCTTATCTTTTCAGATTCACTTTTGTCTGGTTATGTGCTACTAGATTGGAAAAAAGACAATGTAATACCATTTAAAAAAGGTAGTCGTTCCCAACCTGGTAACTATAGACCTGCCTAACTTCAGTGGTAGGGAAGGTGCTGGAAACTTTGTTACAGGATCATATCCTTGACTTTGTCTCCAGAACTGATCTTAATTGTTGTAGTCACCATAGATTTATGAGAAATAGATTGTGCCAGAAAAATTGACTTGTTTTTTTAAACTTAGATTTAGATTCTCACATAGGCGATATGTATGAACTGAGGACTGTTGGCCTAGAAAAAAATATTTGTATATTGATAGAGAATTGGTTATTGGATCACAAGCAGAGAGTGGTGGTCAATGGAGCTACATCTATGTGGGCTAAAGTTCTAGTGCCTCAGGATTCTGTACTGGGGCCAATTCTTTTTAATCTGTTTCACAGTTTGCTAGTAACTCTTTCCCACTCTCAGATCACAATCTAATTACTTTTTCTACCCCCTACTCTCCCCTCTCCTCTGTCACTCCATCCACTGTCCTTGTTCACAACACTCGAGCAATAGACCTTCCGGCTCTATCCTCTTCTCTCAGTTCAAGCATCGCTGCCCTCATGTCTGATTCTAACCCTGATTCGCTAATAAATTCGAATAACTCTCTTATCTACTACTATTGACTCCTCTGCCCCCCTACAAACTCACAAACGTCGCCCCGCTAACCACCGTCCTTGGCTCAATTCAGATACCAAGTTTCTATGCTACTGTACTTGTGCAGCTGAGCAGCTGTGGAAAAAGTCACGCAGTCAGGCAGACTTAAACCACTACAAACTCATGTTGTTCTGTCTTAATTCGACTCTTTCAAGCAGCAAACCATTCCTACTTTATCACAATTATAAACAATAAGAAAAATAACCCACATCATCTATTTTCGTGATAAAAAACTCTCTTGCAGTCCTCCTCTACTGATACTTTTCATTCCATTAACACTCCTGAGGCTTTTGCAGACTACTTTAGAACTAAAATAGATGATATACGCACTCTAATCCCCTCACCCCAGTACAACTCTCCCTTTCTTTTGCCTGTCCCACCATCTGCAGTTCTAGAATCTTTCACCCGTTACCAGTTCTGAAATCTTCGACCTCCTGTTGTCTTCGCCGCTTACAATGTGTACCCTTGATCCCATGCCCTCCTCCTTATTTAGACACTGCTAAAATCCTTTCCCCTGCTCATGCTCACATTTTTAATTCCTCCCTGACCTCTGGGACCTTCTGCCTTTAAACATGCATGCGTCAAACCTCTTCTTAAAAACCCTCTCTGGACCCTACCTGTCTCTCGAATTACCACCCTGTCTCCCTTTTACCGTCTGTGTCAAAACTCTCAGAATGTCTTGTCTCAACAAACATTACTAATACATCTATGCTAATAACCTATTGGACCCATTGCAGTCAGGATTCCGAAAGAGTCATTCAACTGAAATGGCCTACAAACTGCCAAAGCCAAGGGACAGTTCTCGGTCCTCATTCTCCTCAACCTATCGGCTGCCTTTGATACTGTAGACGACTCTATTCTTATGCAAATTCTATATTCTCTGGGCATCCTAAATCAAGCTGCAGTGTGGTTGTCTTCTTATCTCGCTAACAGATCTTTATCTGTCTCTTTTGCTAATAAGATTTCCTCTCCTGTTCCGCTTAGTGTGGGGGTCCCTCAGAGCTTGCTGTACTCCCTCTATCTCTCTAGGAGAAATAATCAGTTCTTTCAGCTTTAAGTATAACTTATATGCTGATGATACCCAAATTTCCTTGTCCACCACCCAACTAACCCCCGAAGTTCAATACCAAATCTCTAAATGTCTGCTCTCTATCTCTTCCTGGATGGCATGCCGACGCCTTAAAGGAATACTAAACCCACCTAAATCCGTTTTTTTAAAGTATATGCCATCTGTTTCTATTATTCACAGGGAGGTGAGAATGCTTATTTTCACCTCCCTGTGAATAATAGGACGCTCGGGGGACACTGGAACTTACCTTACTGGCGCAGTGAGAACGGTAAAACAGTGGAAATGTCTTCTAGCAGATGTGGTAATGACAAGTTCATTGAACAGCTTTAAAAGTGGGCTAGATAAGCTTCTAAATCTAAAAATTTTTTTACAGATGTTTACAATTTGTGGCAAATTATATTTACAGTATGTTTCTGGAGTAAAATGTGTTTTATGGTATTTAACATACCTCTACTTTCTTCTGGTATTTTTCACATTCCAACTGACATTTCCGTAAATTCTCTATGGTCTCTTCATGCAGTATATGAGAACGCTCAGCTTCAAAGGACTTAAGTTTGGTTTGGTGAAGAAGTTCTGATACTTTGCTCTCTGTGCTTAGTTGTAATTGTCTGTACCTAGATTGAAATGTGAAACAAGAATTTTAATCTTGAAAACTAGAATTAAATAACTTTAAGCATGAAATGTACATACTACAACCTGTAATTAAACTTGTCATTTTAATTGTTCACTCCCCTTTTTTTAAAGTTATTTTTTAAAATTTTAGATACGTGGTATATCCAATAGGTCAGACCACACCTTTGACATGTTCTTTGTGATACAAAAAAAAATAAAATTTATTGGTATTTCTTTTTGACACGCTATGTGTTGTTTTTGTTGGCTCTGAAGTGCTTCTTTTTAGTTATTGTATGGTGGTAACCTTTTGATTTCTTCTTCATCCTGCTGACATGATAATGAGATTACCAACAGGGGTGTAACTACAGCAAGATTCAGACTATTATTAAATTGATCTTTTACTGAATACTAAAGAAATAATAGAATGCATTGTAAATATTCTATATGTAGTTATTAAGGATAAAAAATTATGATAGGGAATAAAAATGGGACACAATAGTGCTCACAATTGTTAAGCTGTTATTCAAATAATTTGCTAGAACCAGCAAACTTTTTTTTAACTTGTTTTATTTAGTAAAATATTCAAGTACAGCATTATCAACATATATAGTAAAACATATACATTAACTTTTGCTTTGTGTATGCTTCTTCAGTTTACAATGTTATATCCATCTAGACAGTATATTATATAAAAACATAGGGGGACGAACTGGGGAATTTCTTCCACGCTTGACATAAGAATATAATATAATAAGTTAAATTATATAACAATTATATAACAACATGGAGTATATCATATTAACTTTATTATATAGGTGGTTCAAACCTATAAACCTCCAATAAAATCATACCACGGTTTCCATATTTTGTTGAACTTGTCTACACAGCTTCTGTGTTTGGATATTATTTTAATCAAGGGGGTAGCTTGAATAACCATCTCTCTCCACTTACCAAGTTTAGGGTCTCTGGGTGACATCCACACTAGAACCACAGTTCGTCAGACATAAAAAGGTAATTTCCGCAGTAGTGCTAGCTGTGTCCAGGACCAAGTGTCTACATCGGGTAACCCAAGTAGACATAGCTTAGATTCCAGGGGGACAGGTTCATGGATTGTTTCGGATAAAGTCTGTATAATACATTTTCAAGATGAAGACACCCGTGGGCACAGCCAGAGTACGTGCCAGAAATTAGCCTGTAATAGATGAAATCTGGGGCATTTGCAGATGCTGGTGGGGACATGAGCGAGAGATGGTGGGGGGTCAGATATGTTTGATGCATTAAATTGAAATAACTTATTGGTGGCAGCTTTTGATGCCTTAGTATGTGATTCAAATATAACACTCTATTTCCCATCAACCCCTAAAGGACCGGGGAAGATGAGAAATACTAACAGGCCCTGTATGTATAGGCACTCCCTCTAATAGATCATTGAGTATTACAAAAATTCAGATGCCATGTTTATAGAGGATGCTTGTGTGTAAACTAAAGAAATGTTTTAGATCTTCTCTGTCCTTAGTACGAGTGTTAAACATGCCAGAGTTTTTAAGCAAGCTAAGAAAGATTGCTTGCATTCATACTAGTGTGTTTTTCTAATCCAAGAATGACAGATGCTGTATTACAGCTGAAATTCATGAGGTTTACAGTCACTATACTATTTAGGCCATTAAAAAAGTTGTTTCTACCAATGAACATCTTAGTTGCTAAAATAATTAGTTATTCAAGATTATTCTTATTTAAATACCATTTTTTTTATGTTTATCTTTATGATTGGATGCATGTGGGGCTATGTTCCTGTTCCACAGCCCACACATACTGTAAGCGATAGCTAAATGGATAATGAAAGAGCTTATGAAAAAAGTATTGCAGGGGCACTCTGTAACATTTGAGCAGCAAAAGTTTTGAAATTCTTCATTTATATATAGAATATCTGGCATATGACAAATTATTCCCATGTTTTCTTTACAATTGTAGAGGATATTTTGGTTGTATTATCAACAGAAACACAGGAAGGGATGTTGTCATGGTGAATATATGTACTAAATTAAATATTTGTTTGTTCAGAGGTTCAGTTGCACAGCTAAACAAATGGCTGTAAAATGAAATCTGTGGCTCTTGTGTCTGTTGCTAATGGTAAAGGATTTCACTGTGATCTGTTTTCTGTACACACTAACTGGTGTTAATAAAATCTCTGCATGTTAAATGTTGATACCATTGTACATTTATTATTTGTCAATATTATTATACTTCCAAGTGTGGCATTCTTTGAATCAAACAGTCATAATGGCTAGATCTATAGTGATTGAAAAATAATTTAAATAGTATACTAAGACAATAATAAAAAATATTTCGTTGTAGTGGTTTAAACTAGATTAAAATGATTTTAGTCTAACCTTGGGTGTAAAACAAACACACAACAGAGTGGTGTGTTTATTTATACTTTATTAGTCTCTCACATCCTTCTCAAATATTTTGCCCCCACTCTTTTTTACAACATTGCTTCAGTTTTTTAAGGTTTGTTTGCAGACGTTTATGACAGTTTACCTAAGGTCCATTGGTTTGAATTATGTTCTTATTCTGGGCCATTACAACTCTTGCAATGTGCTCTTACCTTCAATATATTATAGATTTCACTGACAAATTTCAGATTTCTTACTTTAATGATCCTTTAACAAGACTTCCCGGCATTTTTCTTAGTTCAGTCCTTAAGCAGCTATACTGCTCATATACAGGGTTATTCAGTAAAAGTTCTTATTGTTAAAAATGGTGCTAATTTTGCGCCAACCAATCAAATATTAGCTTTCAAATGTTAATAATCTGATTGGTTGGGGCAAAATTAGCACCATTTTAAAACATACGAACTTTTATTGAATTTCCCTGATAGAGCCTTGCACACACATTTTGTCAAAACAAATCCCCATGGCTCTATTGAAAGCTCGATATAACACATGTTTTCTGGAAAAAAAAGAAAATGTATTTCTAAGACAGACATACTTTGAGCATGGCAATCAATCTGCCATACTTTAAGCTAGAGTAGCACATGGCCTTAAGATCAAACACAATCCTAGAGATTAATGACCCGCAACAGGCCAGGTCCTCGGACAGCCTCCAATTCTTTACAGATTTTTAGCAAGCTCAATACTCCACACATTTCAAGGCCTTACAACAACAACTCCTGTATTATTTAGACTCATAGCTTACCCTACACTTACCCTTCCAACACATCCCCCCTGGAAGCCACATAATAAAACATGGTAATCTCCAGGGCATGATGTCATCCTAGAAGAAATCACGTGATCAAATTCCTCCACATCTGCTGAAGACTCTACAGAGTTCCTTAACACAAACTCCCCCCCCCCCCTCTCAATGAGGCGCACATAACGCTATTATTAAAATCGATAATAAGATAATAAAACAAGATTGTGGCTCCTACCGCCCATCTCACTTCTAAATATAGATTACAAACTGTTAGCCACAATACTTGAACTGAGGCTCCAAAGAGTCATAACTAAACTCTCATCCTCCCGAACCAGACTGGATTCATGCCAGGCAAGACCACATAGATTAACATCAAGAAAACTTAAATACAGTGTCAAGTGGGCCATGACAATGCTGGTACCAGACTGATGTTATCACCGGATGCACAAAAAGTCTATGACTCTGTGGAGTGACCATACCTTTGGAATTGTCTGTGCAAATTTGGTTTGGGACATCATTTTATTAAATGGATTAGTTTGCTATATGCACTCCTATACGGCTATTAAAGCAAACAATATATACCACGCTTTTTCAATTTGAATAGAGGTACTAGACAGGGTTTCCTATTATCCCCTTTCCTGTTTGCACTAGCTATTGACCCTCTAGCAATACAGCTCAGAACAAACCCACACATAAATGGACTTTCTCTGGATGTTCAAGTCTTTACGCTGATGACTTAATGCTATACCTAGCTGATCCCCAGACTCACTACTAAATGTTTATAACGCCATCTCCACATTCAACCCCTACTCCAGATTGTACATAAATTGGGAGAAATCATCCCTATTCCCCATAGATGTTCTCCTAGACATTCCTCCCATATTAGAGACCTGGTTCCAATAAAAAATGATTTTAGATATCTGAGTATTCAAAATAAATAATCAACCATGTAATTCCTACAGAATAATATCCTATCACTACTAGAACTTGTCAGTTCTAGAAATTAATCAAGATCCTCTTACTACCCAAATACTATATGCAATATAACACACATGGTTTGTATCCCCAACGCTTTCTTAAAAACACTACAAAGTATACTGAATACTTACCTATGGTCCCCCAGAAGGATCAGAGCTCGAGCATATTCTACAATGCCCAAAGTACATGGCAGGACTAGTATCCTAAATATAGACTAGATATATCCCATCCCTTACCATGGAAGATTGGGAGGACTTTGCTGAATCACATACTAAGATATTGATGGTATAGTTCTCCTCCCTAATACCTGCATTGTGTAGGGTGACCTGTATACAAGGTGTCTAACGGGGCAAATACTTTAAATATAACACTCTATTTCCCATCAACCCCTAAAGGACCGGGGAAGATGAGAAATACTAACAGGCCCTGTATGTATAGGCACTCCCACTACTAATTAAATACAAGTCAGACAAGGTTCAAAGTAACATCCTACAACCTTTTATTTGTTCTGAAATACCTCTTGTTTATGTTTAGTATATGGCAATACATGGTATTAGAGTGAAGGGTTGTTTATTCAGACCATGTATTTATGTGTTTTATGGTAAGAGGTATTTCAGAACAAATAAAAGGTGCATTGGATGTAACTTTGAACCTTGTCTGACATGTTTTTAATAAGTAGTGGGAGTGCCTATACATACAGGGCCTGTTAGTATTTCTCATCTTCCCCGGTCCTTTAGGGGTTGATGGGAAATAGAGTGTTATATTTAAAGTATTTGCCCTGTAGACACCCTTGTATACAAGGTCACCCTACACACTGCAGGTATTAGGGAGGAGAACTATACCATCAATTATCTTAGTATGTGATTCAGCAAAGTCCTCCCAATCTTCCATGGTAAGGGATGGGATATATCTAGTCTATTTATTTAGGATACTAGTCCTGCCATGTACTTTGGGCATTGTAGAATATTGCTTCGAGCTCTGATCCTTCTGGGGGACCATAGGTAAATATTCAGTATACTTTGTAGTGTTTTAAAGAAAGCGTTAGGGATACAAACCATGCTGTGTTATATTGCATATAGTATTTTGGGTAGTAAGAGGATCTTGATTACATTTACTAGAACTGACAAGTTCTAGTAGTGATAGGATATTATTCTGTAGGAATTACATGGTTGATTTTATTATTTGAATACTCAGATATCTAAAATCATTTTTTATTGGAACCAGGTCTCTAATATGGGAGGAATGTCTAGGAGAACATTTATGGGGAATAGGCATGATTTCTCCCAATTTATGTACAATCTGGAGTAGGGGTTGAATGTGGAGATGGCGTTATAAACATTTAGTAGTGAGTCTTGGGGATCAGCTAGGTACAGCATTAAGTCATCAGCGTAAAGACTCTGAACATCCAGAGAAAGTCCATTTATGTGTGGGTTTGTTCTGAGCTGTATTGCTAGAGGTTCAATAGCTAGTGCAAACAGGAAAGGGGATAATAGGAAACCCTGTCTAGTACCTCTATTCAAATTGAAAAAGCGTGAGTATATATTGTTTGCTTTAATAGCCGCTATAGGATGTGCATATAGCAAACTAATCCATTTAATAAAATGATGTCCCAAACCAAATTTGCACAGACAATTCCAAAGGTATGGTCACTCCACAGAGTCATAGACTTTTTGTGCATCCGGTGATAACATCAGTCTGGTACCAGCATTGTCATGGCCCACTTGACACTGTATTTAAGTTTTCTTGATGTTAATCTATGTGGTCTTGCCTGGCATGAATCCAGTCTGGTTCGGGAGGATGAGTTTAGTTATGACTCTTTGGAGCCTCAGTTCAAGTATTGTGGCTAACAGTTTGTAATCTATATTTAGAAGTGAGATTGGGCGGTAGGAGCCACAATCTTGTTTTATTATCTTATTATCTGATTTTAATAATAGCGTTATGTGCGCCTCATTGAGGGGGGGGGGGGAGTTTGTGTCTAAGGAACTCTGTAGAGTCTTCAGCAGATGTGGGAGAATTTGATCACTGTATTTCTTCTAGGATGACATCATGCCCTGGAGATTTACCATGTTTTATTATGTCGGCTTCCAGGGGGGATGTGTTGGAATGGGTAAGTGTAGGGTAAGCTATTGAGTCTAAATAATGCAGGAGTTGTTGTTGTAAGGCCTTGAAATGTGTGGAGTATTGAGCTTGCTAAAAATCTGTAAAGAATTGGAGGCTGTCCGAGGACCTGGCCTAGTTGCGGGTCATTAATCTCTAGGATTGTGTTTTGATCTTAAGGCCCATGTGCTACTCTAGCTTAAAGTATGGCAGATTGATTGCCATGCTCAAAGTATGTCTGTCTTAGAAATACATTTTTCTTATTTTTTTTTCCAGAAAACATGTCGTTATATCGAGCTTTCAATAGAGCCCATGTGGATTTGTTTTGACAAAATGTGTGTGCAAGGCTCTATCAGGGAAATTCAATAAAAGTTCGTATTGTTTAAAATGGTGCTAATTTTGCCCCAACCAATCAGATTTTATTTAACATTTGAAAGCTAATATTTGATTGGTTGGCGCAAAATTAGCACCATTTTTAACAATAAGAACTTTTACTGAATAACCCTGTATATGAGCAGTATAGCTGCTTAAAGGACTGAACTAAGAAAAATGCCGGGAAGTCTTGTTAAAGGATCATTAAAGTAAGAAATCTGAAATTTGTCAGTGAAATCTATAATTATATTGAAGGTAAGAGCACATTTCAAGAGTTGTAATGGCCCAGAATAAGAACATAATTCAACCCAATGGACCTTAGGTAAACTGTCATAAACGTCTGCAAACAAAACCTTAAAAAACTGAAGCAATGTTGTAAAAAAGAGTGGGCGCAAAATTATTTGAGAAGGATGTGAGAGACTAATAAAGTAAATAATAACACACACACTCTGTTGTGTGTTTGTTTTACACCCAAGGTTAGACTAAAATCATTTTAATCATAGATTTAAACCACTTACAACCGAATATTTTTTTATTATGTCTTAGTATACTATTTAAATTATTTTTCACATCACTATAGATCTAGCCATTATGACTGTTTGATTTCAAAGAATGCCACACTTGGAAGTCATAATAATATTGACAAATAATAAAATGTACAATGGTGTCAACATTTTAACATCTGCAGAGATTTTATTAACACCAGTTAGTGTGTTACAGAAAACAGATCACAGTTGAAATCCTTTTACCATTAGCAACAGACACAAGAGCCACAGATTTCATTTTACAGCAATTTGTTTAGCTGTGCTAACTGAACCTCTGAACAAACAAATATTTAATTTAGTACATATATTCACCATGACAACATCCCTTCCTGTGTTTCTGTTGATAAATACCAACCAAATATATCCTCTACACTTGTAAAGAAAACATGGGAATAATTTGTCATATGCCAGATATTCTATATATAAATGAAGAATTTCAAAACTTTTGCTGCTCAAAATGTTACAGAGTGCCCCTGCAATACTTTTTTCATAAAGCTCTTTCATTATCCATTTAGCTATCGCTTACAGTATGTGTGGGCTGTGGAACAGGACATATGCCACACATGCATCCAATCATAAAGATAAACATAAAAAAAATGGTATTTAAATTAAGAATAATCTTGAATAACTAATTATTTTTAGCAACAAGATGTTCATTGGTAGAAACAACTTTTTAATGGCCTAATAGTATAGTGACTGTAAACCTCATGAATTTCACTGTAATACAGCTCTGTCATTCTTGGATTAGAAAAACACACTAGTATGAATGCAAGCAATCTTTCTTAGCTTGCTTAAAAACTCTGGGCATGTTTAACAACTGTACTAAGGACAGAGAAGAATCTAAAACATTTCTTTAGTTTAACACAAAGCATCTCCTCTATAACATGGCATCTGAATTTTTGTAATACTCAATGATCTATTGATCAGTAGTAAGCATGGTTATCACACAGTAAAATATGCAGACTGAATAAACGTAGGTCAAGTAAACTGATATTTCATTGGCCATGCTCATCAATGTACAGCCATTCCATGATATGCACTACAATCTACCAGCTGTGCCTAACAGACAGCTGCTGCTGGTGTTTGAAAAGAAGTCAAAATAGTTCCACCCACCAGCAAAATTAGGTGTGATTTCACAAATAGGTCTATAGGTTTACATTCTGGTATATCACAGAAACTAAGAAGACTGACAATTATTTTTAACTTGTTAAAGCTGTATTGATAAAGATTACATACAAAGATATATTCCACACTGGATATTCATCCCCAACTCTAATCGCAGAGGGGGGAAAGGTTATAAAAACACCTTTTAATTGCTTTTCCGAAATCTGTTGTTCAGTTAGATTAACTGGACTTAAAGTTTAGTTCTTGAAGATGTTTCTCTAGTCATCCGACTGGCTTTCTCAATTCAGAATGACTTGTACAAGAATTTGTCGGCAATATATGTACCCATGAAAGTCCCAATTAGCATATGACAGCCAGGTGTTAGGGACTTTCTGGATGCAAGGTGTGGATGCATTGAGGCTAAGGGGTCTTATTGAAACTGCCCAGGGTAAGGTGTCAAAACAGCATTGTACATGGCAGAGAGTTGGTGTTGAACCCTCCACCTCTATTCAGGCTTGGTTTCTTCATTTTCACATAAATTACCTCCTTGACAAGATGTTGACATTACAATCTTCAAAGGTATGTCCTTTTTCCTTAAGATGCAGGTACACAGCGGAGTCCTGACCCAAGGAAATGGCTCTTCTGTGCTGGGCCATATGTTGGTGCTGTTGCTGTTTGGTTTCCCCCACATACAAATCAGAGCACTCTTCACTGCACTGCACATATGATGTTGCTTTTCTTATGTTTTGGTATTGGGTCTTTCGGATGTACCAATTGCTGCCTCAGTGTGTTGTTTGGTTTAAAGCAGACCGGGATATTATGTTTTTTTAAAACTCTTTTTAACAATGCACAAGAAATACAACGCCCTACTACAATGCACAAGAAATACATTGCCATTTGGGAAATGCTTTTGTGTGCACTGCACAAGTGATTTGCACAAAGGTGCTCAAACACAACACGTGATCTGCACAGAAAATTGATATCTCTTTCGTTGAGATTACAGATGGGAGCGAAATGCAGCCAGTGGGACTGGCTACATTGCCTCCCATAAGCACGTGATGCACACATCATGATTAGATTGCAAATGCGATCCGAATTGTAAACCATAAAAAAAACCTAGAAATGAATTTACATTCCGATTATATTATTTACACATCAAAGGCTCTCTAAAACTGGCAATAGCAGCATTTTCATTTTCTATCACTTGTCACTTATTTTTTGTTTCAATAATTTTTATTGGATTTCAAATTTTAAGGCAATATAAATAACTTTGGCGTTATTTAAGTGTAGTAGAGGTAGAGATATGGTTATGCGAATGGTACCAGAGTGGTATACTTTGGTTTCAGATGAGCTTAAGACATTTATCTTTAATTAGATTGATTATATTTGTAATAATATCTAAACAGATTTAGATGATGTATAATAAAAGAAAAAAGAAAAACATATTTAACTTTGTCTCATTTATTAATTCATTGTCATACCCGTCTGAGTACTTTTACACTGTTTGATAAAGGTGTTGTCTCCTTCAGCGGCTTGGGGCTTGTAGAGATCTATGCGGTTTTTGGTATTCAGGGGCTGTTCTGGCCCTTGTGATAACTAGGTCTCCTCCTCACTCCTTAAGCACCATACATCCCATACCGTTGTAAATTTATTTAATGTACCTTTAGCACAATGCAGAATATATTCATTTTGATAAACCCATGTGATCTTACATATCAGTTGTTGGGACGGTAGGGCTGGGGACTTCCAGGATGCTGCGATCACACATCTAGTACATGCACATATATAGTGCAGCAGTTTGTTGCCTGTGTTGAGAGCAGGTTCGTTTTTGTCAAAGAGAGCTACCCAGGGGTTTTTAGGGATGATTTTTGTAAATACCTTGTTGAGAATGGAGTAACAGTTGTCCCAGATTCTAGTCACCTCTGGGCATTCCCACCAACAGCATATCTGCCAGGATCCCACAATTTTGGAAGCATAGTGGTGAGGAATATGGAAGGATTTTGTGGAGTTGTGCGAGTGTGACATACCATTTGTGTAATATTTTGAAGTTCTTTTCTTGTATGAGCGTATTCATGGAGCATTTGCGCATGTTTGTGAATATTTGGTTCTAGGTTTCAGGTGGTAGCCAAGTCTCCCATTAATATTGTACTTTAAGTTTATCTACTGTTTACCCCATTGTTGGGGTAAAAATAGTTATACTGTAATAAGGCTCTTGACTGGGCTGTCATTGTGCCATTATGTTCCTAAAACCTCCTAAAATACATTTTGAGCAATACTAAGTGCATTTACCACTGTCGCAAATACATAAAATTTAAATCAGGTGCACTAGATCACCAACACTGAGATCTACCAATTGTTGCATGCGCTGAATTCCTAAAGTCATGCTAACCATTTAAAAAAAGTTTGTGTGACTTTAAGAACAGAACAGTGGACGCTGCACAGATTTTGTAACAGGCACCTGTATGGCCAATGCAAACAATTAACAATTAATTTTGCTCTTGCAGCAATTTTAGTGTGAAATTCATGGGTGAATACTGATTGGGATTGCAAGCAGGGCATTTGCAGCTCTGTGTAAGGGCAAGGCCCCACTGAAGCACTTTTAAGCGCGATCCGATCACGCTTTTAAAAGCGCACACTAGTGTGGCCCAGTTGATTTGGCCACACTAGTGTGCTAGGGAGCGTTGCGTGTAGGATCCGCATTTTTGTGCAATATCATGTGCTGCGATTGCGAATCACCGGCCAATCGCAATCACACAACAACAGCACAAGAGCGTTACAGTGTGGCCTCAGCCTAAATATCTCTTTATATTTCCTCTATTTAGAAAACTCTGTATGGTGTATTACCTGCCTTTATATTCCATCCGGATCTGAAAATACAGTAGACCCTGTTATAGATATTTTTACATTATCTAAGACCCTTATTAGATAATTTTAGTAGAAAAAGCACCTAACAATTGAAATCACTAATCCAGGGAAGAGATGTTAATGGTAAATAAAAGCAAGTCATACTCCTGTTGATTGCTTTGAATTCATTGTACATTAGTATAATTGAGGAAACATAGGGTTCAAGAATGGGGAATGTTTGAAAAGAGCTGTGTATGCAAGAAGGCGCAAGACTGCACATCCTACTGCTCCAAAAATCATAACACAATAGTAGCAAACGGTCAGTGAGCCCGAATTATCTGGCCGCATGTTCCAGCCCTTAGTTCCCATTAGTTTACAGTATCTAATAAGCGACCCTGAAAATTTTAATTAACAGTCATTGTTTAAAACAGTCACTTTTTTTTGGTTAGCATCAGCTGCTGCACAATTATAACTTCAACTAGTAAGCAGAATTTACTAACTCCCTTAAAATCTGGAAAAGGTTTTAAGGCCATTTTCCTGGTATAGTTGCCCTTAAAGGGTATGTCCACCCCGAAAATCGATTTTTAATATCTGCTCCCCCATGTCGCCCAGCCCCAACCGCATGTTTTTTTTTTTCAAAAATCCCCAAACTCTTACTTACCTCCCCTCGATCCTCCCCCGCACTGCCGGCCCTCTGCTTGCGAGAATGCAAGCAGAGGGCGGGACCGGCAGTCGCGTCTGTGATTGGCTGAGCGGCGCCATCACGGACGCGGCTGCCGGTCATTCAGTGCAGCGGAGGAAAGCGGAGAGGTAAGTAAGAGTTTGGGGAGCTTTTTAAAAAAAAACATGCGGTTGGGGCTGGGGGACATGGGGGAGCAGAATATTAAGGGGGTTTAATGCTAGGGGAGGGATAGTAGAACGGGAGGGAGGAGGAGGGGGAGAAGGGCTGCAGTGCGCATGGCAAATATCTACCGGAGGCAAGATAGCAGGCAGAGCCCTGCTATCCTCCTGGTGGTTAGTTTTTGGGACTTTGGGGGGGGTTTACGGAGAACCCTATGGAGCTGGGATGTGAGGTAAGATTAAACTACACTACATGGTGGGGCCAGTATTTGGGGGATTATAGTTTTGGGGGTGGAATGCCCTTTAACGGGTTTACTTAAACCTAACTTGTTCAGAGACAACGTTTTCCTTAAAGGATAAGTACAGGTAATAACAAGTGAAGTTTAAATGTAATCTGCAACTTAAAAAAAATCCCCCCCCCCCCTTTTTTTTTCTCTAGGTCCCTCCTGAGCCTACCTGTGTTGCTGTAAAGTTGCTGACATCTTGGATGTGAAGGTAAGGCTGGTGAGCGCCTCCCCTCTGAGACTTGCTGGCTTCCCCTTCTTCTTTAAGCCTCCAAAAGCTGTGATTGTGTGGTCCGTGCATGACGACACAGCGCACAAAACCGTGCTGTACAAGCACAAGGGGAGGGGAGGAGCTCACCGGCCTTACCTTCACATCCAAGAAGTCAGCAACTTTACAGCAACACAGGTAGGCTCAGGAGGGACCTAGGGGAAAAAAGGGGGAGAAAGATTGTTTAAAGCTGCAGCTTACAATTAAACATAACTTGTTATTACAATGTACTTATCCTTTAAGTTTAAGTAAAATCCTGCAATCTTTCCTTTGAAATGGGTACTCTGACTGTAGCCTGTGAGAAATAATGTGGTGAATATTAAAATGTCTTGATTTCAGTTGGTTGAGTGACATCACCTGACCCTCTGCTACTCTCTCCCACCCAAGGGGATGCTTACTTTAGACCAATGGTAGCCATACACCCTATGATTGTATTTTGTTTCCAAATGGCCTGATAGAAAAAATCATTAACCATCCATACATGGGCTGGGTTTGGCCACCATTAAAGGGGAAGTTCAGTGGAAATACATATGCTTTTCAGAAAGAAAGAGCAATATTTTTTCATCTCAATGACCTTAATCTGCCAATTCAGCATTTTGTATGTTTATAAATAAATGCAACCGAAATACTGACTTCCTGTTTGCAGGACCCCTAATAGAGACCGTTATGGTCTTGCCCTTGACCCAGCGCCTGGGTTGATTCAGTTGATTTCAGTAGAGATCGGAGCATCTTTGACCCATCCAACAGCCAATCAGTAGAAATTACTGTTAGGAACATTCCAAGGATGTGGTGCATCCTGGGAAGAAGGACCGTTAGAACCTGAAATGTAAAGCTCACTAATGTCAACAACAGGGAACAGCAAAGGTATGAAATCAACTGATTTTTCAAAATGGGAGAGAATATGTAGAATAACTAAGAAGGCATTACACAAACTAACAATTTTACAAATTTCCCCTTTAATACTGGGAAAAAGGGATTACCTGCACAGACATAAAAAAAAACAATAACCTCTCACAATAATGTAGCTAGAGAAGTGATTTAGGGTTCATTTTGAAGGTATGACTGAATGCTTTTTATTGAATAACACCAATAAATCTGTATTTGGATTGACTTTAATGCTAATATTAAGATTAGTGCTCAGCTGCATTAGAGTACAGACAGAAGAGGCTGGCACAGCCTCTACCTGTGGGCATGTAGATAAAGGAGGCCAGAAAAGCACCAATCCTGGCCGTACGATTGTGGAATCTAATGATTGGTATTGGTTCAATAAAAATGGTTCTGTTTGCTCAATAGGAAAAAAAAATCTTACAACCAGGCATACATGAACCGGTCGATCATACGATATTACAATATCCTGATATCATACGACCGGGATTGGTGCTTGTATAGCCCTCTTAACTCCCAGATATCCAGAATGCTGATGAATTTATTCTGAGAGATGAACAAATACAATATGTATATATACAAGTGCGTAAATAAAAGAACACCTACTGTTCAAGCAGCTGATCATATTTTGTTTGGGTATTTTTTTCAGCTACAACTGCTCTTTCTTTTTCAGCTATTGCATTGTCTCTTGCTTCTCGTAGGTTTCTGAAAAATAAAGTTATGTTTACTGAAACTACTTAAAAGGTTAATTGTAAGGATTAAAATGGCATAAATAAAAAAAGAAAAATCTCAAAAAAGGGAAAAAATCTCTTTCAAAGCCCTTAAAGGAGAACTAAACCTAGATTTTTTGACCCTTTAAGTGAAAGCTTACCTAACTTATACAGTGTAAAGAATGGTACATATGATGGTTCCTCCTGACTGACCATTCAGCTCTTCTGACTGGTCAGCCAGGAGGTAGGACTGTAGATCACGGCAAAAGTGGCAGTTTATCGCAACCAAGCATGCGGTCCATAGAGGCAATCGGACACGACAAAAAACCACGTTCAATCATCCTATCTGGACGAACAGTAGGTTGGACATTGATGAAAACCCATGTGATTATTTCGGGCTAATTGACCGATACAGGAACAAAAGGAAAAGCCGCACCTCACCTCCGCCCTTAGTCTCAGGTACAGCTACCCATGACTAAGCCCGAAACGTGTCAGGTGGTTGATGGGTCTGTGTGTGTGCCAATTGTTGTTTTATTACTGCTTCCAATAAAGTCTTTTGAATTTTGAAGGAGGTGAGGTGTGGCTTTTCCTTTTGTTCCTGTGATGTTCCGGCATGACGGAGAGCGCCTTCTAGCCTGCACTCCCAAATCCAGGTCTTGAGCGGCCCTTTCTTATTTCCATGATTGACCGATACACTAAACTATAGGTCATCAGGCTGAAATTTTGCATGGTGCGCACATGCCTTAAGAGACTACTCCAATAGTTGCATTAACTTAAAGGTGGATTCTGTAACTAAGAAGGCTTTCATGATGCTGCCTTATTCCAGTCCATGCATGTAATCTTCAAACAGCCTTGTGAGCATGTACACCTACTGGCCAAACCCCCTGACCCCCATATTCGCAATTGTGCACAGAATAAATTGGCTACTTGGCAATTACTTCAAGGAAGGGAACCGCTCCTGCCCTCTCAGGAACTTGATTACCATAATTAGGGTTGGCACACCAGTGACAAGTGAAAAAAAAAATATTTTGGTACAGTATATTCTTATGATCATCTTTATATATGATACCTACAATTAATTGTTATATGAAGTTTAGAGCACATGCTCTAAGGAGGCAGCTAGGCGAGCAGCATTTAAACATTTTAAAGCTGTGATTTTACTGCCACCAGTGTCAGACTGGGCTGTTGGGAGCCACCAGGAAATCTGAGACCAGGGGCCATCTAGGTTGAGTTTGGGGGCCCACCTAATATTTCATATATCACTCATTTACATCTTACTCCTACTGACTTCTATTGTTCATTAAAATGCATTTCTTTCTTTTCCCTTGGCTCTGTAAAGAAATCTTAGCAGTTTTCTCGGTTTACTAGGGTAAATGGGCTGTGGGCCCATGGGGGGGGATTCCCCTGTAAACATTGCTGTTGCTAAGTTAAAACATTTGCATGTCCTGGATATTTGGCAAAGTGACCCAAATGTTTTAACACAACTTACCATAGAGGTGACCCAAATCTCCTTTTCCCAGTAATACTCCAGTATGTAATGACATTCCCATTGCTACCAGTATGTGATGAAAAGCCCATAGCTTCCACTATATGATGAAATGCCCATGGCTACCACTATAGGATGAAATGCCCATGGCTACCACTATATGATGAAATGCCCATGGCTACCACTATGTGATGAAATGCCCATGGCTACCAGTATGTAATTAAATTCTCAATGCTATCAGTATGCAATGAAATTCCCATGGCTATCAGTATGTAATGAAATGCTCATGGCTACCATTATGTGATGAAATTCCCTAGGCTACCAGTATGTAATGAAATGACCGTGGCTATCAGTATGTAATGAAATTCCCATGGCTATCAGTATGCAATGAAATTCCCATGGCTACAAGTATGTGATGAAATTCCCATGGCTACCAGTATGTGGTGAAACTCCCATGGCTACCAGTATATATGATAAAATTGCCAGTTTGTTGTCAGTATGTAATGAAATTGCCAGTTTGCTACCAGTATATAATTAAATTGTCAGTGTGCTACCAGTATGTAATGAAAATGGCAGTTTGCTAGCAGTATATACTGAAATTTCCAGTTTGCTACCAGTATAATGGAATACTGTGCCTCTGTCATTAATATATGTATCTGTCTACACCTTATCTCTGTCTGTTTATTTCTCTGTCTTGCTATTCATTACTTCCTGGTTGTGTATCTATCTCTCAGTTTGTCTATGTTGGTCTGTCTGTTTGTCTCTCTGTCTATCTCTATTAAACACCTAGTGGGTGTGGCCTAAACGTTTTTTTGCCGTGCCACACGGAGTGCCCAAAAGTGCCACATATCTTCTGACCCTAGAGACACCCCTGCGTGTAACCCAGTCTGACACTGGCTGCCACATCCATGACTGACAGTTGCTGGAATTGTAAGAACCAGGAAACAGAGAGAGGGGTAACAGAATATCAGGCTGCATTTCCAACTTTTTTTAGCTTCTTCTTCTTCAACTATTACAGTTTTGTGGTTTCAGTGATGATTAACCTATACAGAATTTTTCATTAGAAATATGGATTTGACCTTTAAATTCAAATCAACTGATTTGTTTACATTAATTTAGATCTATTTATATTTGTATGTAAAACAATTTTTACCCTGATTGCAATAAAAACATTTTTTTCAGATTCATTCTGCAATTGTCAGAACTGTTCCTAACAAGTTTAAGAACAAATTTTATCAGACACACCCAAGATGAGACAGGTGTTGACAGTTACATTTTCCCCTGTACACTTTAATTTTAAAGGATACTAGGTGAACAAAATGTTCTGTGTTCAATTATTTCAATAATTCTGAATGCAAAATATGCTTTAACTTGCTGTTCAGATATAACCTTAAGGGGCAAACTTACTACTAGCTATTTTATTCAAATACATTGCAGCCCTTTCAGGTACAAATGAGTAAATTTTATGCAAACCACTACCACACTCGGGATGTTTCTAGCCATCTTGGTTCCCTAGTGTGATCAGATTGCAATCCCGCTCTTAAAGCACAGTAGTGTGGCCTAGCAGGATAAACAATGGTGGAGGTGCACTCTATCCAACGGTGGGTGCAGACACCTCGTAGGTTCTTCCCTTTGGAACCAGCAGCTTCATAGGAAAAAAGATAACTGAGGGTCGCACTCCAAATCTTTAGAAAACTTTTATTGTGAACCACACATCACAACGTTTTGGGGGGGGATACCCCCTTCTTCATGTGATAAGCACAGTTGCACTTTATCACCTGAAGAAGGGGGTATCCCCCCGAAATGTTGGGATGTGTGATGTGTGGTTCACAATAAAAATTTTCTAAAGATTTGGAGTGCGACCCTCAGTTATCTTTTTTCCTAGTGTGGCCTAGCCCTCCAATCCAAGAGTATTGGCATTAAGAATTTCAGTGCCAGAACTATTCCAGGGTACTGCCCTTAACCCTTCAGTGCCAGCAGACTTCCCCAGAGTATTGCCATTGCCACTTTCAGTGGCAGCAGAGTATTGCGATTAACCCATCAGTGCCCAAAGACTTCCACAGAGTATTGCCATTGCAACTTTCACTGCCAGCAGGGTATTACCATTAACCCTTTCCTATTAATAATATCAGTGCCAGCACTTTCCCAGAGTATTGCTATTAACACTTTAAGTGCTAGCACTTATTACCTTAAGTACAAAATAACACAGCAAGTAAAACTGACGGTTTAATATAGGCTCCCTAGCTCTTCGCCTAGGTGGCCTATGCCTAAAAAAGGCCCAGACCACACTGCAAATATGGTAGTAGTACAGTATGTAGTAACCTAATCCTTCCTAAATTAGGCCAAGATTTGATTATATGCCATCAAGAATCTAGCGCAGTTACAGATGTTTTACCATACTATCCAGTTGAACATTCACAGGGTAAAACATAAAAAAATTTATGTGGTGACTTCCGGGGGCGGGGCGCCAAGAGCGGCCGCATTTTACCGAAGCTCTGCTAATCCAAGAGCCATTAGAGGGGAAAAAAAGGCACCAAAACCACAAAAAAGGGGGGCTAAAGGAAGAGAGAACGCTTCCCCCCAACGAAAAGCAACCACCAACTGAGCCATACCTATCTAATATCCCCGAAGTCACGCTGGGCTGGCGGGAACGACCATCTGCCACCCGCTCACCGGCCGGAGCCCAACAGCAAAAGGCCCCACTCCTCACATACCAATCCAGCCGCAACCCAGCCACCGACAACCCTAAAGAGACACAGAGATCGGGCCCGGAAGCCAGAGCAGAACCCCACGGGGGGGGCAGACCGGAGCGTGAGGCCTCGGGGGGGACCCGCGGCCGGGATCAACCTTGCGCCCATGAGCCTCAGGTACGTGACACGAAGCTACCGCAGGCCCCAGTCGCGATACCGGGACTCCGGAGGGGACCCGGCCGCGGCCCATCTCCTGGCAGATCACCCGACGGGACCCACGGTGATAAACACCAACAAAATAGACGAAGCGGGGGGGGGAAGCCCGGAATAGCTGGGAGGCCATACACTCTCAGACCTCAGGACCACCACAGATCCTGACAAGGCCCTGGACATCAGCCCCAGCACACTATTTGCGACCAGGCACCCCACCTACCACGTGCTACCCAAAGGCCTAGCTGTACAGGCCTAGATAAAAGCCAGCCACAGCCTTGCACAGGCAACTGAACTGCCCCAGCACATACGGAGGCCCCCCACAAACAATATACAACACAGCGATCTGGATTTGGACCCAACCCAGACCCCCACAGGCCGACCCCTGAGATATCCACCGGACCCTTACCAAACCAAACCACTGGCTAACCGAACTGAACTCTTTACAGACCCAAGATCACCCACGGAAGCGACAAACGGTATCCAACCACCTATAGGTGACCCAAACCTGCATACAACCAAGGCACCACCGACCAGCCGACCCTTCCGCAACTACCCCTGCTAATACTGGACCATCATACACCAACATATAACTCCAAATACCCACCTCTTGTTCATACCCCGCGAACTCAATACCAAACCCAAACCCCCAACTATTTACCTACGGCAATACCTCCGCTGAACCCTAACCACCACTCCATCATATCCAAACAAATACTTCATATTACCACAAACGTGGCCACTTCAGGAATGCCGGGCAACACCAACTCTAACTCTCCATCCCAAAACCATGGACAACGACCATTGAACGCCTAACCATGTAAACCAAGAACCTCTAAGAGCCCTAACATCTCTATAGCAAATTTACCCACCAACAAAATACATTTATCCTACAACTAAAACCTGTCAAACTGTAGCATGGACAAATTTATAGAAAAATAAAAGAAGACAGACCAAACAAACTTCCTCCGGATCAAACACCCTCAACGCCCCAAACAATCAAGGACAAACCACAAACCCCCAAACTACAAAGACACAAAGACATGCCCAAAACTTCAAACAAACCCACTCTCCCCCCCATGGAAGAGAATGATATGTCCTTGAAGACGAAACCCCTACCTCTCATATCCCTAACTCACAAACAATAATCTCAGATCAAGCAGCCAAAATAGCCACAGAGGTCTCCAATCTAATAATGCCACTACTCGATAAGGACTTGAAGTCCTACACTCTTCTATCTCCTCAGCATTATCCCAAGTCATGGAAAACACCAAAGGATCTCAACCCTAGAGACCAGAATAAGCGACATAGAAGACTCCCTAACTCCTATGGAGAACACCTCCAGATCACAACCAAAACTCGCTCCAACAACTCAAGACAAACTTGATGAACTAGAAAACCATACAAGGAGAAACAACCTCAGAGTCATTGGCATACCAGAAACATACAAAGGACACGACCTAACGCAATTCATCACGCACGATCTGATAAACACCCTGGGAATAACACCACACCATAACGAGCTACAAATCGAAAGAATCCACAGAATTGGCCCAGAAAACAGACAGACCAACTAACAACCTCGACCAAATAATGAAACTCCTAGATTTAGAGACAAAGAACTAATACTACAACTTACCGGAAATGAAAAGTTTAGAGGTCAACAACCACAAACTCTTACTATTCCAGGATTTCTCGGCGGCAGTAAGCGCCAAAAGAAAAGCATTCAACCCTGTCTGCCAATCTCCATAATCACAACATAAGATTCCAAATGTTATACCAGCCAAACTAAGAGTAACGGACAATGGCAAAACCACCTCTACACAACACCAGAAGAGGCCTCATCCCACTACTGGGAACATCTAACCAAATATGCTAACCAACTCCTACTATACACAAAAGGAACCTACAAAATGTTTGGGGCTCAAACGAGTTTGATTCTCACTCAACGTTATTACAACTGTTCTTTTTGTTGTTGTTGTTTTTTCTCTTTTTCTCCACTTCAATGAATACTAAGTTTGATATGATATGTATGTTAATGTTATGTTTGACCAGTTTATATTACTATATGCTTTGTCTAACCTCTTTTCTATTTTTCAGCCACCACCATGTCGCCAGGGAGGGGGCCTCAAGGGGGGAGCCGCGCGGGAGACACCACATCCACAGAGACAAGCCCTGACGTCTCCCTGCTCGCTGGGACAGGGAACACAGGCAAGTTCATACAAAACCACACACACACACAACCCAAAACCAACACACTAACTCAATCATGACAAACTAAACCACATTAAAATAATCTCCTGGAATGTAGACGGGCTAAACACACCAGTTAAACACAACAGGGTCCTCACCCACCTAAAGAGACTACACGCACACATAATCTTACTCCAGGAGACACACTGGAAACAATCCGAAGAAGGGTTTCTAAAAGCACCATGGATCTCACACTGCATCTCAGCCTCGCACACATCAAAATCCAAAGGAGTGGCTATACTCATACACAAAGATATACCGACCACAATATTGGATGTAACGAGGGACCCTGAGGGCAGATTCCTGATCTTGGACTTAGAAATAAAAAACACAATATACACTATAGCAAACATCTATGCCCCAAACGGGACTAACAGAATTTTACTCCAATATTTTGAGACGGCTGCTGACTAAACCAAAATACCCAACCTTCATAGGTGGAGACTTCAACACGATCCTGGATAACACCATTGATAGAGTGGGACCTAGACAAACACCAATTGTCACACCCCCTCCCCTCCTGGAAATAATCTCACAAATAGGACTCTGCGACCCCTGGAGATTACAACACCCTACTACCAAACAATATAGTTTCTACTCCTACCCACACCACTCACACTCACGCATCGACAATATACTAATATCTAATGAATTATTCCCACTAACATCCAACACTTACATAAACAACATTCTAATATCAGACCACGCCCCAATCGAATTATCGATAAACCTCAACACACAAACCACCCGAACAGACCATTGGAGATTCCCAGCATACCTCTATAACTCAGAAGATTTTAAGACATTCATAACCACCCAATGGCAAAACTATGTAGATGACAATATAACACATACAGAGAACCCAGCTCTCTTCTGGCAGGCCTCCAAGGCGGTGATGAGAGGACATATAATAGCATATGTCTCACACAAGAAAAAAGCCCACAGGGAAAAGTTTACCCAACTCGACCGCAACCTCCGGGAGGCATGCAGCCAATACACTAATGACCCCACAGAGACAAACAAAGAACACTACATATCGACAAAAAACCTACTAGACACGTATTTGCTGGGACAAGCACGATGGTCAGTAGATGCCAAAAGAAACAAATACCACAGATGGGGCAACCGAACAGGCACACTACTAGCAAGACTAACCAAACCACAACGCTCTAGCTGCCCCATACTACAAATACTTAACACCAACACAAACCAAATCATAAATACACAACCTGAACTAAAACAACACTTCCTAGAATACTTCGAATCCCTATACACATCACACACAACTCTGAACACAGAAGCAGACGCCTACCTAGAGGCATGCTCTCCCCCCCAACTCACAGCAGAACAACGAGAATCACTAAATTGCCCAATAACCCAACAGGAAATCTCCAAAGTCATTAAAACACTACATAACACCAAAGCCCCGGGACCGGATGGCTTCCCAGCAGAATACTATAAATTACTAAACCCATATATACTCCCTACCCTCACCGACCTGTATAACAACATACTTACTCAAGAAACCCACATCCAAAACTTCAATGACTCCCAAACCATCCTCCTACTCAAACCAAACAAAGACCCACTACAGGTCCAATCTTACAGACCAATATCATTACTTAACCAAGATTATAAAATTCTGACAAAAATAATAGCGAATAGACTCAGCCACATCATGCCCGACCTAATTACAGACACACAACTGGGATTCACCAAAGGCAGAAATACCACCAAAGCCATACGCACAGCCATAGCCGCTATATCAGCCCATTCCACCAGACCCCACGCCCAGGAGATCTAGACGCCGACAAGGCTTTTGACAGAGTATCCTGGGAATTCTTACACAAAATACTTACTACACGCAATTTTGGACCCAACTTCATCAGACTGATCACATTCCTCCACGAAAATACCAACACCTCCCTACTGATAAACAACACAAACTCACACACATTCCAAACCCACAGAGGAACAAGACAAGGATGCCCACTCTCCCCCCTACTGTTTAACCTTAGTATAGACCCACTACTCGGAACCATATCCAACAATAAACAATTCACAGGTATCAACATAGGCAAGGAAGACCTAAAACTCTCAGCATACGCAGATGACATCCTCCTATTTGTATCCAAACCCCTACAATCCATACCAGCTATAATGGACAACCTAACATATTTTGGGAGACTATCAGGACTACAAATCAATTACAACAAATCCGAAGCACTCCTCCTGGGAACTGGTAACCCCCCAGACTGGTCAAACAACCTCCCATTTAAGAGGCCACCACAACTATAACGTACTAAGGAACCCTTCTCCCCAAGCGAACAGACCTACTATACCCGAAAAACATCCCCCCTCTCATAACCCGAATCACAAACACACTGACAGCATGGGAAAAATTTCCCCTATCCTTTACAGGAAGAGCCAATCTCATAAAAATGATCTTGTTCCCTAAACTACTCTACTTACTACAAACCCTACCAATATTCCTATCCCAGAAAGACACAAAACATATAAACACTATCCTCCGCAAATACATATGGCACAATAAACTCTCACGAATCAACTTCAATACCCTCACACTCCCTAAAAACAAAGGAGGCATCGGTTTCCCAAATATTGAACTATACAACATAGCCTCACACCTCAGAATAGTCAGGGACTGGCTGCATGCCTCCTCGAACTACACCCACGCCAACCTAGACCAACAACTCTGCGACTCCCAATCTCTATCCTCAATGCTACATACCCGCTATCTGGACTTGCCAGAGGAGAGCAGAAAACAACCCTCTACTAATGTCAGGCTGGAAGGCGTGGAACAAAGCCCGTTCTAAGATGGGCCTGAAACAATCTCACTCACTATGGCTACCATTCACCAACCACCCGAATTTCCAGGAGGGGAAGGCCCATACAATATTCCATAGATGGAGAGAGAAGGGGATAAAAACAATCCGAGAACTCGTAGACATGAACACCAAACACCCCCTGTCTTTCCTACAAGCAAAAAATAAATTCCCCATTGTGGGACCCAACTTTTTCCACTACCTGCAGGCCAGCAGCTATGTCTCAAAATCAATTTCTCATCTAGGAGAGATGGACTGGAACAACCCGCTAGATACATTACTTCAGTCTCCAGAACAAAGCCTGAACTCTCTATCCAACTACCACAGAATCCTACAACACCATACGAACACCCAAATCACCCACCAAAAAACAAATCAATGGAAACAAGATATACCCACAATGACAGAAAATATCACACAAGAAATCATCAACCTACATATAAAACACCTTCCAGCAATCTCATACCATGAGATGACCCTGAAATTACTACACAGAGGCTACATCTCACCATACAGACTGGGAAAGATCAGGGGTCTACCCCAATACCTATGCCCAAAATGCAAAGACCCCAAACCAGATATTTTCCATTGCATGTGGTCCTGCCCAATTATCCAAGATTTCTGGAAACTGGTAGCAACATTCTCCACACAACATCTAATTAACTACATCCCCCTGACACCCCTCTGGGCAATATTTGGACACATGACCACACAAACTTCCCACATCACACCAGGAGCATAAAAAATGCTCCTCAACATATCAGCCGCAGCCAGGAAAACCATACTCCAACATTGGATAACTCCCACCCCACCATCCATAAAACTATTCAAAACTAAACTATCATATCTATTCCGAATGGATTGGGTGGAAGCAACACTAGATAAAGAAAACAAAGTCAGCCAATTTTCAAACTCTGGGAAAGCTTTATCGATATCCTACCAACACATGTTAAAAAAAGCATCCATGACTGCTTCCATGTAACAACATGGTATACAGAACAAACCCTGGGTCATAACCCTCCAGTCTCCTTGCTGTAAATGTTTATATAAGTCAGCCTGCGCGCTACTCCCCCCCTCTCCCCCACCCCACAATTACCTACAGTACACCCCCACCTGACCCCCTGGCGACTGTGTAATAATGACAACTGCTATTACTGTCATAATCTTAAGTTAGGCAATAATTTAGTTAAGTTAAGTTAATGTTATAACTCGCAACTATGTTGCGACAAGTTAATTTAATAAATAATAAAATAATAATTGTAGAGATGGAGGTGTGGACAATAAACGTTCTCCAAGACTTAAATAATATACTAAATGTTTATATCAATTATACGTATAACCTATCAACTAACTTGTACCTGAGAACACCCAAAGATATAACTAATGTAAAATGTATCAATGATATCTCAGCTTCTTATCTTTTCTTCTTTTTTTCTCTCAAGAACACATTTATACAAATGTACCCCTTAACGTCTTCCCCTTTTGTATTCTGTAAATCCCCATCTCTGCTCTCAAAAATATTTTTGAAAAAAAAAAAAAAATTTATGTAACACTGATACCCATAGCAAGTTTAACTAAAAATGAACTATTGGGGGAATTAATGTACAAGTACGTTTACACGAAACCATGCTTTTAATAATTTAATGTTTAAAATCTGGTGTTAAAAACCCACTAAACCCCTCACACATACAGGGAGATTTACCCCAACCAATCAGATATTATTTAACATTTGAAAGCTAACATCTGATTGGTTTCGCTAGTCATCGGACTGGCTTTCTCAATTCAGAATGACTTGTACAAGAATCTGTTGGCAATTAAGTACCCTGGAAAGTCCCAATTAGCATATCACAGCATACCCTCCAACATCTGCCATTTAATCAGTACACTATTGAGAAAACCAATACACAGATCTGTGCTGAGATCAGGTTTAGCTCTGCACAATGTTGTTTCTAAAAGTGTACCAATTAAATGGCGGATGTTGGATGGTGTGTGACAGCCAGGTGTTAGGGAACTTCTGAATGAAAGGCATGACTGCATTGAGGTTAAGAGGTGTTATCAAAACTGCCCATGGTAAGGTGTCAAAACAGCATTGTACATGGCAGACACTTGGTGTCAAACCCCCCCACCTACTATGATGTGACATCTCTCTTCACCTGTATACACACCATGGAGGCGGTTGATATAGTGAGAAAACAGCTAGGCCAAGCCAGCACCCTTACCAGCAGAACAGATCTTAACCCAAAACAGGTGTGTTCCCTACTGGACTTATGCCTGAATACCACCTATTTCAAATACAAGGATAAGCAAAAACATGGATGTGCTTTGGGATCTCCAGTTTCATCCGTTCTGGCAAACCATTGAGGAAGTGGAAACACAGACGCTTAATATCTTTAAGGGCATAGCACCCAGCCATTGGTTCAGATACGTGGATGACACCTGGGTTAAAATCCACCAGAAGGAAGTACAATCCTTCACAAAACACACCGATGCCATAGACCAGAACATCAAATTTACAAGGGAAGAGGTACAAAACAACACACTTGCTTTCTTGGAATGCTTGGTAGAAGTCAAGGAGAATGGTAAACTAGAAATAGAGGTTTACAGAAAACCAACCCACACAGATCAGTATTTGACGTGACTCACACCACCCTTTAGATCACAGGTTGGGTGCCATCAGAACCCTGCAACACAGAGCAACCCTGCAATACCATACAATAACATTTGTAAAGCTCCTTTCTCCTAAAGGACTCAAAGAGCATACATCACCACTAGCACAGAGGCGAAGGCTAAAGAAATTAAACATCTCAGTGGAGCCCTTAAAACTTGTGGATACCCAGACTGGGCCTTTGTCAAAAGAAGTAGGAAAAGAAAAGAACACAATACCAACAGTGAAGGGGAAAAGCACAAGAGAGGTGTCAAGGAGGCAATTTATGTGGAAATAAAGAAACCAAGCCTGAATAGAGGTTAGGGGGTCGACACCAACTGTTTGCCACGTACAATACTGTTTTGATACCTTATCCTGGGCAGTTTCAATAGCACCTCTTAGCCTCAGTGCATCCACATCGTACTTGGGCATAGAAGACAGAGTCTGTTGGCACCTGCCAGACTATGCGGCACAGGAGCGAGCGATCAGGTAAGTAGCTTACCGTCACTCCCGGCTCCTGCAGGTTTTATCGAAGAATGGGAGGTAAGACACAGCTCCTTTACCTCCCGTTCTTCAATAAAACTAAATGCCCAAACTTTTTTTTTCAGTGGAGATATCTTTAATGGATAATTAAACCCAAGTTAAGTTTAATTGGAAGCAGCAACTTTAAAAAAAATTTTCCCTCCTGAGCCTACCTTTACTGATGTAAAGTTGCAGACATCTTGCTTCAGAATTGTAGACTGCTTAGCTCCGCCCCTCCGAGACTTCCTGGATCTTCTTCTTTGTAGTCCGAAAAAGCCATGTCGTTTTGGTCAGGGTGCATGCACGCCCCTCCGTGTGACGTCCGTGCACGAATGTACACAAGCACGACGCATGCTCATCCATGCACGGCCAGACATCGCATGCTCGTTCATGCATGCAATGACATCAAGGCGCGCGTGCATGCCCGGGCCAAACAGACATGGCTTTTCCGGCATACAGAAGAAGGAGATGCAGGAAGTCTCGGAGTGGCAGAGCGAAGCAGTCAACAATGCTGAAGCAAGATTTACATCAGTAAAGGTAGGCTCAGGAGGGACCTAGGGAAAAAAAAGGAAAAAGATTTTTTAAAGCTGCTGCTTCCAATTAAACTTAACTTGGGTTTACAGCATAATTATCCTTTAGCATTAAAATCTGAAAACAATCTGCCAAAGAACACCAAAAGAAAATCCCTCAACTAAAAGGCATTAAGGTACATATGACTCTGTCCCCACCTAAAGAAGTGAATTAGATAAACTATATTAATGTTCACTGCCAAGTTACACCTCTTGACTAGAGATGGCCAGTTTGCGGATCCAAAACCGGATCTGCAGTGGATTTCCGAGAATAGCGGATTTTCCAGAATATGGCTTTTCAGATTTTCCAAACCCACGTTTGAACATTTTCGAAGATGTTTATGTATCAAATTCACCAATGACAGCTATTTTTACCCATGCCAACCCCCTGGTTATAAAAGGCAGCTAGACAGGTGCCACTTTGTCAGTGTGTTAAAGTGAGTTTAGTGGAGACTTGACAGTGTAGGAGTTAGAGAGTTTTTTTCCATGCTTTTGAAGCTTTCTGTGTGTGGATTTTAGTGTGGTGCATTAGCACTTGTTGGTAACCACTCCTGTATTCACACAATTTGGGACCCAAAAGTCCTTTTAGGCCTTTTAGAGGTCTACTGGCGCTATTTAAAAACACACAGTATTGCAGTTTAGCGATACAGTACATTATCGATAATGTACAACCGCGGCAGTAAATTAACGCTGAATGTTCATTAATTAACAAACCAATTCTGGAGGACCAAGACAGTGGTATGGATGCCAAAATGACATGCCAGCCAGTGCTATGTAGCCCCTCAATTATAGTGCACTTCTGGCGCTGTACATGCCTTTTGCCCATTGGAATGCTCTAAATCCAGGGGCAAGCGCAGGATTGTTAAGTGGGGGGGATTTCTGAAGAAGCACAGTAGGAAGTTCATGACTAGAGATGGACTAGACCCAAACTTGAACACAAGCTTTAACAGTTTGAATAGACTCGAACAATTACAGATTTTGAACTTCCGAACTTTTAATTGATTATTGAATTTTCGATAATTATCGAACGTTCAAATTCATGTTCCCAGACTTTAGCCCTCCATAACCTATACAGAAAATAGACTAAGGGGAGTGGTCACCTACCCCCTCCGTTAGCGGAGCTCCCCGTTAGCGGCCTTCCAGCATGGTGCCACAGTCCTTGAAAACATATACACTGCAAATAACGGGCTTCAAGCTTTAGGGTTTTACAACTTCACCTTTATTTGTAAGTAATTCTGATTGGATACATTAAAATTATTTTAGAAAGAATCGGATTGGTATACTAACAAATAAGATTCTTTTTCAATCAGAATTGGTTAAAATCAGATTGGTCTGTTCCCCAGACCATTTCTGAGGTCCCAGAGCCATTTATAGTAAGTTACTGTATCATTTTTTACAAAATTTTCAAAAATTCCTTGAAAACTCAAAAATTCCTAGAAAATTCTAAAATTCTCGAATTTTCAAATAATATCGAACGCGGCTCGAAAATAGAATACGGAAGCTCGAAAGAAAATGTTATTGTGAGGAAAGTTTGGTTTTTGTTTTAGTTCTGGGTATATGTACGTGTTCCCTAGACCATTTCCCAGGTCCCACAGCCATGTACAGTAAGTTACCATTGCTGTTTTACCTTATATTTAGGCGGATCTGCACAGATTTTTTTCTCCCATTGACTTTAATGGGCTTTTACGCAGATTTTCGAATTTTTCCGAAAATCCGCGAATCCACAGGCGGAAAGGATTTTAGCAGTTTCTGCCATCTCTACTCTTGACCTTAGTCGCATGCTCCCTTCCCTGTTCTGGTCTGTAACATGAATGGGTAGAAACTACTAGTGAGTGTGATCAGAGTTTGAAAAAAAAAAAAAAAAAAAATGAATAGTCCATGACAAAACAGGATATAAAACTGGTAGTCCACTAGGTATCAGGCAGTGTAGTTACTGCCACTTAGTGCCTCCATCCAATGTGCACACAGGTAAGATAATCCAAATAATGTATATGAGGGGGATAACAGACATGCAAATGGGAGGATAACTGCAATTGGATTTTTTATTCCATGTGGCTCATACACAACATGTTTCGGGCCACATGGACCCTTGAGAAAGGGTCAAAACATGTTGTGTATAAGCCACATTTAATAAAGAATACAATTGCAGTTATCCTGCCGCTTGCCTGTCTGTTATCCCCCTCATCTACATTATTTGCATTGACAAAACTGTGTAATACTGGAATAAAAGTAAATAAAGCATGAGCTCCATGTAATAAGGTAAATTCCTCATCACACACAGAAAACCAAAACGGTGTATCACAGACTACAGATTTTCTTATTAAAGCTTCAGTTACCCTAAAAGTTGACATAATGGGTAATAGACTTGGTAACTACCATGCGCTACCTTTGGTGCCAAAGGTAATTGTTAAAAAAATGGTCATATTTTACCCACAAAATTCTGTAATTATATAGTAAGATAGAGTTAAATAGAAATATATTACCGGTATGCAACTATGCAATATTATCTTTTCATCATATTTAGAAATAAGGTAATGCATCAGTACATACCGGTTTTCCCTCTCATACATCTCTTTTGATGCTCCCCGAAGCTGCTCAATTTCTTGATTTGTCTTTAGTCTTATTTGTTCCAGTTCATCTCGTAGTTTGTTTTCATACTCTGTTTTATAATGATCTCTACAAAACATAAACATTTCTGAGTAAAAGAACAAAGATTTTAAGTTTTTTTTTTTTTAAACTCGTTTATAAGATGACAAATATAGGTTCCATTATACAGAAAAGTAGATGTATCAATTCCAATGTCAAATAGAGGAGGTGGAAAAGAAATTATTTTGTTACACAGGTAAACACTTATTTTGAATTATCATTAACCTATATTTCATGTAGATATAGAGCTAATCAATGATTGGGTTATTTAAGGGGAAGGGGGGTAACTTGGATCAGGTAATGGAGGACGAACTACCTCGGTTGTTTATAGATTATATAAAGTATGGAAGCAAGTCGGTTGAAATAAAGAGGAGGAGTAAGTTGTTAGAATTTGTGTGACGGAGCTTGAGTTACCCTTCATCAGATACCCACAAATATCACCCATTTGTCGTGTTTATGTTTGTGGTGAGTGTGGCTATCTAGGCGTGGTCATACCACATTGTCCAAATTCTATTGAATTTATTCAGGCAGCCCCGGCTTTGGAATATCACTCTAATCCTGGGGAGTGTGTTATTAATTAATATTTTCCATGCATTGAGTTTAGGGGATGTAGGAGCCATCCATTGAAGGATTATGATCCTCCTGGCAAAGAATAGAGTTTCTCTTATCAGGGTTAGGTGTCTGTTACTCCAAAAATCCATATCTGATATTCCTAACCGGCATAGTTTGGGATCTGAGGGGATTGGAAAGGGAAGAATGCCGGAGAGATGGTGTAGGACTTTACCCCAGAATCTTTGTACTCTGGGGCATGCCCAGATCATATGCCAGAAATCTGCATTATCTTGCTTACATTTAGGGCATTCGGAGCTAAATCTGGGGCTCATGCGGGACTTTCTAAGGGGGGTTATATAGGCCTGATGGAGAATATAAAACTGCATGAGTCTGTTAGGGGGCTGAAGGTGATGCTTTGGTATGGGTTTCGGCTAGGTCTTCCCAATTGTCAGCAGTGAGTGAGGAAATATGAAGCGACCATTTTTGCAAAATGGGCATATTGTCATCCGGTAAACGTGCATTTAGCAAATATGTGTTAAGATTGGATATCATGTGTCTTGATTCCCCCTGTATGAGCATAGTAATGATGGGATTACGCAAGACTGGGATATTGGTACTTTGAAATTCGGGGTTTAGGCAGTATCTTAATAGTAGGTACTGAAATAAGAACTGATCTCGTACATTGAATCTTTGTTAAAATTCCTGGAAGGTGATGAGTTGGTTATTTTTGGTAATATGGGAGAATGTAGTGGCTCCAATTTGTTCTATTGAATGGTTTATATTGAGAGACTGGAGATTTGGGAAGTTGTGGATATACCATAATGGGGTTTCCTCGGGTATACATGTATAGTTAATCATACGCTGTGTTTTAATCCAGATTTCATATTGCTGTTTGTGCAGTTCGGTCCCTACAGCAGGAAGATTATAAGATGGGCTGTTAAGGAAGACTAGGGTGTGTTGGTAGGTATGCCAAGAGCATACCTTCCATGTCGTACAGTAGTGATGTAGGGGGGTTTGGTTCATCTTGCAGTTCGGGTGTGATCCAGAGTTTAAAATATTTTAATTATCCGGCTAGGTAGTACATTTGGAAATTAGGTAGGGCTAAGCCTGCCTGCATTTTGGGTCTTGTAAGTGTTTGGAATTTTACTTATTACATAGGAAGGGGATCAGGAATATATACCATACTGTGCTGAAGTATGTATAATAGTTTGGGTAGTATTATAATTTTGACTAGGTTTACTCTACCCATGAGATTGAGTGGGAGGTTCTGCCAACTTTTAATTTTATTCGTTATTATTGAGAGGGGCGATATTTAAATCGTAGAAGTCGGTTGGTGACTGGGTGATGTGGATACCGAGGAGATTTTAAATAAAGCTTCCTAACAGTACTGACACATAGATAAGTCATCAGTCAATGGGCTAAGGCAGTACTCATAGAAAACCAGTATCTGCAGCTGAATTATGAAAGGAGATACACAATAAACTGCCACGTTATTCCCTCTATAAACTGCTATTGACCTGGCTATGAAAAGTTATCAAGAGGTAAAGAGGGAAAATAAGAATAAAGTAAAATTGGGTATTTCAGTGCTGTATATTTTAAAATATTATAAATGCTGGTTAAAAAATAAATAGAATTAATAAATAGAATTAAAGGGTAACTGAAGTGAAAAAACAATTCGAGCTAGAAACAAAATACAGTTTGCTTTGTACATAATGCACCCACTCAGTGACATCCGCCCAATGACAGTGAAGTTACATGCTTTTAAAATTGTCCCATGGGGCTGCCATCTTAGCTCCTCCCACTGTACCCATTGGGTATCGCACATGCCCAATAGTTATGCCTTAAGGTTCGTACACATGCTCAATTTCCGAGCGCATACACACGGACGATTCTCACCTGAAACGGCCATTCGTCTAAATCGGCCAACGGGAGTCATTCCTCGCTCAGGAATTGAGAGTGTGTACGAACCTTTAGGGACCGAGTATAAATAACAAACTCATCTCTATTTTGCATGTATACTTATCTGAACTAATTTATACTACACCTACATTAGATTAGAAATAGTAATGCACTTTTTATGCACACTAAAACTAAAAGCTTGCTAAATACGGTTTAAACTGGATATTTTTAATATATAATCATGGTTGCTTGTTATATTCTACTAGGTAAGCGAAAAAAACAAAGATTTTCTGGGAAACTTTAAGGCTGAGGCCACACTACAAAAGAAGGTTAATGTCCGTTTGTAATGCGATCTGCACAATTTTTACCTTACTGTGCATTGATAGTGTGGCCTCAGCATAAGGGGTGCTGGGAGGTTTAGTTAACCATCAACCAGAGCCATTTTAACCATACATTGTTGCGCCGTTTATTGCTGCCCTGAATGATGCAGTTTTTACATCACTTTTTTTGCTTGATAATTAAAATCCTCCAACCAGGACAACTTTATAATAGTCACATAAGTGATATAAAAACTGCATATCTTAGGGCAGCAAGGATAATGTCACAACAGCACATGGTTAAAACGATCTTAGTTGATATTGAACTACTAATCCCGGCTTCCTTTACAAGAGGAATAAAACCACTCATATTTGTTGCCAAATAGCTGAACTACAGTTCCGATCATCGTTTACCACCTGATTAAAGGCATAATAATTTTGTTATGCATACCCTCCAACATTGCCTTTTAAATAGTACACTTCTGAGAAATGCATTGCACATATTTGTGCTAAGATTAGGTTCACATTATTATCCTCTGCATGCAGCTCTGCACTATGTTGTTCCTATAAGTCTATCTATTATAAGGCTAATGTTGGAGGGTATGCATGATGTTTTAATTAACATTAAATTGAGAGAATGCACATTCAAATTTAGACACCTTTGAAACTGACCAAATGAACCAACACCAATCATTTGTTGAAAAAAATAATGTTTTACTATATATTCACCTTTAAAATCTGCAGTCTGTGCAGCTCCCTTTCAGGTGTATTTCATTAATCAATTAATACTATAAACTAAAGTCCACAGCATGCATTAGAAAAGTTGCAAATGTTGCAAAAGGATTGAAAATGTTTCACTAAAGAACTAATCACCATGGGAAATTCAGAGCTACTGAGCAAGGCTATAGCTGAGAAATGGAGGCCCCAACTGTTTAACTTCAAAAACTTCAAATAAATATATTGTCACTATGAAACTACCAATAACTCTAAAAGTCAGTAAATTCAGTGTTATGTGTTAAATGCAGCATTTCTTGCCTTCAAGCCTAAAGGCGATTCTTCCACTGTAGTTCCCATTTAACAACATGTGCGTTTGCGTATGCGTTTTTGCCATTTTGCGTTATGGAAATGCATGCTTTAACGCACCAAAAATGGTGAACGCATGCGCTACCAAAACGCGAACGGACGCGCAATCGCATGCAGATTGGAAATCGTGGGAATCGACCCAAAAGCTTGTAAAATATTAGGCTGAGGCCACACTGCAACATGCCAAAAGCGCGTTATCGCATGCAATTGCGATTCCGGTGCATTGTGCGCATTGTTTGAACATGTAATTTGGTCATTTTACATAATGGAAACACATGCGATTTCTGAAAAAATAGTGATCACAAAGCGGAAATGGATGCCCAATGTGCATCAGAAAATGTAGGTACTTTTGTGTTCCCGCAATTTCCATTATAATCAAAATCGTGTGCATCGTGGCCCTTAATGGATATTATCTGGGTCACAGAATCTCTAAATGATTTAAACATAATAAAAATTATTTTAAAGTCTACAAATGGCAGTCTATGACCCAGAACAGTGTCGCCAAAGGAATGCACGGAATGTTTCACCAATGATAATCTCTAAAGGACAACTACAGTACACATTGCATTGTTTATAATGCACATACTCTGAGTGACATCAGCCCAATGGCAGTGAAGAAATTAGGTTTTAAAGATGTCTCATGGGGGCTGCCATCCTCCTCCTGTACCCACTGGGTATTGCACATGCCCAATAGCCATGCCTTAGGGGCTGAGAATAAATAGCAAACTCATCTCTATTTTGCATGTATACCTTCTTATCAGAACTAATTAATACTGCACCTACTTTGCATTAGAAATAGTAATGCACTTTTATGTGCACTAAAACCGTGCATATAGATTTTAAAACAGCAAACTTGATTGGTTGTTTTTTCTACTAAGCTGAATAAAACAATCCTTTTCTGGGAAACAATTAGGTCTCAGGCACTTGTTTTCTGTGTCCCAGCATAAAACATACCCTCCAACAATTACCTTTAAAATGTGCTGAAATGTCTGTAGTACTGTAGTTTATTTCCTGTCTTTAATGGTATTTAAAATGTTAGAAATGTTGGAGGGTATGTGTTTCTAGAAGGGTGACTATTAAAGAGGAGTGTTGGAGGGTATGTTGTTTCTATAAGTGTTACTATAAAAGAAATGTTGGAAGGTATGTGTTTCTGTAAGTGTAACTATTAAAGGAGTGTTGGAGGGTGTTTCTATAAGTGTAACTATTAAAAGAATGTTGGAGGGTATGTGCTTCTATAAGTGTAACTACTAAAGAAATGTTGGAGGGTATGTGTTTCTATAAGTGTAACTATTAAAGGAATGTTGGAGGGTATGTGTTTCTATAAGTGTAACTATTAAAGGAATGTTTGTGGGTACGTGTTTCTATAAGTGTGACGATTAAAGGGAAGTGTTGGAGGGTATGTGTTTCTATAAGTGTAACTGTTAAAGGAATGTTGGAGAGTATGTGTTTCTATTACTGTAACTATTAAAGGAATGTTGAAGGGTATGTTTTCTATTTGTGTAACTATTAGGAATGTTGGAGGGTACATGTTTCTATAAATGTAACTATTAAAGGGAATGTTGGAGGTATTAATTTAGGGATTATATTTAATTAACATTAAATTGATAGATCGTACATTCAAATCTAGATAGCCTTGAAACTGATCAAATTAACCAAACCAGTGATTTGGTTAATTTTTTTCTATAAGTGTGACTATTAAGGGGAGGGTTGGAGGTATGTTGTTTCTATAGATGTAACTGTTAAAGAATGTTGGAAGGGTATGTTTCTTTAGTGTAACTATTAAAGAGAGTGTTGGGGGTGTTTCTATAAGTGTAACTATTAAAAGAATGTTGGAGGGTATGTGCTTCTATAAGTGTAACTTAAAGAAATGTTGGAGGTGTATGTGTTTTCTATAAGTGTAACTTATTAAGGGAATGTGGAGGGTATGTGTTTCTATAGTGTAACTATTAAAGGAATGTTGGAGGGTATGTGTTTCTATAAGGTAACTATTAAGGAATGTTGTGGTACGTGTTTCTATAAGTGTGACGATTAAGGAAGTGTTGGAGGGTATGTGTTTCTATTAGTGTAACTATTAAAGGAATGTTGGAGGGTATGTGTTTCTATTAGTGTAACTATTAAAGGAATGTTGGAGGGTATGTGTTTCTATAACTGTAACTATTAAAGAATGTTGAAGGGTTGTGTTCTATTGTGTAACTATTAAAGGAATTTGGAGGGTAGTATTTCTAGAGTGTAACTATTAAAGGAAAGTTGGAGGGTATGTGTTTCGATTACTGTAACTATTAAAGGAATGTTGGAGGGTAGGTGTTTCTATTAGTGTAACTATTAAAGGAATGTTGGAGGGTATGTGTTTCTATAGTGTAACTATTAAAGGAATGTTGGAGGGTATGTATTTCTATAATTGTAACTATTAAAGGAATGTTGGAGGGTATGTGTTTCATTTGTGTAACTATTAAAGGAATGTTGGAGGGTACTGTTTCTATAATGTAACTATTAAGGGAATGTTGGAGGTTATTAATTAGGATGATATTTTAATTAACATTAAATGATAGATCGTACATTCAATCTAATAGCCTGAAACTGATCAAATTACAAACCGTGATTTGGTTAATTTGTTTCTATAAGTGTGACTATTAAGGGGATGTTGGAGGGTATGTGTTTCTATAAGTGTAACTATTAAATAAATGTTGAGGTATGTGTTCTATAATATGTAACTATTAAAGGAATGTTGGAGGGTGTTTCATAAGTGTAACTATTAAACTATAAAGAATGTTGGAGGGTATGTGCTTCTATAATTGTAACTACTAAAGAAATGTTGGAGGGTATGTGCTTCTATAAGTGTAACTACTAGAAATGTTGGAGGTATGTGTTTCTATAAGTGTAACTATAAAGGAATGTTGGTGGGTTAAATGTTTCTATAAGTGTGACGACTAAGGAGTGTGAGGGTATTTGTTTCTAGAATTGTAACTATTAAAGGAAGTTGGAGGGTATGTGTTTCGATTGACTGTAACTATTAAAGGATGTTGGAGGGTATGTGTTTCTATTAGTGTAACTATTAAGGAAGGTTGGAGGGTATGTGTTTCTATTAGTAACTATTAAAGATGTTGGAGGTATGATGTTTTCTATTACTGTAACTATTAAAGGAATGTGAAGGTATGTGTTTCTATTAGTGTAACATAAGGAATATGGAGGTATGTATTTCTAGAAGTGTAACTTTTAAAGGAAAGTTGAGGGTATGTGTTTCGATTACTGTAACTATTAAAGGATGTTGGAGGGTTTGTTTCTATTAGTGTAACTATAAAGGAATGTGGAGGTATGGTTTTATTAGTGTAACAATTAAAGGAATGTTGAGGGTATGTATTTCTATAAGTTAACTATTAAAGGAATGTTCGGGGGTATGTGTTTGTATAAGTGTCTATTAAAGGTTTGGGTAGGTGTTTCTATAAGTGTGACGACAAAAGGGGAGTGTTGGAGGGTATGTGTTTCTATAAGTTGTAACGGTTAAAGGAATGTTGGAGGTATGTGTTTTCTTACTGTAACTATTAAAGGAATGTTGAAGGGTATGTGTTTCTATTAGTGTAACTATTAAAGGAATGTTGGAGGTATGTATTTCTAGAAGTGTAACTATTAAAGGAATGTTGGAGGTATGTGTTTCTATTACTGTAACTAGTAAAGGAATGTTGGAGGGTATGTGTTTTATATTAGTGTAACTATTAAAGGAATGTTGGAGGGTATGTGTTTCTATAGTGTAACTATTAAGGAATGTTGGAGGGTTGTTTCTATAAGTTAAGTGTAACTATTAAAGAATGTTGAGGGTATGTGTTTCTATTTGTGTAACTATTAAAGGAATGTTGGAGGACATGGTTTCTATAAGTAACTATTAAAGGGGAATGTTGGAGGTATTAATTTGGGATGATATTTTAATTAACATTAAATTGATAGATCGTACATTCAAATCTAGATAGCTTGAAACTGATCAAATTAACCAAACCAGTGATTTGGTTATTTGTTTCTATAAGTGTGACTATTAAAGGGGAGTGTTGGAGGGTATGTTGTTTTCTATAAGTGTAACTATTAAAGAAATGTTGGAAGTATGTGTTTCTTAAAGTGTAACTATAAAGGAGTGTTGGAGGTGTTGCTATAAGTGTAACTATTAAAGAATGTTGGAGGTATGTGTTCTATAAGTGTACTACTAAAGAAATGTTGGAGGGTATGTGTTTCTAAGTGAAGTGTAACTATTAAAGGAATGTTGAGGGTATGTGTTTTCTATAGTTAACTATTAAACTATTAAAGGAATGTTAAGGGTAGTGTGTTTGTATAAGTGTAACTATTAAAGAGGTTGGTAGAGTGTTTTATAAGTGTACTTAAAGGGGAGTGTTGGAGGGTATGTGTTTCTATAGTGTAACTGTTAAAGAATGTTGGAGGGTAGGTGTTTCTATTACTGTAACTATTAAAGGAATGTTGAAGGGTATGTGTTTCTATTAGTGTAACTATTAAAGGAATGTAGGAGGTATGTGTTTTTATAATGTAATATTAAAGGAGTGTTGGAGGGTGTTTCTATAAGTGAACTATAAGAATGTTGAGGGTATGTGTTTCTATAATGTGTAAACTATTAAAAATGTTTGGAGGGTATATTTTTCTTAGTGAACTATTAAAGGAATGTTGAAGGTATTTGTTTGTAAAGTGTAACTATTAAGAAGGGTTGTGTGTTCTATAATTGTGACGGTTTAAAGGAATGTTGGGGTATGTGTTTCTATTACTGTAACTATTAAAGGAATGTTTGAAGGGTATGTGTTTCTATTATGTAACTATTAAAGGAATGTTGGAAGGTATGTTGTTTCTATAAGTGTAAATTTAAAGGAGTGTTGGAGGGTGTTTCTATAAGTGTAACTACTAAAGAAATGTTGGAGGGTATGTGTTTTCTATAAAGTGTAACTATTAAAGGAATGTGGGGTATGTGTTTCTATAAGTGTAACTATTAAAGGAATGTTGAAGGGTATGTTTGTATAAGTGTAACTATTAAAGGGAAGGTTGGTACGTGTTTCTATAAGTGTGACATTAAAGGGAGTGTTGAGGGTATGTGTTTCTATAGTTAACTGTTAAAGGAATGTTGGAGGTATGTGTTTCATTACTGTAACTATTAAAGGAATGTTGAAGGGTATGTGTTTCTATTAGTGAACTATTAAAGGAATGTTGGAAGGTATGTGTTTCTATAAGTGTAAATATTAAAGGAGTGTATAGGGTGTTTCTATAGTGTACTACTAAAGAAATGTTGGAGGGTATTGTTTTCTATAGTGTAACTATAAGGAATGTTGGAGGGTATGTGTTTCTTATAGTGTAACTTTAAAGAAGTGTTGAAGGGTATGTGTTTGTATAAGTGTAACTATTAAGAAGAGTTGGTAGTGTTTCATAAGTGTGACGTAAGGAATGTTGGAGGGTATGTGTTTCTATACTGTAACTATTAAAGGAATGTTGAAGGGTATGTGTTCTATTAGTGTAACTATTAAAGGAATGTTTGGAGGGTATGTATTTTCTAGAAGTGTAACTATTAAAGGAATGTTGGAGGGTATGTGTTTTCATTACTGTAACTATTAAAGGAATGTTGAGGTATGTGTTTCTATTAGTGTAACTATTAAGAATGTTGGAGGGTATGTATTTCTATAAGTGTAACTATTAAAGGAAGGTTGGGGATATGTGTTTCTATTAGTGTAACTATTAAAGGAATGTTGGAGGGATATATTCATAAGTGTAACTATTAAAGGAATGTTGGAGGGTATGTGTTTCTAATATGTAACTATTAAAGGAATGTTGGAGGTATGTGTTTCTATTAGTGTAACTATTAAAGGAATGTTGGAGGTAATGTTTCTATAAATGTAACTATTAAAAGGAATGTTGGAGTTATTATTAGGGATGATATTTTAATTAACATTAAATTGATAGATCACATTCAAATCTAGATAGCCTTGACTGATCAAATTAACCAAAACCATTGTTTGTTGAAATAAATAATATTTTACTAATTCTAGTTCGTACTACATGTATAAATATATGTATTCCTTCCCCATTCCGGCCATATTCCCGTCATTAAGTGAGTCCCCCCTTTGATTAGGGTTGTAATTTCACATTACTCACTTTGGACAAACGTCCACCGTAACACCACAATCAGGATGAACACCCAATGCGACTCATCTGCCTGGACAACAGGCCAACACCGCTTTAGAAAAAAGTGGATGCAAAATAGTGACAAAAGTGAAAAAGGATTGTGAAAACATGTTCTCAACCATGGCCAGGAAGAAACAGGGGAGAGATCACCATGGTGGGAAAGTGTTCATAACTACCGAAGGGCAAACCTAAGATGCTCTGAAAAAAGGGAAGGCCCTCAAACAGGGAAAGCCGCCCATGGGCCATATTTAATTAATGTCACAAACCTGTCAAGAAGAGTTATTGTGGTCGGGACGTAAATAATAAACTACGCAACTACACTGTTATTAAACCCGACCTAGCATCTATAGGTCCTTAGAGATTTCTGGTGCTGTAAGTTTGTTAGAGAAATAGCAGACATCGTTTTTTATAAAGGTTATTGTTTTCGCGACTGTAAGTGTCTCCTTTTAGATACAGTTACGCGTCTTGTAAATAAATGCTATCATATGCAATGGCTTCATAAGGGACGAGTGCGCGTCTGGGGCCTGCTGACGTCGTTTCTCCTCTGGTGCCTCTCCTCTGGTGACTTATCTCCTCTCATGCCGTACTTTTGACTGAGGTATTTGTACTTTAGTACCTACTTGGCAAGCAAAACAAGAAAGGCAGCGGCTGCAGAAGTTGAATACTACTATAAAAGGACGATTCACGCTAAACCGATTTTATTACGAGAATTGGTTAGCGCAAGTTATAGGCTGAAATAGAGTTGCAGGCTACCGGTCTGTAAATTACCCGGTGGTATGTGTGCAAGAAGGTGGGCAGTGCTTATGAGTTGGGTTGGCAGTAAATGGCCTCACATGCTCGAAGAGCATTCTGGCGTTCTGGCTATTTTTAAAAGGGGCATAATCTCATTTTATTTTAAAAAAAAAAAAACGGTATAATTTTTTTTTTCTATTTGACGATATATGTTAATGATCGGTGATCTCTAACTCCGTACGCGTGAAAAGAGACCATTCCTATGGCAAAACAGAAATAGTCCTTTGTGGGGGTGTTACATGGCTTCCAATTTACGGGGATTCCATGTGACCCAGTGACAAAAAGAACGAACAAAAGCTACCTACTGTTACATTGTACGAGTAACCAGAACAAAACAGACAGGGCTATTAACTTTAACTCATAAGGCCAAGGGGGGGGAAACAAAAAGGGGGAGAAGGGGGCTATAGTTGGATACTCAAGAGCCACCGACTCAAAAGCCATAAAGGCCGAGCCTCTAACGGACCTCTGGTAATAAGATTCAATATCGTTTTTGCAACAATGATAACCCTGTGCAGTGCTGGCCGTGATCAGCAGGCCGCGATTTGTGAGTCCAGTTTACACGTGTTAACACACCGGTGAACTTTTAAAGCACACTTAAAAATGGGAGCACAAAAGAGCGGGAAGCAGCGGCTCTCGATAAATGAGAGCTGAAAGTGAGTGTCATGGTTTTTGTTCCCCAAGACCAGTCCATTGGCAGTCTTTGGTGAGGCGTCGGAGACCAGCACTAATCATAAAATAAAACAAATAGAAAGGACCTCATCGAAGATTTATGGTATTATTCATCCTTAATACACTTTTATTTAACACTTACGGCTATTTTTGATGGTGGTTTATTTTTATTACATGTTTAAATCATATTTTGATATATAACTGGTAGAAATGGCACCAGATGTTTTTGGCAAAGCCTCATTACATTAACATAAATTAATGTACATTGTTACTGTAGTTTTGACAGTCCATTAATAGCCTAAAAATGTTAAAAAAGAATTCAAAAAAAACAAACAATGACTAAAAATGAATTCTCCATTACTACAACCGCATCAACCTGGAAGCACATTTTATTTCCTACCTGTCTTCTTCCCTTGCATTTTTTTTTTTTTTTTGCATCTCCCTTTTTTTTTTTTGCCATTCTTTTTTTTTTCAACCTGAAATCTCATGTCCTGGCAATCTTTCCATTCGGCTATTCTTGGCTTCTCATGTGCACAACGCACATTATACTCCATGTTTTGACGATTAAAATTCCTTTGTCTTTTTGGCAGCAAAGATATGGTCTGGCCTTAATGGGTTACCTATAGAAGCAAAAATTAATGCAAATTATGTTCTAATATCTGGTAATGAAAATCTGTTATTATAAAATCCTATACACAAACAAAGCAACGCGACATTCATCACAAAATTATTATCAAAATGTTATTAGTCTAGGTGCATTGATCATACGCTGGGAGCATGGAAATGTCAGGACCCATCAAACGGAGCAGCAAAGAGAGCGTGGATTGCCAGTGTAATTTTTGCCAATGCTGGCTCCGTTTCGAATTTAATTTGAAAAATGGTAGGTACTGACCTCCTCGTTCTTTAAATTAAAGTGAAAGAGGCATGTCCACCTCTTTCAATTGGGATACCCTTTACAGTTTCTTCTCACTATAGTTTTCATGGGGAGCATCTTAAAGGGAACTAAACCTTACATTTTCAAAACCTAATGATGAAAGTTTTTTCTCCCCAGAACAAGCCTATACATTGTAAGAGTCTTCTTGTGGTACATTGCATTTCGTAATATGTGAGAAATAGAATTTCTGTAAAATAAGAAGGCTTCATGTTGTTCACATTGTACAACCCCAGCGCCATAAGATCATCAAGAGAAACCCTGACCCCAGTATCACTGGTCCTCTGCATATAGTGTTTTCTATTACAGGTCTACACACCAATAGGAATCCGTGATATAGCTTTGAAAGCTGCTTGTTAACCCTGCAGTTTATCTTACAGTCAGGTGTGAGTTGCTGGAAATAACTGCAGGATAAGACAAGCTTCAAAGTTATCAGGTATTCCATGTCATTTTTTTAAATATATTATTTTCCTAGCAAAAGATCAAAGCTTCCCAAATGTAGCTGGACCTCTCTGCTGATATTCGAGTGTGTTGTGCACCGGAGTAGCTGACAGACAATGTTAAAAAATCACAGTTCAGAAGTCATAAGTGTCAATACCCCATTGTCGCTTTTTTTTGTTTCTATTATATTCCATGGAAAGATAAAGCGTTCTAATTGTACCCTGAACGTTTCAGCTTGTGCAGTGGTGGCTCACCTTGCGAAGACGCCAGTTATAGACACAGCTACAGTTTCAAAGATCACAAGTTCAAATACCACCAAGCTCATGTTTTTTTATGTTTCTATTATATTCCTGCAAAAGATAAAGCTCTAAATGTTCTTAGGTTTCAGCTTATTCAGTGGGTGGTCTCACCTTGTAAGATGCCAGCTTTAGACACATGACAGTTCAGAAGGTTAAGATTTTGATTCCCCAATGTATCTTTATTTTTTTTTCCATATGTTCCTACTACAATTCTACGATGTACATGGGTTTATTAGTGTCTCTCTTAGCCTAGAGGTAAGACTCTTTCTGCTTTTAGCAAGACGAGGGTAACTGTAAGTGCAGGTTCGATTCCCCACACTTAACGTTTTATTTTTGCGTGAACATGTAATTATTCTGTTTCTTACATCATGCCTATCATAAATAACACTGCAAGATTAGTTTCTTTTTGTATGAAAGCAAAGGATTATACTATTGTTCAGGCACAGGAGCCTTGAATTTGTTTGAAACAAAAACTGAATCCCTGTTCTGTGTCAAGAGAGGATGATCTCTGTGCTATAATGGTGATTTGGTGTGTCAGCTTCTAGAACAAGGCTGCAACTCTTCCCTTTTTTGTCTGTTGAGCTTTATGGTAGCATGTGCTGTACGCACACTTAGTGGGGTTTTACCCGAGCATAAGGTTGGATTGTGGGAGCTGACCCCTAGTACTCAGGCAGCGTATTTCATAAATCACCCAAATGGCACAGCAAAGGTAGAGGGAGACACGAATCTTTTTGTAGTGTTGTGAATGGTGCTTCTGTCATTGCGGACTTGTTATGTCTGAAGACTTTAGTTTCCCCTGGTTAACTAACCTGTTTCCTTGTTCTAAACCTTGTGAATTGGGTGTGAACCTCATCCTCCTGCAGAGTAACTGTTTTGCCTAAAAACTGCTCTCAGAGATAAGAAAATGGATTTTATGGATATGTGTGGATTGCATCCTATAATTTTATTGTGTGTCTTGTTGATGTATGTACCCGCCACGTCCATCCACCGTTAATTAGGGGGGGGTGCAACATTTGAAATGTCACCGTTTATTATAAAAGATACATGAAACCAAAACCTCAGTTTGAAAGATTAGAGCGGCTCAAAACTAACGAGACAAATATATAGCAGTAAATAGAGGCCGAAGTTCCATAGTCCAGACACAATAAAATCACCATCTATCCCAAAAAAAGCTTCAGTTTTACCATATTCAATCTCAGTACCACTAGTGTACATATTTTTCATCCATATTGACAAGCATTTTGATCACAGTCTAATCTAAGACATATGAATGTAGGATCATGCGTTATATTGACATCAACACACTGGGTGCCCTTTTCCGACCAATCTATGCGTTTCTCTGTGAGACAAGTGAGCAAGGTCTCAGTTTTTGTTTAGTGGGAAAGGATCAGGTCAGTGCATGTTTTTAATGTACTATTTAAAAAACCAATGATACTTTGCATAACAAAATTTTGTGCTGTAACATCACTTTCAACTGTCTCTGTATTTGTGGCCATCACAAATCCCTCATACCCAAGTTTGTCTAAACCTTCACAAATAAAGTAAGTAAAATGTAATGAAAGATATTGCACATACCAGCATCCTCATCACTGTGAGTACACTCCTGTCTTCTCAAAATAGCTGAAACCCATTGGTTATATATCTAAACTACAGGCCACACAAGAATGTGTACAACCCCTAGGAAAAATGTCAAATTGTGGGCCCAATTCACTATTTTCCCGCCTGTGTCATGTGCTTGTTAGTGTGACAAAGGTCTCAGGGGTGTTAAATTTGGGGTCATTGCTCTACACTGGGAAGTTGAACATGCCACCCGGAGCAGATCAGGTAAAGAAAAACTGGAAGGATCTGAAAAAAACCCAACACATTCTAGGGTGATAATGAGATTGCCAACACGCCCTTGAAACTGAGCTAACACACCATGATGGCCAAGTACTGTCCCACAGTTGGCTGCAGAGTTAGAAGGGGTGAGGTCCAGCCTTTCAGTGCTCAGACATACTGCCGCAATTGCAATCAACATTGATATGCTTGCTGTTTGTCCCAGAAGGAAAGATCACAAGAAAACCTACATACATGTTTGCTGAAGACTAGTCAGACTAACTACATGGATGCTGGAACCATGTCTGTGGTCAGAAGAGACTAAGATAAACATATTTGGTTTCAGATGTGTATCAAGCGTGGGTGGCAACAGATGGGAGAGTACAAAGACAAGTTGTTTTTTTTTTGCCTACAAGTCAAGCATGGTGGCAGGATTTTGATGCTTTTAACTGCTACATGAGAAATGTAAAGACTGGGGGATGTCAGTCTTCAACCATGACCAACTGTACTGTGATCATATTCAGAAGACATGATTTCTTTCCCCTTCGGAGAAACTGAAAACCACAAGGGCAGTATTCCAACATACAAACGACATCAAACACCCACTCCAAGAGTGACCACTGTCTGCAAAGAGTGTGTAAAAGTGTTACAGGACGGCCAAGCATGTCTCCAAACCTAAACTCTATTGAGCACAATAGGGACTGTTTGCACGTTAGGGTGTACTCCACTTTTGTTTCCACAGCATTTACACCAAATGGCTGGTGTTGGTTTATTTGGAGGGGAGCAAGCAATTTACTACACACTGTTAAACACGCTGAACACCGATTTTAGATTATATAAAAGTGAACATATGTTCAATATGTGCCTTATGACAAGGGTGTTTCTCACTTTGTTTGTATCACAGATAAATTAGATAGTTTGGTGCAATGAAGTTTCAGTTAATAGTGTACTTGTAATAAATTATTCATGGGGGTGTTATTTTTAAATTCTTATTTAAGAGTGTCTTTCTTTTATAAAATACAAACTTTGGAGGAATTCTTTAGGAGTTTACCTTACTGTTTGTGCTGGCTATATAAAATTCCCCATATGTGCCTTCTACTTTTTAATCATGCAGCCAAAACTCTACATAATCTAATGATTTTGCACAAGAAGAAACATGTAGCTTTTGTTAACCACAAGTCATTTGATATAGTTGACAATCCTGTGGGTGTGTTCCATCCTTCCAGCTGCATACAAAGTTTATTAATAACTGTACACAGTTACTCACTAGTCTATTCTTCACCTTCTCATTCGTCCCGACACCTTTTTATAAAAAAATAACAATCCAATTCTCTGGTCTTTCGTGTGTGATATACTACAAAATATCAGAATGCTACAAGTACGTTAACCACAAGCCGGAAGGGGATACACTCATACTCTAGCCAAAGCTGATTCCAAAATTTGAAATAACCTGCTTTATACACCCTATCATGCAATTTATTTCATGTGGTTAGACTCTCTCTTTAACAAAATAGCTTTAAAAACATTTACTTTGGATGCACTTGACTCTATAACAAGCAAAAAACGTATGATGTGAGTCTGTTTAAAAATTCCCCAAACATTAGGTAAGAGAATTCTGCATCCCACCACAAACCACAAAACAAATTATTTAGAACACAAAATATTAAGAAACCCTGTTGTTCATCATGTATCGTGGGAGACTTGGCTTTTTGTGACCAAAGTACCATGCCAACAACCAGCCTAGCCACTCGCTTTCTTCTGCAATCAGCAAATTGTTAAACATTGGGGTCCTTAAGCCAACAGTTTTATATTTTCAAGACTCTTTCAAAATACTGGACTCACCCACATGTTCTTTGAATTTGTATTACAAACAAAAAAGAAAGAAAATAGTTGTGCTTGTATAAAATGACCACAGTAAGGATTTTGCAACTGTGAGTAAGCACATATAAGGAGTCTAACAACTCATGAATTTTCCGATTTTTGGTGTAGGATATAAAGCTAAAAGGTGAACTTGCAGGAAGCGCATTAAAGACAACTAATGTTAGTGTGTTTAATAAACAAATAAACCTTATCTTTCACTGTTAAAGATAGTCCCTCTGGATAATAAAATCTAATCTTCAATACAGAAAGACTCAAAACCTCTGCACATGCACTAACATATACACCCTTTTTAGAAATACCTGTAAGCTGAGCTGATGTTTTATTTAAACAATGTAATTTACTTTTTTAGAAGCTAAAAAGTATAAAGTATCTGACAACCTCGAGTGCTTCAGAATACTAAATAAGCTATCATAAAGGAGTTAACCCCTTTCAAGTGGCCAATTCCCACTTTGCGTGGATTTTCAGGATTTTAGGACTCATTGGTCAGTCTATATAGTAGGAACCTTTAAGTTAATAATTGGAACTTAATACTTGTTTTTTTTTCTTTTGTCAAAAAACAAAGAAATTTAAATTTGGCAAATTTTAATGCTTTCTCCCCATTTTTATTTATAGTTATTTTATAGGGTTACCATGTACTGAAATACAGGCTATATAACTAAGGTCAATCACGATTGCTGGAGAGAGCGAAAAAAATTTCCAACTCTGAATATGAACAGTCTGCAGGTTTCCCAAAAAGTGCCCCCAACCTAATAACTAACTACTCCCACCACAATCTACCAACATTCAGCAAATAACACTGTGTTTCCCTCATAAACCATCATGGGGTTTGGCGATTCTTCATAGACTTTTTTTTTCGGAAACAATTAAACTACATTTTAAGTAAAATCATGGCAAATATTCCCATGTAAAAATGTATCAAATATCAATCGTCCCAAATGCCCTGAATCAAGCAGTATGCACATGCATTGTTACCAACGGAGGTGAAGCCACTAGTCAACACTGGCCAAACAGCCTACAGCTTACAGTTTCAGTCTTTTTCAAACTTAACAACCCCCTCTAACAATCCAATACCCCCCATAACACTAGATATTCTTGGAATCTCAACACACATTCAGCTACACAAACGCTGCATTCTTTTATACATACAATACACCAATTTTGTGGTCAGTTCTTAAATTTCACACTTTTAGCGAATCTTCTTAAAAAATAAGGTAAAACAAGTTCACAGTTAAAAATCACGAACCCAAATCCCCAAGTAAAGAAAAACAGTTACCCAATAATCAATCTCCACAAATATCCTGAATCAAACGGTGTCATATACATGGGTTCCGCACATCAGAGACATCAACCAGCCACTTACCCACTTATAAATGGGAGGACGCCAAACAAGTGAAATCAACAATAAAAATCAAAGTGCTCTGTAATTTGAACAGCCTACATTTTCTTTTTTTTTTTTTTTAAATAGTTGAGGGTCATATTTTCACCATTGAATTTTAAAATTCTTGTTATAACATTGCATGTTGACCATTTCCTTTTTAACTCTCTAATATAATATTATTAAATAACATGGATAAGTAACAATAACAAACAATAAGATCCACACGCGGGCGTGATATTGGGACATATCGATTATTTGTGTACTTTGTGGACCCCTCGTACACCATTAGCTAAATTTTTTCCATCATAGAGAATCATTGCTATACTTAGCCTTGTTCGACGCATTTACCTCGCCTTCCCCCACTCCACGCACCCGTCCGAGGACGTCCGCCACCTTTCCAGTACGTATTTTTTTATCAAGACGTGATTTTGTTCGTTGCATTCTGAGATTCATGCCACAACAGAACCACTCGTCCTTTTTAGTACCACTGCAATTTTAGAAGATGTGTTTTCTATCTAGTGTGCGTTGCTAGGTGCTTATTTAGTAATGAATAGAGATCATCAACCAATCTTGTGGATTTAGAGTTCTGTTGGGATGGCGGGGGGGAGCTCTCCATGTTACATCAGGACTATTAACACTCCCGGCTGCACAGATGTGTTTAGTAAAAAAAACAGTATTATCCTGTGTTATTTTGGCATAACACCACTGTGTGGTGCAAGCATATTAACATAGAGCTATGGTCTTGTTTACGTGTTTGTGCACTCAGCATCTTGCGAAGAAAGCATTTGTGGGCCCATCACTCTGCATAGGCCTTACGCTATAGAAGTTTTTTTTTAAATCTCTATTACATGTCGCACTATGGCTAGTTTGCAAGTTGGTCTGCGCACTACTCCGTGAACTACATATTCCCTGAACATGATAGGATTGGTGATAGGTTTTTGGATTGATCTTATTGCACAAGAAACGGTTTTGGGTGTGTGTATACATTAGACAGAGTAATATTTGAATCTTTAGTATAGTTGTTCTATGTATATGTTACAGTATATAGACATTTGGTTGTGGTAGTTTAAATTCATCTTGACTGGGCCACTGTCTTCCATGCTCCACCTGACTTGAGCTTGTGTTTATCCCCCACCTGACGTTTGTGTGTTTTAAGGTTGGTGGTTTTCGGACTGATTACTATAATATTTGAGATAAGTTGTACAAGTAGGGAACAGAGCTTGACTAGAATCGGTTCGAAACTTCTCGTTTTTTTTATTTTGGATTGACGTAAGCTTAATGTTGTTTTCTTTGCCCATATACTTAGCCACCGTCACCGCTTGCCTATAATTAGGAACAAATGGCTATGGAGATCCATTCTGATTTATCCTGGTCGAATTATCCATTGAAGGTCTACATATGCGAAATATCTATTCTATGGGCCTTGCTCCAACTTCCGAGTGTCGCGAATGTTTAGCAATCGATGCTTGACAAGAAGGAAGATCTGATCTCACTGGGTTTTACAGGCTAATAGTTATTATAAGTCCCCACTATGTATAATCAAGGGCAGATCCGTTTATATTCCGTCGAAGGACAACTGTTGATAACGCTAGGGAGAATGTGGCCTCGTGTTCACTCGTGGGGATAGGGAGATCGGACTATTATCGAGGGATAACCATGGGTGAATATTTGTCGCAGTTTAATCTCCATTATGTTTGATATTTGATGGTTTTATGTGTCATATTATCCAACGGATTGTGGAGGGGACCATAAGATTTTGTTCATATCCACCCAACCTGTTTTGCCTTGCCCGCTGTTGGCGGCCCATTGTGTTGTTGGGGCTAGTTTTGGCTGCTTTGTAAAGTATTTGCAAGGTTTGGTACTCCAAAACTCCTAGTCTTTGTGCCGTAGCTCGCGCCGTATATGCAAAATCTAGATCCTAGCCTACACTTTTTCAAAGGTAAAGCGCTCCGAAACCCGGGTGTGATATGGACGGCCCCCACAATATAATTTTTGGAATCTATCACCTCACTATGTAATGTAACGGTGACATGCTTTGAAGAATTCAGGGGTCAATAATCCATAGATCTCTGTGCTGTTTAGAAGATTTGTGTAAAAAAATAAAATAAGAGGATTCAAGGTGAATCTATTTTTGGAATCTCCACACCTCGGCTACGTACCGTTGCCCATGCTTTCAATTCATCATAAGATTCCAGATGCTGTCAATCCACAGAAACTCGGTGTCCTTTCAGGAGATTTTGTGAAAAATAAAATAATATGTATTCGAACATCAATCGAAAAATCACTTCATAAAGAATTTTCAGCAAATAATTTTCATTTATTGGTCATAGATCTAATTAGAGTGTATCCGAACTGATCTCACCAGTCCCCAAAGCTTAGGAATTATCTATTTGTGTATGGTAACCTCTGAGCTTATTCACAAATACTAATTAAGCTGTCACCTCTTGAAGCTTACTAGTAGCATGTACTGCCTGCGATCAGAATTGAAATGCAGTGCATACCTCAATAAGCCCTAGGGAACGCAGGAGAAAACCCCAGTGAAGGAGGAAATCCTGTGACACACACTTCCCTCCTTTGTGGAACGGCTTGCTCTTGTACGTCCCATGGCTTCAAGGTATGCTAGCTCTCAATCCCCCCATCAGTTTTCGACAAAACCGATGGAGGAAACGAGGGGGGCCCTTGGTGCTTCGTCCCGATCACCTCCCTTTTTTTAAGGGGGTGCACAGAACATAGCTGGCACTTTGGTTTCCTTTTTTGCAACAGAACATATAGATACAATCTGTGGCATTTAAAGGTTTAAGGAGCATTCCACCACCAAAACAAGATTTTTAGCCTCACCTCATTTACCCAGAGGGCCGCAATCGTTCCGGTAAATGTCAGTATTGATTGATTTAATACACTCTTGTGCCCACAGTGCGACTGTAATGCCAGCTAATCAGCTGGCATTAATAGTCTTGCTGTTTTAATGCGCAGAGCACAGGTCGCTTTCCGATACATGCGCAGCCAGTTGTGCATTAGGAAGGATTAGCTGATTGGTTTAGTTACTTTAAAAACTACAAAAAGAAGAGCGCTGGCTGCTCCGTAAATGAGCTGTATATTTATAACCTTCTATAACAATTATGAATCTAGCCTGGTCTGTTCTACCATTCCCACAGTTGGACCACTTATCTGATATAACCCAATTTTACTTCTAGGAGCACATACCGTTGCAGGAATGAAACCCCTGCTTCTATGAAAAGGGTGGTTAAATAAAACAAAGCCATAAATATTTGCAACAGTATTACCAGAAGTTAAAAAGGGGCTCAAAATCCCAACAAACTAAAATTTTACCCTGCTGCCACACTTTGTAGTGTTCAAAAATCTTTACCTTTATCCTTGCTTCTATGGCTGTCCTGCAATGTCTAGTCAAAGTCCATGGAACTGATAGTAGAGCATTCCTGTGTGGAAAAAGGTTTTCTCTCTCCCCTTCCGCTGTCTCCTGGGACTACGGGCATTTGGCAAGGGTAGCATGCCGACCCACTTGACTTAGACAATATACAGTAGTGCCTTTACTAAGGGACACCTAAAACCAAGTACAGGAGATGTGTATCTATTATTCACAGGGAGGTAGCTTGCTTATGCTCCCACCTCCCTGTTATAATTGACGCCCGTGTAAAGATATAAACTTCCCTACAGGCGATCCACTTGGCAGCCGTTTCTTTCCTCCACAGATGATGCTGTGTCCTTGACTACCTCCTATCATTTGTCGCTCCTCTCCCCAAACTAAATATAGGAGAGCAATCAGAACAGTGCACATGTCAGCTTGGTGGATAATCTGACGGGAGCTCAATGGTATGTAAGTGTATCCTTTACCCAGGCGTTCTATTATTTTCACAGGAGGCGGGAACAAGCAATCACTCTCCCTGTAACTAGAGATACACGCTTTTAACATTAGAGGGGCCATGCAAATTTGGGGAGTAATTGTTTGAAACCGAATGAAATTTGGAACACAAACAGTAAATGTCACCCGCATCTTAAAAAACATAAAAAAAATATCAACTGACATTTCCCAGGGAGATAGGAAAGATACTCTTCCCTCCCTGGGTGGCTTTATCAGAAGCAGTGTGGCTGTCAAGGTTTCTCTTGGGCATGGCTAACATCAACACCTCATCCGCTTGTTTTCAGATGAGCTTAACCAGAAACATGAAACCTCAGGAAGGAAATCAAATGAACTGTTATATCTGTGTGCATATGGGTTTCTCATAATGTATCCCCACAGGGCGTATATTCGTTTTCATAAATTAAGACACACAACAATCTCTGAGAACATAGAAAATTCCGTTATACTGGAAAAAAGCCTGCCATTTAAACCACTACACCACTCAGGAATGTTTCTTATTACCATTGCGGCCTTTGATTTATTTGGGGAGTGTTGGAGGGTATGTTGTTTCTATAAGTGTAACTATTAAAGAAATGTTGGAAGGTATGTGTTTCTATAAGTGTAACTATTAAAAGAGTGTTGGAGGGTGTTTCTATAAGTGTAACTATTAAAAGAATGTTGGAGGGTATGTGCTTCTATAAGTGTAACTACTAAAGAAATGTTGGAGGGTATGTGTTTCTATAAGTGTAACTATTAAAGGAATGTTGGAGGGTATGTGTTTCTATAAGTGTAAATATTAAAGGAGTGTTGGAGGGTGTTTCTATAAGTGTAACTACTAAAGAAATGTTGGAGGGTATTTATGGTTTTTCCTATAAGTGTAACTATTAAAGGAATGTTGAGGGTATGTGTTCTATAAGTGTAACTATCTAAGGAAGTGTTGGAGGGTATGTGTTTGTATAAGGGTACTATTAAATGCATAGTTGGTGGGTAGCATGTTTCTATAAATAGTGTGACGGACACTAAAGGGGAGTTGTTGGAGGGTATGGTGTTTCTATAAGTGTAACTGTTAAAGGATGTTGGAGGGTATGTTGTTCTATTACTGTAACTATTAAGGAATGTTGAAGGGTATGTGTTTCTATTAGTGTAACTATAAAGGAATATTGGAGGGTATGTATTTCTAGAAGTGTAACTATTAAGAAAAGTTGGAGGTAATGTGTTTCGATTACTGTAACTATTAAAGGATGTTGGAGGGTATTGTTTTCTATTAGTTGTAACTATTAAGGAATGTTGGAGGTATGTGTTTCTATTAGTGTCTATTAAAGGAATGTTGGAGGGTATTATTTCTATAAGTGTAACTATTAAAGGAATGTTGGAGGGTATGTTTTTCTATAAGTGTACTATTAAGGAATGTTCGAGGGTATATGTGTTTGTATAAGTGTAACTATTAAATGAATGTTGGTGGGTACATGTTTCTATAAGTGTGACGACTAAAGGGGAGTGTTGGAGGGTATGTGTTTCTATAAGTGTAACTGTTAAAGGAATGTTGGAGGGTATGTGTTTCTATTACTGTAACTATTAAGGAATGTTGAAGGTTGTGGTTTCTATTAGTGTAACTTAAAGGAATGTTGGAGGGTATGTATTTCTATAAGTGTAACTATTAAGGAATGTTGGAGGGTATGTGTTTCTATTACTGTAACTATTAAAGGAATGTTGGAGGGTATGTGTTTCTATTAGTGTAACTATAAAGGAATGTTGGGAGGTATGTGTTTCTATTATTGTAACTATTAAAGGAATGTTGGAGGGTAGTATTTCTATAATGTAACTATTAAAGGATGTTGGAGGGTATGTGTCTTTTGTGTAACTTTAAGAAGGTTTGGAGGGTACTGTTTCTATAATGTAACATTAAGGGGATGTTGGAGGTTATAATTTAGGATGATATTTTAATACATTAAATTGATAGATCGTACATTCAAATCTAGATAGCCTTGAAACTGATCAAATTAACCAAAACCAGTGATTTGGTTAATTTGTTTCTATAAGTGTGACTATTAAAGGGGAGTGTTGGAGGGTATGTTGTTTCTATAAGTGTAACTATTAAAGAAATGTTGGAAGGTATGTGTTTCTATAAGTGTAACTATTAAAGGAGTGTTGGAGGGTGTTTCTATAAGTGTAACTATTAAAAGAATGTTGGAGGGTATGTGCTTCTATAAGTGTAACTACTAAAGAAATGTTGGAGGGTTGTGTTTCTATAAGTGTAACTATTAAAGGAATGTTGGGAGGGTATGTGTTTCTATAAGTTAACTATTAAAGGAATGTTGAGGGTATGTGTTTGTATAAGTGAACTATTAAAGGAAGGGTTGGTACTGTTTCTATATGTGTGACGATTAAGGGAGTGTTGGAGGTATGTGTTTCTATAAGTGTAACTGTTAAAGGAATGTTGGAGGGTATGTGTTTCTATTACTGTACACTATTAAGGAATGTTGAGGGTATTGTTTCTATAGTGTAACTATTAAAGGAATGTAGGAGGTATGTGTTTTTATAAGTGTAATAATTAAAGGAGTGTTGGAGGTGTTTCTATAAGTGTAACTACTAAAGAATGTTGGGAGGGTAGTTTTTTCTATTAGTGTAACTATTAAAGGATGTAGGATGGTATGTGTTTTATAAGTGTACTATTAAAGGAGTGTTGGAGGTGTTTCTATAAGTGTAACTCTAAAGAATGTTGGAGGGTTGTGTTTCATAAGTGTAACTATTAAAGGAATGTTGAAGGGTATGTGTTTGTATAATTGTAACTATTAAAGGAAGGTTGGTAGTGTGTTCTATAAGTGTGACGTTAAAGGAATGTTGGAGGGTATGTGTTTCTATTATGTAACTATTAAGGAATGTTGAAGGGTATGTGTTTTCTATTAGTGTAACTATTAAAGGAATGTTGGAATGTATGTGTTTCTATAAGTGTAATATTAAAGGAGTGTTTGGAGGGTGTTCTATAAGTGTAACTACTAAGAAATGTTGGAGGGTATGTGTTTCTATAAGTGTAACTATTAAAGGATGTTGAGGGTATGTGTTTCTATAATGTAACTATTAAAGGAATTTGAAGGGTTGTGTTGTTAATGTAACTATTAAGGAAGGTTTGTACGTGTTTCTTAAGTGTGACGATTCTAAAGGGGAGTGTTGGAGGGTATGTGTTTCTATAATGTAACTGTTAAAGGAATGTTGGAGGGTAGTGTTTCTATTACTGTAACTATTAAAGGAATGTTTGAAGGGTATGTGTTTCTATAAGTGTAACTATTAAAGGAATGTTGGAGGGTATGTGTTTCTATAAGTGTAACTATTAAAGGAATGTTGAAGGGTATGTGTTTGTATATTTCTAGAAGTGTAACTATTAAAGGAATGTTGGAGGGTATGTGTTTCTATTACTGTAACTATTAAAGGAATGTTGGAGGGTATGTGTTTCTATTAGTGTAACTATTAAAGGAATTTTGAGGATAGTATTTCTATAAGTGTAACTATTAAGGAATGTTGGGGGTTGTGTTTCTATTAGTGTAACTATTAAGGAATGTTGGGGGTTTATTTCTATAAGTGTAACTATTAAAGGAAGTTTGAGGGTATGTGTCTAATAGTGTAACTATTAAAGGATGTTGGAGGGTATGTGCTTCTATTAGTGTAACTATTAAAGGAATGTTGGAGGGTGTTTCTATAAGTGTAAACACTACTAAAGGAATGTTGGAGGGTATGTGTTTCTATTAGTGTAACTATTAAGGAATTTTGGAGGGTAATAGTATTCTATAAGTGTAACTATTAAGGAATGTTGGAGGGATTGTGTTTCTAATAGTGTAACTATTAAAGGAATGTTGGAGGGTATGTGCTTCTATTAGTGTAACTAATTAAAGGAATGTTGGAGGTACATGTTCTATCTATAATGTACTATTAAAGGGAATGTTGGAGGTTTATTAATTTAGGGATGATATTTAATTTTAATACATTAAATTGATAGATCATACATTCAAATCTAGGATAGCCTTGAACTAATCAAATTAACCAAAACCAGTGATTTGTTGAAATAATAATATTCTACTACATGTATATTTCTTCCCCATTCCCTTTTAGTGTAAATAATTAATCATAAAACTAAACACTTGCATTGAAACCAATGCCAATCTGCAACACGCCATTAGAAAAGTTGCAAGTTGACGGTTAATGGAATTTTGGAGGGTATGTGTTTCTATTACTGTACTATTAAAGGATGTTGAAGGGTATGTGTTTTCTATTAGTGTAACTATTAAAGGAATGTTGGAAGGTATGTGTTTCTATAAGTGTAATATTAAAGGAGTGTTGGAGGGTGTTTCTATAAGTGTAACTACTAAAGATGTTGGAGGGTATGTGTTTCTAAAGTGTAACTATTAAAGGAATGTTGGAGGGTATGTGTTTCTATAAGTGTAACTATTAAGGAATGTTGAAGGGTATGTGTTTGTATAAGTGTAACTATTAAAGGAAGGTTGGTACGTGTTTTCTATAAGGTTACTATAAAGGGGAGTGTTGGAGGGTATGTGTTTCTATAAGTGTAACTGTTAAAGGAATGTTGGAGGGTATGTGTTTCTATTACTGTAACTATTAAAGGAATGTTGAGGTATGTGTTTCTATAACTGTAACTATTAAAGGAATGTTGGAGGGTATTGTTTCTATAAGTGTATATTAAAGGAATTTTGAAGGGTATGTGTTTGTATAAGTATACTATTAAAGGAAGGTTGGTACGTTTTCTATAAGTGTGACGGTTAAAGGAATGTTGGAGGGTATGTGTTTCTATACGTAACTATTAAAGGAATGTTTGAGGGTATGTGTTTCTATTAGTTGTCTATTAAAGGAATGTTGGGGGTATGTATTTCTAGAAGTGTAACTATTAAGAAATGTTGGAAGTATGTGTTTCTATAAGTGTAACTATTAAGGAGTGTTGGAGGTGTTTTCTATAAGTGTACCTACTAAAGAAATGTTGGAGTGTATGTTGTTTCTATAAGTGTAACTATTAAAGGAATGTTGGAGGGTATGTTTTTCTATAAGTGTAACTATTAAAGGATGTTGAAGGGTTATGTGTTTTGTATAAGTGTAACTATTAAAGGAAGGTTGTACGTGTTTTATAAGTGTGACGTTAAAGGAATGTTGAAGGGTATGTGTTTGTATTTTCTAAGTGTAACTATTAAAGGAATGTTGGAGGGTATGTTTCTATTACTGTAACTATTAAAGGATGTTGGAGGGTATGTGTTTCTATTAGTGTAACTATTAAAGGAATGTTGAGGGTATATATTTTCTATAAGTGTAACTATTAAGGGAATGTTAGGGTATGTGTTTTTTCTAATAGTGTAACTATTAAGGAATGTTGGAGGGTATGTGCTTCTATTATTGTAACTATTAAGGAATGTTGGAGGGTACATGTTTCTATAAATGTAACTATTAAAGGGAATGTTTGGAGGTTTTAATTTAGGGATGATATTTTAATTAACATTAAATTGATGGATCATACATTCAATCTAAATAGCCTTGAACTAATCAATTAACCAAAACCGTGATGTTGTTGATGTTAAATAAATAATATTCTACTACAAATGTATATATATTCCCCATCCCTTTTAGGTGTATATAATTTAATCATTAAAGAAAACTAAACACTTGCATTGAAACCAATGCAATCTGCAACACGCATTAGAAAGTTGCAAAGTGTGACGGTTTTAAGGAATGTTGGAGGGTATGTGGTTCTATTACTGTAACTATTAAAGGAATGTTGAAGGGTATGTGTTTCTATTAGTGTACTATTAAAGGAATGTTGGAAGGTATGTGTTCTATAAGTGTAAATATTAAAGGAGTGTTGGGGGTGTTTCTATAGTGTAACTACTAAAAGAAATGTTGGAGGGTATGTGTTTCTATAAGTGTAACTATTAAAGGAATGTTGGAGGGTATGGTGTTTTCTATAAGTGTAACTATTAGGAATGTTGAAGGGTATGTGTTTGTATCAAGTAACTATTAAAGGAAGGTTGGTACGTGTTTCTATAAGTGTGACGATTAAAGGGGAGTGTTGGAGGGTATGTGTTTCTATAAGTGTAACTGTTAAAGGAATGTTGGAGGGTATGTGTTTCTATTACTGTAACTATTAAAGGAATGTTGAATTATGTGTTTCTATAAGTGTAACTTTAAAGGATTGTTGGAGGGTATGTGTTTCTATAAGTGTAACTATTAAAGGAATGTTGAAGGGTATGTGTTTGTATAAGTGTAACTATTAAAGGAAGGTTGGTAACGTGTTTCTATAAGTGTGACGGTTAAAGGAATGTTGGAGGGTATGTGTTTCTATTACTGTAACTATTAAAGGAATGTTGAAGGGTATGTGTTTCTATTAGTGTAACTATTAAAGGAATGTTGGAGGGTATGTATTTCTAGAAGTGTAACTATTAAAGGAATGTTGGAGGGTATGTGTTTCTTTTATTAACTGATACTATTAAAGGAATGTTGGAGGGTATGTGTTTCTAGTAGTTGTAACTATTAAAGGAATGTTGGAGGGTATGTATTTCTATAAGTGGTAACTATTAAAGGAATGTTGGGGGGTATGTGTTTCTATAGTGTAACTATTAAGGAATGTTGGAGGGTATTTTTTCTATAAGTGACTATTAAAGGGTTGGAGGGTATGGTTGTTTTATAATAGTGTACACTATTAAGGATGTTGGAGGGTATGGTTTCTATTAGTGTAACTATAAAGGAATGTTGGAGGGTACATTTTCTATAAAGTAACTATTAAGGAATGTTGGAGGGTACATGTTTCTATAATGTAACTATTAAAGGGATGTTGAGTATTAATTAGGGATGATTTTTTAATTAACATTAATGATAGATCGTACATTCAAATCTAGATAGCCTTGAAACTGATCAAATTACCAAAACCAGTGATTTGGTTAATTTGTTTCTATATGTGACTATTAAAGGGGAGTGTTGGAGGGTATGTTGTTTCTATAAGTGTAACTATTAAAGAAATGTTGTTGGAAGGTATGTGTTTCTATAAGTGTAACTATTAAAGGAGTGTTGGAGGGTATGTTGTTTCTATAAGTGTAACTATTAAAGAATGTTGGAGGGTATGTGCTCTATAAGTGTACTACTAAAAATGTTGGAGGGTATGTGTTTCTATAAGTGTAACTATTAAAGGAAGTTGGAGGGTATGTGTTTCTATAAGTTAACTATTAGGAATGTTGAAGGGTATGTGTTTGTTATAGTGTAACTATTAAAGGAAGGTTGGTACGTGTTTCTATAAGTGTGACGGTTAGGATGTTGAAGGGTATTGTTTGTATATTCTAGAAGTGTAAACTATTAAAGGAATGTTGGAGGGTATGTGTTTCTATTACTGTAACTATTAAAAATGTTGGAGGGTATGTGTTTCTATTAGTGTAACTATTAAAGGAATGTTGGAGGGTATGTATTTCTATAAGTGTAACTATTAAAGGAATGTTGGAGGGTATTGTTTCTAATAGTGTAACTATAAAGGAATGTTGGAGGGTATGTGTTTCTATTAGTGTAACTATTAAAGGAATGTTGGAGGGTACTGTTTCTATAAATGTAACTATTAAAAAGGGAATGTTGGAGTTATTATTTAGGATGATATTTAATTACATTAAAGTTGATAGATCATACATTCAAATCTAGATAGCCTTGAACTGATCAAATTAACCAAACAGTGATTTGTTTTGAAAGAATAATTATTCTACTTACATGTTATAATTCCCATTCCCTTTAGGTGTATTTATTAATCAATTAAACTAAACGCTTGCATTGAAACAATGCAATCTGCAACACGCTTGAAAAGTTGCAAAGTGTGACGGTAAAGGAATTTTGGAGGGTATGTGTTTCTATCTGTAACTATTAAGGAATGTTTGAAGGGTATGTGTTTCTATTAGTGTAACTATTAAGGAATGTTGAAGGGTATGTGTTTCTATTAGTGTACTATAAGAATGTTGGAAGGTATGTGTTTCTATAAGTGTAAATATTAAAGGAGTGTTGGAGGGTGTTTCTATAAGTGTAACTACTAAAGAATGTTGGAGGGTATGTGTTTCTATAAGTGTAACTATTAGGAATGTTGGAGGGTTATGTTTTTCTATAGTGTAACTATTAAAGGATGTTGAAGGGTATGTGTTTGTATAAGTGTAACTATTAAAGAAGGTGGTACGTGTTTTCTATAAGGTGACGATTAAAGGGAGTGTGGAGGTTGTGTTTCTATAAGTGTAACTGTTTAAAGGAATGTTGGAGGGTATGTGTTTCTATTACTGTAAACTATTAAAGGAATGTTGGAGGGTATTGTTTTCTTAAGTTGTACCTATTAAAGGAATGTTGAAGGGTATGTGTTTGTAAATGTACTATTAAGGAAGGTTGGTACGTGTTTCTGTAAGTGTGACGGTTAAAGGATGTTGGAGGGTATGTGTTTCTATTCTGTAACTATTAAAGGAATGTTGAAGGGTATGTGTTTCTATAGTGTAACTATTAAAGGAATGTTGGAGGGTATGTTATTTCGAAGTGTACTATTAAAGGATGTTGGAAGGGTATGTGTTTCTATTCTGGTAACTATTAAAGGATGTTGGAGGGTATGTGTTTCTATTATGTAACTATTAAAGGATGTTGGAGGGTATGTATTTCTATAAGTGTAACATTAAAGGAATGTTGGAGGGTATGTATTTCTAGAAGTGAACTATTAAAGAGTTGAGGGTATGTGTTTTCTATTACTGGTACTTAACTATTAAAGGAATGTTGGAGGGTATGTGTTTCTATTAGTTAACTATTAAGGAATGTGGAGTATGTATTTCTATAGTGTAACTATAAGGAATGTTGGGGGGTATGTGTTTCTATTAGTGTAACTATTAAAGAATGTTGGAGGGTATATATTTCTATAAGTGTAACTATTAAGGAATGTTGGAGGGTATGTGTTTTAAAGTGTAACTATAAAGGAATGTTGGAGGTATGTGTTTCTATTAGTGTAACTATTAAAGGAATGGAGGGTAATGTTTCTATAAATGTAACTATTAAAAGGGAATGTTTGAGGTTATTATTAGGATGATATTTTAATTAACATTAAATTGATAATATACATTCAAATCTAGATAGCCTTGAAACTGATCAAATTACCAAAACCAGTGATTTGTTGAATAAATAATATTATACTACATGTATATATATTCCCCATTCCCTTTTAGGTGTATTTATTAATCATTAAACTAAACACTTGCATTGAAACCATGCATCTGCAACACGCATTAGAAAAAGTTGCAAATGCAAAAGGATTGAAAATGTTTCACCATCCATAGAAACAAACACCATGGGAATTCAGAACTACCAAGCAAGCCTATAGCTGAAAAAAGGAAGCCCCAACTTTTAACGTCAAAACTTCAGAAGGATATATTGTCACTGTGAAACCACCGATGCATCTATAGGTCAGTAAATTCTGCTTCATGTGTTAAGAGCAGCGTTCTAAAGGTTATTTTCACTGTAGTTCTCTTTTAATACTTACGCCTCTGGTAAATTGCTTTGCAACGGCTGCACGAGTGCCTCTGCCAGTACTTGCACAGCCGCTGCAAAGTGAGACTACTTAACGTAACGCTAACCGATTTACGATTGGTTAGCGCAAATTTAGGCTGAAAGGATGCTCTCTGTAAATTACCTGTATGTGTTGCAGTGCTTATGAGTGGGTTGCAGTACTCAAATGCTCAGACCATTCTGCTATTTTTAAAAGTGGCATCATCTCATTTTAACGTATAATTTTTTTTTCTATTGATAGTAATCGGTGATCTCTACAGTGAAGCCATTCTATGGCAACAGGAAAGTCAGTTGGGTGATTCATGCTTCAATGTTACCCAGGTACAAAAAGAAAAACAATCTACTGTTACATGTAAGGACAAACAGGGCTATTTACTCAGAGCCGCTAACACTCTGGGTAATAGATTCAATATCGTGTTTGCAAACATGGAATACCTGTGCAGCAGCCCGATATTGAGTCAGTTACCGTGACTTTAACTTAAAGGGAGCAGCGGCTCTCGATAAATGAGGCTGAAAGTGCATTTTTTTTGTTCCCAAGTCTAGTTCCATGGGCAGATCTTTGGTACCGGCACAATAATCATAAAAAACAGCATTTATTATCCCTATACATTTATATTAACACTTCTGCTATTTAGTGGTTTATTTATTACATTTTAAATCATATTTTTATTATAACTGGTAGAATGGCACCAGTGTTTTGCAAGCCTCATTACATTAAAATTAAATGTACATTACTGTTTTTTGACGTCCATTAATGCAGAATGTTTAAAAGTTAAAAAAAACAAAAAGGAATAAATGAATTTCTCCATTACTAAAACACTCACCTGGAAGCAACATATTTTTCATACATGTCTTCCCTTGCTTTTTTTTGCATCCTCCACCTGTGCCTGCAATCTTTCCATTCGGTCTTCTTCATGTGCACAACGCACATTTAACTCCATGTTTTGACGATTAAGAAATTCTTTGTCTTTTTGCAGCAAAGATATGGTCTGCCTTAATGTGGTTACCTATGAAGCAAAAATTATGCAATGTATGTCTATATCTGTAATATAAAACATTTATTATAAAATCCTATACACAAAAGCAAACTGCACATGCATCAAAACATTTACAAAATGTATTAGCTATGCATGTATCATACATGGGAGCATGGATATAGTCAGGACCCATCACAAGGAAGCAGCAAAGGAGCGTGATTGCAGTTAAGTTTGCCAATGCGTGGCTCCTGTTCGATTAATTTGAAAAATGGTAGGTAAGACCTCCTCTTCTTTAATTAAAGTGAAAGAGGCCATGTCCACTCTTTCAGTGGAGATACCTTTACAGTTTCTTTCACTATAGTTTTCATGGGGGAATGCTTAAAGGAAACTAACTTACATTTTCAAAAACCAATGTGAAAGTTTTTCTCCCAGAACACCTATACATTGTAAGATTCTTCTGTGGTACATTGCATTTAGTATATTGAGAAATAGATTCTGTAAATAAGAAGGCTTCCATGTTGTTGCAAGTACAACCACAGCCATGAAGTCATTCAAGAACCCCTGACCCCAGTATTCACTGTCTCTATGCATAAAGTGTTTTTCATACAGATTCTACACACCAATATGGAATCCCTGATAAGACTTTGAAAGCTGCTTGTTACCCCGCAGTTTATTTACCAGTCAGTGTGAGTTGCTGGAAAATAAACTGCAGGATAATAAGCAGCTTTCAAGTTATCAGGGATTCCATGTTATATTTTTTTATATTCTTTTCTAGCAAAGATAAAGCTTCCAAATGTAGCTGGACTCTCTGCTTATTCATTGTTGGTGCACCGGGTAAGGCACCAAATTTAAAAAATGCACAGTTCAGAAGGTCATAAGTTCAATACCCAGATGTAGCTTTTATTGTTTCTATTATATTCCATGAGAAAGATAAAGCTTCTAATGTACTCTGACGTTCAGCTTGGTCAGTGGTGGCTCACCTTGCAAGACGCCAGGTTTAGACACCATACAGTTAGAAGATCACAAGTTCAATACCCCCAGCTACACCTTTTTTTTGTTTCTATTATATTACCATGCAAAAGATAAAGCTTCTAAATGTTCTTAGGCTATTCACTTATTCAGTGTTGGCTCCACCTTGTAAGATGCCAGCTTTAGACACATACGTTCAGAAGGTTAAGAGTTTGATTCCCCCAATGTATCTTTATTTTTGTTTCCATTATGTTCCTACTACAATATTCTACATGTACCAATGGTTTTATAGTGTCTCTCTTAGCCTAGAGGTAAGACTTCTGCTTTTAGCAAGACAGGGTAAAGTTGGCAGGTTCTATTCCCCACACTACTTTTATTTTTGCTGAAATGTAATTATTCTGTTTCTTACATCCATGCTATCTATAAAATACACTGCAAAGATTAATTTTCTTTTTGTATGAAAAGCAAAGGATATATCATTGTTAGGACAGGAAGCCTTGAATTTGTTTGAAAACAAAAAACTGAAATCCCTGTTCTGTGTCATAGAGAGGGAGGATCTCTGTGCTATAATGTGATTGGTTTTCAGCTTCTAGGAACAAGGCTGCAACTCCTTGTTTTGATCTGTTGAGCTTTATGGAGCATGTGCCTGTACGCAGACACTTAGCTGGGGGTTTACCCAGCTAAGGTGGATTGTGGGAGCTGACCCCTAGTACTCCAGGTTATTTTCATAAATCACCCAATGGCCACAGCAAAGGGAGAGGTGAGACACAGCTTTTTGTATGTTTGTGAATGTGCTCTGTCTATTGGGACGATGTTGTCTGGAGGACTTAGTTCCCCTTTACTAACTGTTTCTACCTTTTGAATTGGTTTGAACCTCATCCTCCTGCAGATTTTACTGTTTTGCTCTTAAAAACTCTCTTCAGAGATACAAAATGATTTTATGGATATGTGGACAGTCTATAATTATTATTGTGTGTCTTGTGATGTATGTACCCCCACGTCCCACCACCGTTAATTAGTGGGGGGATGCAACATTTGAAAATGTCACCTTATTTAAAATAGATCATTAAACCAAAACAGCAGTTTGAAAAGCAGTTAGAGGGCTCAAAACTAACAGACAAATATATACAGTAATAAGGCCAATTCCAGATCACAATGAAATCAACATCTATCACAAAAAGCTTCAGTTTAACCATATTCATCTCATACCACTATGTAATATTTTCATCTCATGACACATTTTTGATCAACGTTAATCTAAACATATGGAATGTAGAGATCATGGCTTATAATTGACATCACACGCCCTTTACAGCCAATCTATGCTAATTTCTGTGAGACAAGTGAGAAGGTCTTCATTTGTTTAGTGGGAAGGATCAGGCAGTGCATTTTTAATGTACTATTTAAAAACGAAGATACTTGCATAAACAACATTTTGTGCTTGTACATCACTTCACACTGTCTCTGTATGTGTTGCGCACTCACTAAATCCCTCATACCCAATTTGTCCTAAACCTTCACAAATAAAGTAGTAAATGTAATGAAGATATATACACATACAGCATCTCATAAATGTGAGTACACTCCTGTCTTCTCAAATGACTTGAAACCCAGTGATTAATATATAAACTACAGGCAACAAGAATGTTATCACCCCTAGTGAAAAATGTCCAAATTGTGCCCAATTCACTATTTTCCCTGCCTGGTGTCCATGGACTTGTTAGTGTTACAGGTCTCGGTTGTGTTAAATTTGGGGTCATTGCTCTTACACTGGAAGTTGAACATGCCACCTCATGTAAAGAAAACTGAGGACTGAAAAACACCCAACATTCTAGGTATAAGAAGATTGCCAACACCCTGAAACTGAGCTACACCATGATGGCCAAGTACTGTCACCATTGCTGCAGAGTTAAAGGGGTGAGGTCCACCTGTCAGTGCTCAGACCATTGCCGCAAATTGCATCAAATTGATAGGCTTGGCTTTTGTGCCCAGAAGGAAAGATTCACAAAGAAACCTAACATACAGTTTGCTGAAGACAGCAGACTAACTCCTGGATTGCTGGACCATGTCCTGTGGTCAGAAGAACAAGATAAACATATTTGGTTCAGATGGTATCAACTGTGTGGGGCAACTAGATGGGGAGTACAAAGACAAGTTTTTTTTGCCTACAGTCAAGCATGGTGGCAGGATTGTGATGCTTTTACGCTACATGAGAAAGTAAAAACTGGGGATGTACAGTTTCATTCAACCATAATGCCACATGTACTGTGATATAATTCAGAAGAGCATGATTTCTCCTTCGGAAACTGGACCACAGGGCAGTATTCCAACATAAAAACGACCTCAAACACACCCCAAGAGGACCACTGTCTTGCTAAAGAGATTGAGCGTAAAGTTACAGGACTGGCCAAGCATGTCTCCAACCTAAACTCTATTGAGCACAATATGGACTTTTTCACGTAGGGGTGTACTCACTTTTGTTTCCAGCAGTTTACACATGGCTGTGTGTTGAGTTATTTTGAGGGCAGCAAATGTACACTGTTAAACAAGCTGAACACACGATTTTAGATTGTATAAAAGTGACATATGTTCAATATTGCCTTGACAAGGGTGTTTCTCACTTTGTTGTATCAAATTAGTAGAAGATATGTGGCAATAAGTTTCAGGTTAATATTTAGTACTTGTAATAAATTATTATGGGGTGTTTTTATTCTTTTAAGCGTCTTCTTTTATAAAATACAACTTTGAGGATTCTTTGGAGTTTACCTGTACTTTAGTCTGGCTATATAAATTCCCCATAGTGTGCCTTCTACTTTTTAAATCATGCAGGCCAGAACTCTACAAAAATCTAAGATGTTTGAACAAGAGAACACTGTAAATTTTGTAACAACAATCATTTGATATAGTTGACAAATCCTGTGGGTGTTTCCATCCTTCCACGTGCATACAAAGTTTATTAATAACTGTACACAGTTACCGCACTATTCTTCCACCTATCTCATTTCTCCCACCTTTTTAAAAAAAAAGACATCCAATCTCTGGTCTTTCTGTGGTGGATATACTACAATATCAGAATCTACATACGGTAACCAAAGCCTGAAAGGGAATACAACTCATACTCTAGCCAAGCTAATTCCAGAGATTGAAATACCTGCTTTACACCCTATCAGTAGCAAGTTTATTTCAGTGGTTAGAATCTACTCTTTACACAATGAGCTTTAAAACATTTACTTTGGATTGCACTTGGCCTCTATAAAAGACAAAGAAAAGAAAGTATATGTGATTTTAATTCCCCAAACATGGTAAAGAGTCTGCATCCCACCACAAAAACAAATGTATTTAGAAACTAAAATATTATAGAAACCCTGTTGTTCAGCATTTCTTGGAGACTTGGCTTTTGTGCCAAAGTACCATACACAAGCCTAGCCCAACCTCGACTTTCTTCTCAAACAGAAATTGTTAAACAATGGGGTCTTAAGCCAACAGTTATATTTTCAAGACTCTTCAAATACTGGACTCCCCATGTGTTCTTTGAATTTGGATACAAAACAAAAAGAAAGAAAATATTGTGCTTTATAAAATGAACAGTAAGGATTTGCATACGTGAGAAGCACATATAGGAGTCATAACACACTCATGAATTTCCCATTTTTGGTGTATAATAAAGCTTAAAAAGGTGAACTTGCAGGACCGCATTAAAAGACAACTACTTTATGAGTTTAATAAACAAATAAACCTTATCCTTTCACTGTATAAATAGTCCATCTGGTATAATAAATCTTTGCAAATCGAAAACATTCAAAACCTCTCAATGCAACTAACATATACACCCTTTAGTAAGAAATACCTGTAAGCTGACTGATGTTTTATTTAACAATGTATTTACTTGTTAGAAGCTAAAAGTATAAAGTAGCTGAAACTTCAGCTCAGAATACTAAAATAGCTATCATAAAGAGGTTAACCCTTTCAGTGCCAATTCCCCACTTTGCGTGATTTTCAGGATTTTGACTCATTTGTTTTCATCTATAGTAGGAACCTTAAAGTTAATAGGGAACATTATACATTGTTTTTTTTTTTTTTTTGTAAAAAAAAAAGAAATTTAATTGGCAAATTTTAATGCATTTTCCCCCCTTTTTATTTTAGTTATTTTAGGGTTACACATGGAAATAACAAGCTATTAACTAAGGCAATGCACGATGGCTGAGAGAGCGAAAAAAAATTGCCAACTCTGAATATGAACAGTCTGCAGTTTTCCCCAAAAGGCCCCCTAAATAAGAACTACTCCCCACAATCTACCAACATTCACAACATAACACTGTAGTTCCCTCATACCATCAATGGTGTTGGCGCAATCTTCATAAGAACTTTTTTTCTGAATATACAAAATAACATTTTTAGTAAAAATCATGGCAAATTCCCATGTAAAAAATGTATCAAATATCAATCTCCCAATGCCCCTGAATCAAGCAGTATGGCACATGCATTGTTACACACCACGGAGGTGGAAGCCACTAGTCACACTGGCCCATAACAGCTACCTTTCAGATTTTCCAAACTTAACACCCCTCTAACTCCAAAATACCCCCCATAACTATATATTCTTGGAATCTACACACCTTCAGCTACAACCGCTGCCATTCTTTCATACATACAACCAATGTTGTGGGCAGAGTTCTTAGAATTTCCACCCTTTTAGCAGATCTCTTAAAAAAATAGAGGTAAACAAGTTTCAAAGTTAAAATCACGCCGCCAAATCCCCTAGTAAAGAAAACAGTTACCAATATCAATCTCACAAATATCCTGAATCAAACGGTGTCATTGCATGGGTGACACACAGAGACAGTCCCAGCCACTTACCACCTTAAATGGGACGCATAAACAAGTGAAATAACAATAAAAAATCAAAGTGCTCTGTAATTTGAACACCTACACTTTCTTTTTTTTTGTTAAAAAAAATGTGAGTGTCATATTTTCACATTGAATTTAAATTCTTGTTATACATTGCTGTTGACATTTTCCTTTTAACTCTTAAATATAATATTATTTAAATAACATGGAAAGTTCATAACAAACAATAGATCTCATACACGCGGGCGGAGTATTGGGAACATTCGATTATTTGTGTACTTTAGTGGACCCCGTACACATTATCTAATTTTTTCCATCATAAGAGTCATTGCTATACATTAGCTTGTTCGACCATTTACCTTTGCCTGTCCCCCAGCTCCACGCACCCGTCCGGTCCTCCGACCTCAGTAGATTTTTATTCAAACGTCTTTTGTTCGTGTCATTCTGAGTTCCCAGCAGAACCAAGTTTTAGACCAGCTTTTAAGATTGTTTCTCAGTGTGGCTGCTAGGTGTTCATTAGTATAATCCACCAATTTTTTGGATTAGAGTTGCTTTGGATGGCGGGGGGGATCTCATGTATGTGCTATTAAACATCTTGCGGCTGCACAGATGTTATTATAAGCTTATCTGTGGGTTTGTTGGACACCCTGTGGTGGCATATTAAATGAGTCTGTGTATGTTGACAGTTTGAAAGGCTGGCCAACACCTCTGCGATAGGCCCTTCGCTGATAGACCAGAATTTTTTTAATCTCGTTACATGTCCACCAGCAGTGGAGTTGGTCTGCTACTCCTCCACAATTCCTGAAACATATAGGTGGAAGGTGTGGATTGATCTTATGTAGGAAACTTGGGGTTGTGTACCAATCATATAGAATCTTAAAATATTTTTCTTAGATTGTTAGAAAGCATTTATGTGAGTTAACATTTTCTTGCCACTGCTCATCTCACTCTGGAGTCTTTCCTCCCATTTGGACGTTTGTGTGTGTTTTTAGTGGTTTGTTTTCCTGACTGATTATCGTATAGATATTTGAGATAAGTTTACATAGTGACAGAGCTTACTAGAATCGTTTGAACTTCTCGTTTTTTTTTTATTTTGATTTAAGCTTAATGTTGTTTCTGCATATTTGTAGAAGCGTGTATATGTAACCAATGGCTATCTGGCATATTCCATTTCGTTTTTGCCTCTTGCCAGATGATTATAGAGCCATCTGTGTTCATATGTCTTGAATTCTATTTATGCCTTTTGACGTCCAGAATTGGATTGGTATATTTGAAATTGCGTTGAAAAATGGGGTTGATCTGGCATGGGGTTGCAATAGGTTATGTCGACAGTTACAATCGTCCCAGAAGTTTAATGTTTTTTGAATAATTTGAGGGGTTGGCTGTATTGTGGTTTTCCTGTATTTTTTTTAATCCAAAGGATTGTGGAGGGGAGCCATAAGATTTTGTTCAATATCCACCCAACCTATTTTTGCCTTGCCCTGCTGCCCATTGGTGTTTTGGGCTAGTTTGGCTGCTTTGTAGTATTGAAGGGTTTGGTAACCCAAACCTCCCCTATCCTTGTGTCGGGCCGTATATTCAAATCTAATCCGAGCCTACACTTTTTCAAAGGAACCAGCTCCGAAACGTGGATATACCCCCCACAAATTATATATTTTGGAATCTACTCACTCACCTTCAGCTATGTAATGTAACGGTGACATGCTTTGAAGAATTTCAGGCGCAATAATCCATAGATCTCTGTCTTTTAGAAGATTTTGTGAAAAAAATAAATAAAGGATTCAAAGGTGGAATCTATTTTTGGAATCTACACACCTTCGGCTACGTACCGTTGCCATGCTTTCTTCATACATAAAGAATTCCAGATGCTGTAATCCACAGAACTCTGTGCGTCCTTTCAGGAGATTTTGTGAAAAAATAAATAATATGATTCAAATCAAATCGGAAAAATCCACTTCCACGGAAAGAATTTTTCAGCAATAATTTTTCATTTATTGGCAGAGATCAATAATTAGTGATCAGAACTGATCTCAACGTCCCCAAAGACTTAGGAATTATCCTATTTGTGAATGAACTCTGAGCTTATTTCACAAATACTATAGTAAGCTGTCACTCATTGACGCTTACTAGAGCATGTACTGCACTGCGATCAGAATTGAAATCATGGCAGTACCTCAAGTGACCTCTAGGGTACGCAGGGAAAACCCCAGTGAGGAGAGAATCCTGTGACACACACCCCCCTCTTTGTGGAAACGGCTGCTCTTGTACGGTCATGGCTTCAAGGTATGCTAGCTCTCAATCCCCCACATCAGTTTTGACAAACCGATGGAGGAACGAGGGGGCCACTTGAGTGCTTTCCCCCGATCACCTCCCTTTTTTAAGGGGGTGACACAGAACATATCTGGACACTTTGTGTTCTTTTTTGCACAGAACGTGATAGATACATCTGTGGCATTTAAAGGGTTAAGAGCATGTCCACCACCAAAACCAAGATTTTAGCCTCAGCCTCATTTACCCAGAGCCGCAATCGTTCCGGGTAAATGTCAGTATTGGATTTAATTACACTCTTTGCCCACAGTGCGACTGTAATGCCACGCTATCAGCCTGGCATTAATAGTCTTTGCTGTTTTATGCGCAGAGCACAGGTCTCTTTTCTTCCGATAATACCGGCGGCCAGTGTGCATTAGGAGGTTACTGAATTGGTTAGTGTGACTTTAACATACAAAAAAGAGCTGCTGCTGCTCTCAGTAAATGAGGCTGTATATTATAACCTTCTATAACAATTATGAATCTAGCCCTGTCGTTTAATTCTACTTCCAACAGTTGGACCACTATCTGATATAATTCCAATTTAACTTCTGAGCTACATACTGGTTGCAGGAAGAGAACCCCTGCTCTAGAAAAGGGTGGTTAAATAAAACAGAAGCCAAAATATGTGCAAACAGTATTAACAGAAGTTAAAGGGAATTCCAAACCCAAAACTAAAATTTTACCCACTGCTGGCCACACTGTGTAGTGGTTCAAAAATCTTTACCTTTATCCTTTGCTCCTTATGGCTGTCCTGCAATGTCTAGTCAAAGTCCATGGAACTGAAGAGTAGGAGCATCCCTGTGTGCAAAAAGGTTTCTTCTCCCCACTTCCCCTGTCCTCCTGGAGGACTACGGCATTTGCAGGGGAAGCATGCCGACCACTTGAGCTTAGACACATACAGTAGTCCTTTAAAGGGGCACTAAACCAAGTACAGGAGATCTGTATCTATTATTCACAGGGAGGTGAGCTTGCTTATTCCCACCTCCCTGTTAATAATTGAACGCCCGGGTAACAGAGATAAACTTACCTACAGGCATCCACTTGCAGCTTCTTCCCACAAGATGAATGTGTGTCCTGACTGACCTCCTATCTATTGCGCACTCCTCCTCCAAAACTAAAGATAGGAGAGCAATCAGAACAGTGCACATGTCAGCTGGGGAGAAGCTGCGAGAGGAGCAATGGTAGGTAAGTTGATCCCTTTACCCAGGCGTTCTATTATTCACAGGAGGGCGGGAACAAGCAATCACATCTCCCTGTAAATAATATACGATTTTAACTTAGAGGACCTAGAGCATCATTTGGAAGAGAATTGTTGAAACCGAATGAAAATTTGGAACACAAAATCAGTAAATGTCAACACTGCATCTGCATCTTAAAGATAAACCATAAAAAAAAAAATATCAACTACATTTCCCAGGGAGATAGAAATATACTCTACCTCCCTGGGTGGTCTTTATCAGGAGCAGTGTGCTGTCAAAGATTTGCTCTTGTCATGGCTAACACACACCTCATCCGCTTGTTCAGATGAGCTTAACCAGAAACAGAAAACCTAGGAGGAAAATCAAATGAACTTAATCTGGTGCAATTAGGGTTCTCATATATGTATCCCACAGGGTGCTATTCTTTTTTTCATAATTAAGCAAACAACAATCTCTGAGAACACGAGAAAATTCCATTTATCTGGGAAAAAGCCTGCCTTTAAAACAGCACTACCACTCAGGGAAATGTTTCTTATTACCATTGGGCATTTGATTTATTTCCAAAAATTTTCTAAACTTAACAATTGCCAGCAGTAAGATACCTTATTCTTTTCTGGGATCACAGTAAATTGCATCTACTTTAGGAGTAATATATCTGTAAACTAACTTAGAGGACAAATAAACCAAATACTAGCATAACACTAATGCTACAAATGGCCGCATTCAATATCCAATGAACCTGCCATCGCCACGTCCAACGGGAGACGTTTATTGCAGACAAAGTTTCATAGTGTTACCGTCCTCAAAATGTAAAAACCCCAATCTGTACTTGAAGACTAAACTTCTTTTCTTCCATCTTGTCCTCTACCTTTCTCTATTGGTGAACAATGCCCCAGATAGTTTATCTATGGCCCTGTTAATGTATTTACACACAGTGATCATATCCCCATGCAAGCGCCTTTTCTCTAGTGTACATAACTGCAACTTATGTCTTATTTCAGCTCCCCCCCAGCCCCCTTGTTAATTAGTTGCCTCTTCTCTGACCCATTCCATTTCAAATATGTAACCTTTTGAACACAGGGTTCCAAACGTAACCGCATATTCCAAATGAGTCCTTACATGCTTTTCAAAGGAGGAAAATATATTTATTTTGACCCTTGAATACATACCCCGTTTATACAAGACAATATCCTGCTACATTGAATCCACTTGCCACTTAGCAGCCCAATATGATAACCTATATAGATCCGCATGCAACATTGCACATCTTTGAAGCTTTTAATGCTCAACAAATATTTGTGTCCTCTACAAACACGGAGACCTTGCAGACAATTAATATTTACAAAGTGGTCCCAACACAGAACCCTGTGGCACAACCACTTAGAACTTTAGTCCATATTGATGCAGCACCCATATTGATGACGCACCATTAACAACTACTGTATTTTCTATTCACGTACAAATGTGCCACCCAACCCCAGCCTGAGCTTATACATACAGTCGCCAGTGGGGGCTGTAATCATAAGCCTTAGCAAATCAAAGTGTACCACATCAACTGCTATGTCAAGAGTCCAAATTCCAAGTTTGCTTGACAAGATCTGTTTCTCCATGCCGATTTCTACTTATAAGGCCTGCCTTATAAAACATACTGAAGAATGTGTCCCCGTATTAAACTTAAACATTTTCTTCACCACCACTGAAGTTAAACTCACAAGTCTGTAATTAACAGGTTCTGAATGACTACCTTTTAAAAATATTACTTCAACTGTATTTTAATTTTCAGAGACATGTTTGAGGGAATCTGGAAAATCATAAACAATGGACTCGATACAACTGAACTTCCCTAAAGCCTTGTACACGTTGTTAGATATTTTCGCTCAATCGGGTTTATTCATAAAAGTTCTTATCGTTTAAAAATGGTGCTAAATTTGCCTCCCAAACCAATCAGATCTTATTTAACATTTGAAAGCTAACTCCTGATTGGTTGGGGCAAAATTAGCACCAATTTAAACGATAAGAACTTTTATTGAATCTCCCTGAATGTGACCAACTAACGATCCAATGTGCGACATTCTATGAAAAAGAAGCTGTACCGATCAACTAGATCAATATTAACAACTGTTGTCGGCTTTTTTCCATAATCAACTTGGAGGATTTGTTCTGTGCCGATTATTGTATGTTTGTACATAATGTCAGACTATCGGTAGATTGTGATGTAAGGGCCAGAGGATGTATTTTTGTCTGGTTCAGGAGCTTTATTGATATTAACCTTATTCAGTTGTTTCTAAACCTATCCTCAGTTAACCAAAATGCAATTGCATCCTTTATAACCATTATTGCTACCAGACTCTATGCTATGCTAAACTTGGTGTATAGTATATACAGATAACAAAAACTTGTTCAAGGGTAAGTACACACTGTAAAAGCAAGTTAAAGGGTAACTGCGGTCTTCCAATTCTTCCAAACTAGGAATAATATATATAATAGTCTTTCCATCATACTTCAAAATAAAATCTATAATCACATCTCTAGATACAATTGTGAGTGATTATTGCTGAAGGTTACATGCTTGAACACTTCCTGTTTTCCAGCCATCTGACAGCCTGTCTGCATTAATAGGCTCCCCTTCTCAACTGTCAGTTTTTTTCCCCCCAGGTACTTCCTCTTTTGTCGCCAGCATTAAGTCTTTTACTGAGCATGCTTCTCCCCCGGGCAGAGGGGCTAGCAAGTGGTAAGGTGATGTCACTCAACCTACTGGAAACAGGAGTTGAACATTCACCTTGATATCATTTCTCACAGGGTGAAGAACCAGAGATGAGATTGGCAGCTAATTATAAAAAATACTGCAGCTTCATTTACCCTTACCTGTTTGGAGACCACAGTTGCCCTCCAAGTGTTATTGGAAGCAGCAGCTTTAACTAATTATCTCCCCCTTTTTTTTCTAGGTCCATTCTGAGCCTACCTGTGCTGAGTAAGTTCCTGACATTTTGGATCTGCTGTGTAGTCTGCTTAGCTCCGCCCTCCATAAGTTCCTGGATCTCCTTCTTATCAAGTCCAAAAAAGCACGGTCTGTGCGAGTTTGTGATGTCACAGGCATGTACAAGCGCAGCGTGATGACGTCACACGCGTATGTGTCCGGGCACACGCTACGGTCAGTCGCATGCACGAAGCGACAATGCTTTTTTTGCACCTGTACTCATCCTTTCAAGAACGTTGTTTTTTATCGGAACCCTCTGTAACTAACTTTTAATGGACCCACATTTTCAGTCCTCATCTTTTTACTATTAATATACTGTTTAGGGTTAGTCCTTGCTTTGTTCAGCTTTCCCAACTTCATTATTTATTTTAGCCAGCTATTTCTTTCTTAAAACCTTGTAACAGTTTTTAATTTTTCTAAAGCCCGTTCTGTTCCCTCGGACTTTAAATGCCATTGTTTTTTTTACATTTCATTCTTACAACAGAATTAAGCACATAACACAAAGTTCATTGATTAGATGCATGGTAGAAGACAACACAAAAAACCCCTAAAAGAATCATATGCATTTCAATCCACCTTTACCAACCATGATGTCCCAATTTGGCTGGGGCTGCATCTACTGCAGAACAAATCCTGAGTTCCGGTATACAAAGGGTGTCTGTCAGCCCTGATACTCAGAAGACTGAGACAAGGAAAGTGTGAAGTGACACCCTTTTCACCCCTCCCCCCCAAAAGCCGTACCTTTTAAGAGAAGCTTGGATATGTTTTTTGGACATGCAGAATATACGGTTATAGCGTCTTATATGGATGGATAATGTCATGGTGCACAATGTGCAAGTGTGTGTGTGTGCATAGGGAAGATTTTTCACATGGTTTTTTGGGATTTGCATGGAAGGGGTGATGTAATGGACTGTAATGGACATTTTTTTCATCTCAAAATACTTTGTATACTTTTTGTATTTGAAGTACTTAACAAACCAAATATGATTTATATGTTATAGGTTAGTGTACATAAACAGGAGCTGATGCAATAATAGATGCAAAAGTTTGCACATGATACTATTTGCTGCTGCAGATTAATAGCACCGACAAACATCTGCAACGTTACTCGCAAAACTTACATACACTGCAACTTACATGTCACAATGAAAATCAAAGAATTTGAAAGAGTGCGTTTCTCCACAATTTTATAAAAAAAACATTTAGAAAAACCACCTAAAACGATAACCTTGCAAACTGTCTTAGGGCTGTAATGTTTAAGCATTTATCAGCCGTGACTTGCTGCAGGAATGTTGAGGCAGAGACGCTTATGACTGATTTGATGTTTCATATTGGACTGAATGTCAGTGTCACGTCGAATGGCCAGCATTTGTCCTGTTGCATACTAGCGCATTCACCAATACTGTTGATCAGCTTTAAGTAGACAGAGGTGTACTCACCTCTTGAGTCAAGTCATTATTATCTTTAGTCTGTGCTTTGTGTGCAATATTCAAGCACATCAAATTCTTTCTAAGCTCCAACAATTCACGGTTCTATGGCATCCCGTTCGCTATTTGAAGATAAAAAATATTAAAAAAATAGTTGTCAGAACCAGTCATAGAGCACTTTTTAGAAAATCTAACAATCAGTGGAGCATAAATGGTCCAGAAAATGGATTTTATATACATTGACTCAATAATCTAGTATCAGACATCCTACGTTATAAAACCACTTGTATTTTTTCTATTTTAAATTTAACCAAAACTGTGTCAAAATGAGGGCAAACCTTCTTGCATTTTTGATCAATTTAAAAGGGGATGTCCAACCCGAAAATGAACATGTAACACATGGCTGAAGCACCCCCCCCCCCCAAACCCCACTTTGTTTACTTACCCTTCCCCAAAATGCCCTAAACCATACTTACAAGCCTGATTCCCTCACGTCCTGGGTTGCTGACCTGTCCTGCTGCTGTTGTGAGCTGTTTTGAAAAGCACAGAAAGCATTGAGAAGCGCTTCCAAAATGCTGACTCTGGTCTGTCAGCTAGGTTGGGTGGGGAGTGTGGACATCACAGGGGCCACCGGGTGGGCGTGCGCATATCGGTTTCGACTGATAAGTATAGCGTATCCCAGGAGTCAGTCGAGACATCATTATGGACAGGAAGAAGTAATGAAGGCTGGAGCAAAAAGGGTTTTGGTGGGGGGTTGTGCTGCTTTGATTTATGATGGAATTTGTGGCACAGATTGATCTCATGCTCTGGAAAAAACTGTAATTTTATAAAGGACTTCATTTAAAAAACAGCATACATATGACTAATTTAGAGGTATTTTGTACCCTCTTCCATGCCTTCCCATACTTTGGGCATTTGAGTTTGAGGTTGTTTTAGAGAACACTTCTGCTAATACATATCACAATAACTCAACTCCAGTAATTATAAAGTTTTTTCATAAATATATCCTGTAGACACTGTGTCCCCTACCATGTTTCATTTTATTAAGGTTTTACAGTGCAGAAAGGTTAACAACCAACATTTAATAACAAACAAAAAGATTTATCGCAATGGATAGCCAAATAATCACACTAACAGAAATACCTGCTTCTAAACCTAAAAGGCCAGGAGAGTTTTTAGAAAAGGACTTACCTAACTACATATTTTCTTAAGAGGCATGTCCCCCCCAAAACTAAAAATCTTTTTACTATTCTAGTTCCCTCCCCTGCCCCCATCCCTAACTGCAGACGTTTATATCTAAATCTTTAACAAAACATCAGAATCATAACTTACAAGCCCTTCCTTGCGCAGCGTCTTCGTAGCCGCGCGCCGCGCCTATGATTGCTGCCTCTCATCCGATCAGACCCAGCTGCTGGTCCGTCCCCAACAAGCAAACCCGTAAGATCCCACTCCCTCACAATTGTGTTTCTTTGTTTGTATGTTTGATTTTAATCTTGAGTTGTAGATTCCAGAAATCAGTTACTTGAAAAATCACAGCATGTCAGTTGTACAGGGAAAGATCTGTCTCTCCAGTAGCCGAAAATTATAATACATACCCCTCTCCTGGGAGCCAGGGTGACATGTGTAAGTAGAGCGTGTGGAAGGATGTGCAGAAGTTTGCGCAGACCTACCAGAAGGCTGAGTAATGGGGGTGGGGCTATGGAGCACTCACCAAACATACAGATTAATGAAAGTACGCACAGATAAATATGTGTTACACATTTTACTTCTCTCAAATTGTATAGTTAGATAATTTGAAGTTTGTTTTGATTGAACAATTATGAATGTTAGTAAAATTAAAGAACCCTTTGTAAGGATTTTTCTTGGCACATTACCAATGGCAAGGCCTGAAAATAAATTTGAAAGCAGACTCACATTATCACCATTTTTATGTCAAACAAATGCACACACCCTTCTTGCTGCAACATCTAACAAAAATGTAAAACATGAAATTTTTCCTTTTACTTTGTCATATATTTCCACTTAAAAGTCTCCTGTTGATCACAGCTGTGGTGTCGGCAAAGTTGAAGTGCTAATCGGCTGACATCTTATGTCCAGGAGTTCAGAACGACATTTTCTCTCTCTCTTCATACTCTGAGGATAAATTTGTTGGCAACAGTTTAAAAACCATGATCACATGAAATATTTAGTAAACCACGAACGGTAATAAACATTATATGCAACGACCTTTTTTTTCTCTTTCCTTCTCATTCATTAACAGAAACTATTTTATGTACAGTACTTGATCAAAGGTCTTCTAGAAATGCATTAAAGGGCAACTAAACTTCGACCCACTGAATCAAAGGCGGCCCTCTTGATATAGGCAGTATCTTTGTCTCACTTCTCATTCTTTTATCTGGGTGTGGGAAATCTACCTTTCTTACATTGAGGTTTGTTTTTATTTTTACAGCAATTCCAGTATCGCACGATTGGTCACTGGCCATGTGTTCTTTGCACATGCCCAATCCAAACTACTTAGGACTTGTTTACACAACGGTCCCACCTACTAGTAATTCAAGCCAACCTGTTACAGTCCGTATTAGGCACGGGTCATGTACGATGTCGGGGGAGGTGTGGGCCAGACAGTGCACATGCACACACGTTTCCTATTCCAGTTCTTCAGGGGTAATATTTACGTTAATGTTATTTACTGGAGTGTGAATTTACAGTTATTAGGGTTGTCTTGGGGGGGATCTTTTAGATAAATCGGAGTCAAAGAATATCAGTTTTAGTTTAGCTCAGTACATGCAGTAACGATAAAGGGTTATTGCATAGGTGTTAGATTGGCTGCCACGTTGCTGACGAAAATTTCCTTTGTTGTGTTAGTATAGGGAGATGGATCTGGTAGAACACTCTCTGTGTGGCTGGCCCCCAAACAAATCTTCCCTATACTCACATCGGGAACCGTTCTGAAATGTTGTAGCCGATTCTTTGCAGATGCAGACAGAATCTACAGGTACAGTGTGTTACCCAGCTTTAGAAAATATAGGAATATTTTAGGTATGCTTTGCATTCACTTCTAGTATCTATCTAGTGACACACACATTTATTACATTTAACTCCAATGCTCCTGCTGGCTAGATTACTTTGGCAATTATGATAAGGTGTAACATGTTCGCAAAGCATGCATAGATATGACATGACAAGTGTAGAAACTGTTTCCTGGCCCTGAGGTTTACGATTGATTGCACCTTGCGGTCAACTTCAATGATGTACCATTGGGCAGGGTAATGCCAGCAACCATTACATACATTCCCAATGTGTGAATAAACACTACTTTTTCTTTTAACTATAAGAAATTTCCTAAATTCACTAGACGGTTAGTCTCAAACAGATACAATATAAGTCGATTCATGCACAGTTGCGTTTATCTACCCACATAGTAAACTTAGGCTTAAAACACAACTTTTACATGATGGCAGGAATGAAGCCAACCAAGGGAAACCTCAAGTAAAAGACCTAACGTATTCCCTACAAGTAGTTTATTGAGGAGCATCTTTGGTTTAATATATTCTTCGCTCCGACGGCGATAATGGGATTTTCAGTTGTTTTTTTATTATAATTACCTCATTATAGGTTTCTTATTTGCTGTTTGAGCCACTAACCTCGCAGAAGGTTTTATTTTTCATTGAAGATCGTTCGATTTATCCTTCAGTGGTTGGAGAATTTTATATCAAATGATCTGAATAGCAACCATTGAACGGAGGGTATGTGTTTCTATAAGTGTAACTGTTAAAGGAATGTTGGAGAGTATGTGTTTCTATTACTGTAACTATTAAAGGAATGTTGAAGGGTATGTGTTTCTATTTGTGTAACTATTAAAGGAATGTTGGAGGGTACATGTTTCTATAAATGTAACTATTAAAGGGGAATGTTGGAGGTTATTAATTTAGGGATTATATTTTAATTAACATTAAATTGATAGATCGTACATTCAAATCTAGATAGCCTTGAAACTGATCAAATTAACCAAAACCAGTGATTTGGTTAATTTGTTTCTATAAGTGTGACTATTAAAGGGGAGTGTTGGAGGGTATGTTGTTTCTATAAGTGTAACTAAACAAAGCCCGTTCTAAGATGGGCCTGAACAATCTCACTCACTATGGCTACCATTCACCAACCACCCGAATTTCCAGGAGGGGAAGGCCATACAATATTCCATAGATGGAGAGAGAGAAGGGGATAAAAACAATCCGAGAACTCGTAGACATGAACACCAACACCCCTGTCTTTCCTACAAGCAAAAAATAAATTCCCAACTTTTTTTTTGGGACCCAACTTTTTCCACACCTGCAGGCCAGCAGCTATGTCTCAAAATCAATTCTTATCTAGGAGAGATGGACTGGAACAACCGCTAGATACATTACTCAGTCTCCAGAACCAAAGCCTGAAACTCTCTATCCAACTACACAGAATCCTACAACACCATACGAACACACCATCACCACCAAAAAACAAATCAATGAAACAAGATATACCCACAATGACAGAAATATCACACAAGAAATCATCAACCTACCATATAAAACACTTCAGCAATCTCATACCATGAATGACCCTGAAATTACTACACAGAGGCTACATCTCACATACAGACTGGAAAGATCAGGGGTCTGCCCCAATCCCTATGCCCAAATGCAAAGACCCCAAACAGATATTTTCCATTGCATGTGTCCTGCCCAATTATCCAAGATTTCTGGAAACGGGTATAACATTCTCCACACAACATCTAATTAACTAACATCCCCTGACACCCCTCTGGGCAATATTTGGACACATGACCACACAAACTTCCCATCAACCAGGAGCAAAAAAAAAAAACTGCTCCTCAACATATCAGCCGCAGCCAGGAAAACCATACTCCAACATGGATAACTCCACCCCACCATCCATAAACTATTCAAAACTAACACTGCATACTATCCGAATGGATTGGGTGAAGCAACACTAGATAAAGAAACAAAGTCAGCCAGTTTTCACAAACTCTGGGAAAGTTTATCGATATCCTACCAACACATGTTAAAAAAAGCATCCATGACTGTTCCATGTAAAACATGGTAACCAGAACAAAACTGGGTCATAACCCTCCGTTCCTTGCTGTAAATGTTTATATAAGTCAGCCCTGCGCGCTACTCCCCACCCTCTCCCCCACCCCACAATTACCTACAGTACACCCCCGCCTGACCCCCTGGCGACTGTGTAATAATGAAAACTGCTATTACTGTCATAATCTAAGTTAGGCAATAATTTAGGTTAAGTTAATGTTATAACTCGCAACTATGTTGCGATAAGTTAATTAATAAATAATAAAATAATATTGTAGAGATGGAGGTGTGGACAATAACGTTCTCCAAGACTTAAATAATATACTAAATGTTTATATCAATTATACGTTAACCTATCAACTAACTTGTACCTGAGAACACCCAAAGATATAACTAAGTAAAATGTATCAATGATATCTCAGCTTCTTATCTTTCTTCTTTTTTCTCTCAAGAAACACATTTATACAATGTACCCCTAACGTCTTCCCCTTTTGTATTCTGTAAATCCCCATCTCTGCTCTCAAAAATATTTTTGAAAAAAAAAAAAATTTTATGTAAACACTGATACCCATAGCAAGTTTAACTAAAAATGAACTATTGGGGGAATTAATGTACAAGTACGTTTACACGAACCATGCTTTTAATAATTTAATGTTTTAAAATCGGTGTTAAAAACCCACTAAACCCTCACACATACAGGGAGATTTACCCCAACCAATCAGATATTATTTAACATTTGAAGCTAACATCTGATTGGTTTCGCTAGTCATCGGACTGGCTTTCTTCAATTCGAATGACTTGTACAAGAATCTGTTGGCAATTAAGTACCCTGGAAAGTCCCAATAGCATATCACAGCATACCCTCCAACATTGCCATTTAATCAGTACACTATTGAGAAAACCAATACAGATCTGTGCTGAGATCAGGTTTAGCTCTGACAATGTTGTTTCTAAAAGTGTACCAATTAAATGGCGGATGTTGGATGGTGTGTGACAGCCAGGTGTTAGGGAACTTCTGAATGAAAGGCATGACTGCATTGATGGTTAAGAGGTGTTATCAAAAACTGCCCATGGTAAGGTGTCAAACAGCATTGTACATGGCAGACACTTGGTGTCAAACCCCCCCACCTACTATGATGTGACATCTCTCTTCACCTGTATACACACCATGGAGGCGGTTGATATAGTGAGAAAACAGCTAGGCCAAGCCAGCACCCTTACAGCAGAACAGATCTTAACCCAAAACAGGTGTGTTCCCTACTGGACTTATGCCTGAATACCACCTATTTCAAATACAGGATAAGCAAAAACATGGATGTGCTTGGGATCTCCAGTTTCATCCGTCTGGCAAACCATTGAGGAAGTGGAAAACAGACGCTTAATATCTTAAGGCATAGCACCCAGCCATTGGTTCAGATACGTGGATGACACCTGGGTTAAAAATCACCAGAAGGAAGTACATCCTTCACAAAACACACCGATGCCCTAGACCAGAACATCAAATTTACAAGGGAAGAGGTACAAAACAACACACTTGCTTTCTTGGAATGCTTGGTAGAAGTCAAGGAGAATGGTAAACTAGAAATAGAGGTTTACAGAAACCAACCCACACAGATCAGTATTTGACGTGACTCACACCACCCTATAGATCACAGGTTGGGTGCCATCAGAACCCTGCAACACAGAGCAACCCTGCAATACCATACAATAACATTTGTAAGCTCCTTTCTCCTAAAGGACTCAAAGAGCATACATCACCACTAGCACAGAGGCGAAGGCTAAAGAAATTAAACATCTCAGTGAGCCCTAAAACTTGTGGATACCCGACTGGGCCTTTGTCAAAAATGAAGATAGGAAACAGAAAGAACACAATACCACAGTGAAGGGGAAAAGCACAAGAGAGGTGTCAAGGAGGCAATTTATGTGGAAATAAAGAAACCAAGCTGAATAGAGGTTAGGGGGTCGACACCAACTGTTTGCCAGCGTACAATACTGTTTTGATACCTTATCCTGGGCAGTTTCATAGCACCTCTAGCCTCAGTGCATCCACATCGTACTTGGGCATAGAAGACAGAGTCTGTTGGCACCTGCCAGACTATGCGGCACGGGAGCGAGCGATCAGGTAAGTAGCTTACCGTCACCCCGGCTCCTGCAGGTTTTATCGAAGAATGGGAGGTAAGACACAGCTCCTTTACCTCCCGTTCTTCATAAAACTAATGCCCAAACTTTTTTCAGTGGAGATATCTTTAATGGATAATTAAACCCAAGTTAAGTTTAATTGGAAGCAGCAACTTTAAAATTTTTTTCCCTTTTTGTCAGGCCTCCTGAGCCTACCTTTACTGATGTAAAGTTGCAGACACTTGCTTCGAATGTAGACTGCTTAGCTCCGCCCCTCCGAGACTTCCTGGATCTTCTCTTTGTAGTCCGAAAAGCCATGTCGTTTGGTCAGGGTGCATGCACGCCCTCCGTGTTGTGACGTCCGTGCACGAATGTACACAAGCACGACGCATGCTCATCCATGCACGGCCAGACATCGCATGCTCGTTCATGCATGCAATGACATCAAGGCGCGCGGTGCATGCCCGGCAAACCGACATGGCTTTTCCGGCATACAGAAGAAGGAGATGAGGAAGTCTCGGAGTGCAGCGGAAGCAGTCAACAATGCTGAAGCAAGTTTACATCAGTAAAGGTGGCTCAGGAGGGACCTAGGGAAAAAAAAGGAAAAGATTTTTTAAAGCTGCTGCTTCCAATTAAACTTAACTTGGGGTTTACAGCATAATATCCTTTAGCATTAAAATCTGAAAACAATCTGCCAAAGAAACACCAAAAGAAAATCCCTCAACTAAAAGGCATTAAGGTACATATGACTCTGTCCCCACTAAAGAAGTGAATTAGATAAACTATATTAATGTTCACTGCCAAGTTACACCTCTTGACTAGAGATGGCCAGTTTGCGGATCCAAAACCGGATCTGCCGTGGATTTCGAGAATAGCGGATTTTCCAGAATATGGCTTTTCAGATTTTCCAAACCCACGTTTGAACATTTTCGAAGATGTTTATGTATCAAATCACCAATGACAGCTATTTTTACCCATGCCAACCCCCCGGTTATAAAAGGCAGCTAGACAGGTGCCACTTTGTCAGGTGTTAAAGTGAGTTTAGTGGAGACTTGACAGTGTAGGAGTAGAGAGTTTTTTCCATGCTTTGAAGCTTCTGTGTGTGGATTTTAGTGTGGTGCATTAGCACTTGTTGGTAACCACTCCTGTATTCACACAATTTGGGACCCAAAAGTCTTTTAGGCCTTTAGAGGTCTACTGGCGCTATTTAAAAACACACAGTATTGCAGTTTAGCGATACAGTACATTTGATAATGTACAACCGCGGCAGAGTAAATTAACGCTGAATGTTCATTAATTAACAAACAATTCTGAGGACAAGACAGTGGTATGGATGCCAAAAGGACATGCCAGCCGTGCTATGTAGCCCCTCAATATAGTGCACTCTGGCGCTGTACATGCCTTTTGCCCATTGGAATGCTTCTAAATCCAGGGCAAGCGCAGGATTGTTAAGTGGGGGGGAGGATTTCTGAAGAAGCACAGTAGGAAGTTCATGACAGAGATGGACTAGACCCAAACTTTGAACACAAGCTTAACACGTTTGAATAGACTCGAACAATTACAGATTTTGAACTTCCGAACTTTAATTGATTATTGAATTTCGATAATTATCGAACGTTCAAATCATGTTCCCAGACTTTAGCCCTCCATAACCTATACAGAAATAGACTAAGGGAGTGGTCACCTACCCCCTCCGTTAGCGGAGCTCCCCGTTAGCGGCCTTCAGCATGTGCCGCAGTCCTTGAAAACATATACACTGCAAAAACGGGCTTCAAGCTTTAGGGTTTTACAAACTTCACCTTTATTTGTAAGTAATTCTGATTGGATACATAAAATTATTTTAGAAGAATCGTGATTGGATACAACAATAAGATTCTTTTTCAATCAGAATTGGTTAAAATCAGATTGGTCTGTTCCCAGACCATTTTGAGGTCCCAGAGCCATTATAGTAAGGTAGTTACTTGTATCATTTTTTTACAAAATTTTCAAAAATTCCTTGAAAACTCAAAATTCCTAGAAAAATTCTAAAATCTCGAATTTCAAAAATATCGAACGCGGCCGAAAATAGAATACGGAAGCTCCGAAAGAAAATGTTATTGTGAGGAAAGTTTGGTTTTTGTTTTAGTTCTGGTATATGTACGTGTTCCCTAGACCATTCCCAGGTCCCACGCCATGTAAGGTAAGTTACCATTGCTGTTTTACCTTATATTTAGGCGGATCTGCACAGATTTTTTTCTCCCATTGACTTTAATGGGCTTTTACGCAGATTTCGAATTTTCCGAAAATCCGCGAATCACAGGCGGAAAGGATTTTAGCAGTTTCTGCCATCTCTACTCTTGACCTTAGTCGCATGCTCCCTTCCCTGTTCTGGTCTGTAACATGAATGGGTAGAAAACTACTAGTGAGTGTGATCCGAGTTTGAAAAAAAAAAAAAAAAAATGAATAGTCCATGACAAAACAGGATAAAACTGGTAGTCCACTAGGTATCAGGCAGTGTAGTTACTGCCACTTAGTGCCTCCATCAATGTGCACACAGGTAAGATAATCCAAATAATGATATGAGGGGGATAACAGACATGCAAATGGGGGATAACTGCAATTGGATTTTTTATTCCATGTGGCTCATACACACATGTTCGGGCCACAGGACCCTTGAGAAAGGGTCAAAACATGTTGTGTATAAGCCACATTTAATAAAGAATACAATTGCAGTTATCCTGCCGCTTGCCTGTCTGTTATCCCCTCATCTACATTATTTGCATTGACAAAACTGTGTAATACTGAATAAAAGTAAATAAAGATGAGCTCCATGTAATAAGGTAAATTCCTCATCACACAAGAAAAACCAAAACGGTGTATCACAGACTACAGATTTTCTTATTAAAGCTTCAGTACCCTAAAAGTTGACATAATGGGTAATAGACTTGGAACTACCATGCGCTACCTTTGGTGCCAAAGGTAATTGTTAAAAAATGGTCATATTTTACCCACAAAATTCTGTAATTATATAGTAAGATAGAGTTAAATAGAAATATATTACGGTATGCAACTATGCAATATTATCTTTTCATCATATTTAGAAATAAGGTAATGCATCAGTACATACCGTTTTTCCCTCTCATACATCTCTTTTGATGCTCCCCGAAGCTGCTCAATTCTTGATTTGTCTTTAGTCTTATTTGTTCCAGTTCATCTCGTAGTTTGTTTTCATAACTCTGTTTTATAATGATCTCTACAAAACATAAACATTTCTGAGTAAAAGAACAAAGATTTTAAGTTTTTTTTTTTTTAAACTCGTTTATAAGATGACAAATATAGGTTCCATTATACAGAAAAGTAGATGTATCAATTCCAATGTCAAATAGAGGAGGTGGAAAAGAAATTATTTTGTTACACAGGTAAACACTTATTTTGAATTATCATTAACCTATATTTCATGTAGATATAGAGCTAATCAATGATTGGGTTATTTAAGGGGAAGGGGGGTAACTTGGATCAGGTAATGGAGGACGAACTACCTCGGTTGTTTATAGATTATTAAAGTATGGAAGCAAGTCGGTTGAAATAAGAGGAGGAGTAAGTTGTTAGAATTTGGTGATGGAGGCTTGAGTTACCCTTCATCAGATACCCACAAATATCACCCATTTGTCGTGTTTATGTTGTGGTGAGTGTGGCTATCTAGGCGTGGTCATACCACATTGTCCAAATTCTATTGATTTATTCAGGCAGCCCCGGCTTTGGAATATACATCTAATCCTGGGGAGTGTGTTATTAATTAATATTTTCCATGCATTGAGTTTAGGGGATGTAGGAGCCATCCATTGAAGGATTAGATCCTCCTGGCAAAGAATAGAGTTTCTTATCAGGGTTAGGTGTCGTTTACTCCAAAAATCCATATCTGAATTCCTACCGGCATAGTTTGGGATCTGAGGGGATTGGAAAGGGAAGAATGCCGGAGAGATGGTGTAGGACTTTACCCCAGAATCTTTGTACTCTGGGGCATGCCCAGATCATATGCCAGAAATCTGCATTATCTTGCTTACATTTAGGGCATTCGGAGCAAATCTGGGCTCATGCGGGACTTTCTAAGGGGGGTTATATAGGCCTGATGGAGAATGTAAAACTGCATGAGTCTGTTAGGGGGCTGAAGGTGATGCTTTGGTATGGGTTTCGGCTAGGTCTTCCCAATTGTCAGCAGTGAGTGAGGAAATATGAAGCGACCATTTTTGCAAAATGGGCAATTGTCATCCGGTTAACGTGCATTTAGCAAATATGTGTTAAGATGATTCATGTGTTTGATCCCCCTGTATGAGCATAGTAATGATGGGATTACGCAAGACTGGGATATTGGTACTTTGAAATTCGGGGTTTAGGCAGTATCTAATAGTAGGTACTGAAAAAGAACTGATCTCGTACATGAATCTTTGTTTAAATTCCTGGAAGGTGAGGTTGGTTATTTTTGGTAATATGGGAGAATGTAGTGGCTCCAATTTGTTCTATTGAATGGTTTATATTGAGAGACTGGAGATTTGGGAAGTTGTGGATATACCATAATGGGGTTTCCTCGGGTATACATGTATAGTTAATCATACGCTGTGTTTTAATCCAGATTTCATATTGCTGTTTGTGCAGTTCGGTCCCTACAGCAGGAAGATTATAAGATGGGCTGTTAAGGAAGACTAGGGGTGTGTTGGTAGGTATGCCAAGAGCATACCTTCCATGTCGTACAGTAGTGATGTAGGGGGTTGGTTCATCTTGCAGTTCGGGTGTGATCCAGAGTTTAAAATATTTTAATTATCCGGCTAGGTAGTACATTTGGAAATTAGGTAGGGCTAAGCCTGCCTGCATTTTGGGTCTTGTAAGTGTTTGGAATTTTACTTATTACATAGGAAGGGGATCAGAATATATACCATACTGTGCTGAAGTATGTATAATAGTTTGGGTAGTATATAATTTTGACTAGGTTTACTCTACCCATGAGATTGAGTGGGAGGTTCTGCCAACTTTTATTTTATTCGTTATTATTGAGAGGGGCGATATTTAAATCGTAGAAGTCGGTTGGTGACTGGGTGATGTGGATACCGAGGAGATTTTAAATAAAGCTTCCTAACATACTGACACATAGATAAGTCATCAGCAATGGGCTAAGGAGTACTCATAGAAAACCAGTATCTGCAGCTGAATTATGAAAGGAGATACACAATAAACTGCCACGTATTTCCCTCTATAAACTGCTATTGACCTGGCTATGAAAAGTTATCAAGAGGTAAAGACGGAAAATAAGAATAAAGTAAAATTGGGTATTTCAGTGCTGTATATTTTAAAATATTATAAAGCTGGTAAAAAATAAATAGATTAATAAATGAATTAAAGGGTAACTGAAGTGAAAAAACAATTCGAGCTAGAAACAAAATACAGTTTGCTTTGTACATAATGCACCCACTCAGTGACATCCGCCCAATGACGTGAAGTTACATGCTTTTAAAATTGTCCATGGGGCTGCCATCTTAGCTCCTCCCACTGTACCATTGGGTATCGCACATGCCAATAGTTATGCCTTAAGGTTCGTACACATGCTCAATTTCCGAGCGCATACACACGACGATCTCACCTGAAACGGCCATTCGTCTAAATCGGCCAACGGAGTCTTCCTCGCTCAGGAATTGAGAGTGTGACGAACCTTTAGGGACCGAGTATAAAAACAAACTCATCTCTATTTGCTGATGTATACTTATCTGAACTAATTTATACTACACCTACATTAGATTAGAAATAGTAATGCACTTTATGCACACTAAAACTAAAAGCTTGCTAAATACGGTTTATTAAATGGATATTTTTAATATATAATCATGGTTGCTTGTTATATTCTACTAGGTAAGCGAAAAAAACAAAGATTTTCTGGGAAACTTTAAGGCTGAGGCCACACTCAAAAGAAGGTTAATGTCCGTTTGTTAATGCGATCTGCACAATTTTTACCTTACTGTGCATTGATAGTGTGGCTCAGCATAAGGGGTGCTGGGAGGTTTAGTAACCATCAACCAGAGCCATTTTAACCATACATGTTGCGCGTTTATTGCTGCCCTGAATGATGCAGTTTTTACATCACTTTTTTTGCTTGATAATTAAAATCCTCCAACCAGGACAACTTTATAATAGTCACATAAGTTATATAAAAACTGCATATCTTAGGGCAGCAAGGATAATGTCACAACAGCACATGGTTAAACGATTTAGTTGATATTGAACTACTAATCCCGGCTTCCTTTACAAGAGAGAATAAAACCACTCATATTTGTTGCCAAATAGCTGAACACAGTTCCGATCATCGTTTACCACCTGATTAAAGGCATAATAATTTTGTTATGCATACCCTCCAACATTGCCTTTTAAATAGTACACTTCTGAGAAATGCATTGCACAATTTGTGCTAAGATTAGGTTCACATTATTATCCTCTGCATGCAGCTCTGCACTATGTTTGTTCCTATAAGTCATCTATTATAAGGCTAATGTTGGAGGGTATGCATGATGTTAATTAACATTAAATTGAGAGAATGCACATTCAAATTTAGACACCTTGTGAAACTGACCAAATGAACCAACACCAATCATTTGTTGAAAAAAAAATATGTTTTACTATATATTCACCTTTAAATCTGCAGTCTGTGCAGCTCCCTTTCAGGTGTATTTCATTAATCAATTAATACTATAAACTAAAGTCCACAGCATGCATTAGAAAAGTTGCAAATGTTGCAAAAGGATTGAAAATGTTTCACTAAAGAACTAATCACCATGGGAAATTCAGAGCTACTGAGCAAGGCTATAGCTGAGAAATGGAGGCCCCAACTGTTTAACTTCAAAAACTTCAAATAAATATATTGTCACTATGAAACTACCAATAACTCTAAAAGTCAGTAAATTCAGTGTTATGTGTTAAATGCAGCATTTCTTGCCTTCAAGCCTAAAGGCGATTCTTCCACTGTAGTTCCCATTTAACAACATGTGCGTTTGCGTATGCGTTTTTGCCATTTGCGTTATGGAAATGCATGCTTTAACGCACCAAAAATGGTGAACGCATGCGCTACCAAACGCGAACGGACGCGCAATCGCATGCAGATTGGAAATCGTGGGAATCGACCCAAAAGCTTGTAAAATATTAGGCTGAGGCCACACTGCAACATGCCAAAAGCGCGTTATCGCATGCAATTGCGATTCCGGTGCATTGTGCGCATTGTTTGAACATGTAATTTGGTCATTTTACATAATGGAAACACATGCGATTTCTGAAAAATAGTGATCACAAAGCGGAAATGGATGCCCAATGTGCATCAGAAAATGTAGGTACTTTTGTGTTCCGCAATTTCCATTATAATCAAATCGTGTGCATCGTGGCCCTTAATGGATATTATCTGGTCACAGAATCTAAATGATTTAAACATAATAAAAATTATTTAAAGTCTACAAATGGCAGTCTATGACCCAGAACAGTGTCGCCAAAGGAATGCAGGAATGTTTCACCAATGATAATCTCTAAAGGACAAAACAGTACACATTGCATTGTTTATAATGACATACTCTGAGTGACATCAGCCCAATGGCAGTGAAGAAATTAGTTTTAAAGATGTCTCATGGGGGCTGCCATCCTCCTCCTGTACCACTGGGTATTGCACATGCCCAATAGCCATGCCTTAGGGGCTGAGAATAAATAGCAAACTCATCTCTATTTTGCATGTATACCTTCTTATCAGAACTATTAATACTGCACCTACTTTGCATTAGAAATAGTAATGCACTTTTATGTGCACTAAAACCGTGCATATAGATTTTAAAACAGCAAACTTGATTGGTTGTTTTTTCTACTAAGCTGAATAAAACAATCCTTTTCTGGGAAACAATTAGGTCTCAGGCACTTGTTTTCTGTGTCCCAGCATAAAACATACCCTCCAACAATTACCTTTAAAATGTGCTGAAATGTCTGTAGTCTGTAGTTTATTTCCTGTCTTTAATGGTATTTAAAATGTTAGAAATGTTGGAGGTATGTGTTCTAGAAGGGTGACTATTAAAGAGAGTGTTGGAGGGTATGTTGTTTCTATAAGTGTTACTATAAAAGAAATGTTGGAAGGTATGTGTTTCTGTAAGTGTAACTATTAAAGGAGTGTTGGAGGGTGTTTCTATAAGTGTAACTATTAAAAGAATGGGAGGGTATGTGCTTCTATAAGTGTAACTACTAAAGAAATGTTGGGGGTATGTGTTTCTATAAGTGTAACTATTAAGGATGTGGAGGGTATGTGTTTCTATAAGTGTAACTATTAAAGGAATGTTTGTGGGTACGTGTTTCTATAAGTGTGACGATTAAGGGAAGTGTTGGAGGGTATGTGTTTCTATAGTGTAACTGTTAAAGGAATGTTGGAGGGTATGTGTTTTCTATTACTGTAACTATTAAAGGAATGTTGAAGGGTATGTGTTTCTTTGACTGTAACTATAAGGAATGTTGGAGGTATATATTTTTATAAGTGTAACTATTAAAGAAGTTGGAGGTATGTGTTTCAGTATGTAACTATTAAGGAATGTTGGAGGTATTGTTCATTTGTACTATAAAGATGTGGAGGGTACATGTTTCTATAAATGTAACTATTAAAGGGATGTTGGAGGTTATAATTTAGGGATATTTTAATTAAATTAAATTGATGATCGTACATTCAAATCTAGATAGCCTTGAAACTGATCAAATTAACAAACCGTGATTTGGTTAATTTGTTTCTATAAGTGGACTTATTAAAGGGGAGTGTTGGAGGGTAGTTGTTTCTATAGTGTAACTGTTAAAGAAATGTTGGAAGGTATGTGTTTCTATAAGTGTAACTATTAAAAGAGTGTTGGAGGGTGTTTCTATAAGTGAACTATTAAAAGAATGTTGGAGGGTATGTGCTTCTATAAGTGTAACTACTAAAGAAATGTTGGAGGGTATGTGTTTCTATAAGTGTAACTATTAAAGGAATGTTGGAGGGTATGTGTTTCTATAGTGTAACTATTAAAGGAATGTTGGAGGGTATTGTTTGTATAAGTGTACTATTAAGAATGTTGGTGGGTACATGTTTCTATAAGGTGACGACTAAAGGGAGTGTGTGGAGGGTATGTGTTTCTATAAGTTGTAACGTTAAAGGAGTTGGAGGGTATGTGTTCTATTACTGTAACTATTAAAGGAATGTTGAAGGGTATGTGTTTCTATTAGTGAACTATTAAAGGAAGATTGGAGGTTATGTATTTCTAGAAGTGTAACTATTAAAGAAAGTTGGGGTATGTGTTTCGATTACGTAACTATTAAAGGATGTTGGAGGGTATGTGTTTCTATTAGTGTAACTATTAAGGATGTTGAGGGTATGTGTTTCTATTAGTGTAACTATAAAGGAATGTTGGAGGGTATGTATTTCTATAAGTGTAACTATAAAGGAATGTTGGAGGGTATGTGTTTCTATAAGTGTAACTATTAAAGGAATGTTGAGGGTAATGTGTTTGTATAAGTGTAACTATTAAAGGATGGGGGTGGTACGTGTTTCTATAAGTGTGACGACTAAAGGGGAGTGTTGGAGGGTATGTGTTTCTATAAGTGTAACTGTTAAAGGAATGTTGGAGGGTATGTGTTTCTATTACTGTAACTATTAAAGGAATGTTGAAGGGTATGTGTTTCTATTGTGTAACTATTAAAGGAATGTTGGAGGGTATGTATTTCTAGTAAGTGTAACTATAAGGAATGTTGGAGGGTATGTGTTTCTATACTGTTAACTATTAAAGGAATGTTGGAGGGTATGTGTTGTTCTATAGTGTAACTATTAAGGAATGTTGGAGGGTATGTGTTTCTATTAGTGTAACTATTAAAGGAAGTTGGAGGTATTGTATTCTATAAGTGTAACTATAAAGGAATGTTGGAGGGTATGTGTTTCTTTGTGTAACTATTAAAGGAATGTTGGAGGGTATGGTTTCTATAAATGTAACTATAAAGGGGAATGTTGGAGGGTATTATTTATGGATGATATTTTATTAACATTAAATTGATAGATCGCATTCAAATCTAGAAGCCTTGAACTGACAAATAACCAAAACCGTGATTTGGTTAATTTGTTTCTATAAGTGACTATTAAAGGAGATGTGGAGGGTATGTGTTTCTAAGTGTAACTATTAAAGAAGTTGGAGGTATGTGTTTCTATAAGTGTAACTATTAAAGAGTGTTGGAGGGTGTTTCTATAAGTGTACTATTAAAGAATGTTGGAGGGTATGCTTCTATAAGGTAACTACTAAAGAAATGTTGGAGGGTAGTGTTTCATAATGTAACTATTAAAGGAATGTTGGAGGGTATGTGTTTCTATAAGTGTAACTATTAAAGGAATGTTGAAGGGTATGTGTTTGTATAAGTGTAACTATTAAAGGAAGGTTGGTACGTGTTTCTATAAGTGTGACGATTAAAGGGGAGTGTTGGAGGTATGTGTTTCTATAAGTGTAACTGTTAAAGGAATGTTGGAGGGTATGTGTTTCTATTACTGTAACTATTAAAGGAATGTTGAAGGGTATGTGTTTCTATAGTGTAACTATTAAAGGAATGTAGGAGGTATGTGTTTATAAGTGTAAAATTAAAGGAGTGTTGGAGGGTTTCTATAAGTGTAACTACTAAAGAATGTTGGAGGGTATGTGTTTCATTAGTGTAACTATTAAAGGAATGTAGGATGGAGTATGTGTTTTTATAAGTGTAAATTAAAGGAGTGTTGGAGGGTGTTTCTATAAGTGTAACTACTAAAGAATGTTGGAGGGTATGTGTTTCTATAAGTGTAACTATTAAAGGAATGTTGAAGGGTATGTGTTTGTATAAGTGTAACTATTAAAGGAAGGTTGGTACGTGTTTCTATAAGTGTGACGGTTAAAGGAATGTTGGAGGGTATGTGTTTCTATTACTGTAACTATTAAAGGAATGTTGAAGGGTATGTGTTTCTATTAGTGTAACTATTAAAGGAATGTTGGAAGGTATGTGTTTCTATAAGTGTAAATATTAAAGGAGTGTTTGGAGGGTGTTTCTATAAGTGTAACTACTAAAGAAATGTTGGGGGTATGTGTTTCTATAAGTGTAACTATTAAAGGAATGTTTGGAGGGTATGTGTTTCTATAAGTGTAACTATTAAAGGAATGTTGAAGGGTAGTGTTTGTATAAGTGTAACTATTAAAGGAAGGTTGTACGTGTTTCTATAAGTGTGACGATTAAAGGGAGTGTTGGAGGGGTATGTGTCTATAAGTGTAACTGTTAAAGGAAGTTTGAGGGTAGTGTTTCTATTACTGTAACTATTAAAGGAATGTTGAAGGGTATGTGTTTCTATAAGTGTAACTATTAAAGGAATGTTGGAGGGTATGTGTTTTATAAGTGTAACTATTTAAAGGAATGTTGAAGGGTAGTGTTGTATTTTCTAGAAGTGTAACTATTAAAGGAAGGGAGGGTATGTTTTCTATTACTGAACTATTAAAGGAATGTTGGAGGGTATGTGTTTCTATAGTGTAACTATTAAAGGAAGTGGAGGGATAGATGTTTTCTATAAGTGTAACTATTAAAGGAATGTTGGGGGGTATGTGTTTCTATTAGTGTAACTATTAAGGAATGTGGAGGGTATATTTTCTATAGTGTAACTATTAAAGGAATGTTGGAGGGTATGGTTTCTAATAGTGTAACTATTAAAGAATGTTGGAGGGTATGTGCTTATATAGTGTAACTATTAAAGGAATGTTGGAGGGTGTTTCTATAAGTGTAACTATCTAAAGGAATGTTGGAGGGTATGTTTTCTATTAGTGTAACTATTAAAGAATGTTGGAGGGTATATATTTCTATAAGGTAATATTAAAGGAATGTTGGAGGGATTGTGTTTCTAATAGTGTAACTATTAAAGGAATGTTGGAGGGTATGTGCTTCTATTAGTGTAACTATATTAAAGGAATGTTGGAGGGTACATGTTTCTATAAATGTAACTATTATAAAGGGAATGTTGGAGGTTATTAATTTAGGGATGATATTTTAATTAACATTAAATTGATAGATCATACATTCAAATCTAGATAGCCTTGAAACTATCAAATTAACCAAAACCAGTGATTTGTTGAAATAAATAATATTCTACTACATGTATATATATTCCCCATTCCCTTTTAGGTGTATATAATTAATCAATTAAAACTAAACACTTGCATTGAAACAATGCAATCTGCAACACGCATTAGAAAAGTTGAAGTGTGACGGTTAAAGGAATGTTGGAGGGTATGTGTTTCTATTACTGTAACTATAAAGGAATGTTGAAGGGTATGTGTTTCTATTAGTGTAACTATAAAGGAATGTGGAAGGTATGTGTTTCTATAAGTGAATATTAAAGGAGTGTTGGAGGGTGTCTATAAGTGTAACTATCAAAGAAATGTTGGAGGGTATGTGTTTCATAGTGTAACTATTAAGGAATGTGGAGGGAGGGTATGTGTTTCTATAAGTGTAACTATTAAAGGAATGTTGAAGGGTATGTGTTTGTAAGTGTAACTATTAAAGGAAGGTTGGTACGTGTGTTTCTTAAGGTGACGATTAAAGGGAGGTGTGGAGGGTATGTGTTTTCATAAGTGTAACTGTTAAAGGAATGTTGGAGGGTATGTGTTTCTATTACTGTAACTATTAAAGGAATGTTTGAAGGGTATGTGTTATAAGTGTAACTATTAAAGGAATGTTGGAGGGTAGTGTTTCTATAAGTGAACTATTAAAGGAATGTTGAAGGGTATGTGTTTGTATAAGTATAACATTTAAAGGAAGGTTGGTACGTGTTTCTATAAGTGTGACGGTTAAAGGAATGTTGGAGGGTATGTGTTTCTATACTGTAACTATTAAAGGAATGTTGAAGGGTATGTGTTTCTATTAGTGTAACTATTAAAGGAATGTTGGAGGGTATGTATTTCTAGAAGTGTAACTATTAAAGAAATGTTGGAAGGTATGTGTTTCTATAAGTGTAACTATTAAAGGAGTGTTGGAGGGTGTTTCTATAAGTGTAACTACTAAAGAAATGTTGGAGGGTATGTGTTTCTATAAGTGTAACTATTAAAGGAATGTTGGAGGGTATGTGTTTCTATAAGTGTAACTATTAAAGGAATGTTGAAGGGTATGTGTTTGTATAAGTGTAACTATTAAAGGAAGGTTGGTACGTGTTTCTATAAGTGTGACGGTTAAAGGAATGTTGAAGGGTTATGTGTTTTGTATATTTCTAGAAAGTGTAACTATTAAAGGAATGTTGGAGGGTATGTGTTTCTATTACTGTAACTATTAAAGGAATGTTGGAGGGTAGTGTGTTTCTATTAGTGTACATTAAAGGAATGTTGGAGGGGATATATTTCTATAAGTGTAACTATTAAAGGAATGTTTGAGGGTATGTGTTTTCTAATAGTGTAACTATTAAAGGAATGTTGGAGGGTATGTGCTTCTATTAGTGTAACTATTAAAGGAATGTGGAGGGTACATGTTTCTATAAATGTAACTATTAAAAGGGAATGTTTGGAGGTTATTAATTTAGGGATGATATTTTAATTAACATTAAATTGATGGATCATACATTCAAATCTAATAGCCTTGAAACTAATCAAATTAACCAAAACCAGTGATTGTTGTGAAATAAATAAATTCTACTACATGTTATATATTCCCCATTCCCTTTTAGGTGTATATATAATTATCAATTAAAACTAAACACTTGCATTGAAACCAATGCAATCTGCAACACGCATTAGAAAAGTGCAAGTGTGACGGTTTTAAAGGAATGTTGGAGGGTATGTGGTTCTATTACTGTAACTATTAAGGAATGTTTGAAGGGTATGTGTTTCTATTAGTGTAACTATTAAAGGAATGTTGGAAGGTAGGTATGTGTTTCTATAAGTGTAAATATTAAAGGAGTGTTGGAGGGGTGTTGTTTATAAGTGGAACTACATAAGAAATGTTGGAGGGTATGTGTTCTATAAGTTAACTATTAAAGGAATGGTGGAGGGTATTGTGTTTCTATAGTGAAACATATAAGGAATGTTGAAGGGTATGTGTTTGTATAGTGTAACTATTAAAGGAAGGTTGGTACGTGTTTCTATAAGGTGACGATAAAGGGAGTGTTGGAGGGTAGTGTTTCTATAAGGGTAACTTTAAAGGAATGTGGAGGTATGTGTTTCTATTACTGTAACTATAAAGGAAGTTGAAGGGTATGTGTTTCTATAAGTGTAACTATTTAAAGGAATGTTGGAGGTATGTGTTCTATAAGGGTAACTATTAAAGGAATGTTGAAGGGTCTGTGTTGTATAAGTGTAACTATTAAAGGAAGGTTGGTACGTGTTTCTATAAGTGTGACGGTTATAAGGAATGTGGAGGGTATGTGTTTCTATTACTGAACTATTAAAGGAATGTTGAAGGGTATGTGTTTCTATTAGTGTAACTATTAAAGGAATGTTGGAGGGTATGTATTTTAGAAGGGTAACTATTAAAGGAATGTTGGGGGTATGTGTTTCTATTAATGAACTATTAAGGAATGTTGGAGGGTATGTGTTTCTATTAGTGTAACTATTAAAGGAATGTTGGAGGGTATGTATTTCATAAGTGTAACTATTAAAGGAATGTTTGGGGGGGTGTGGTTTCTATAGTGTAACTATTAAAGGAATGGTGGAGGGTAATATTTTCTATAATGTGACACTATAAAGGAAGGGTGGAGGGTATGTGTTTCTAATAAGTGTAACTATTAAGAGTTGGAGGGTATGTGTTTCTATTAGTGAACTATAAAGGAATGTTGGAGGGTACATGTTTCTATAAATGAACTATTAAGGAATGTTGGAGGGTATATGTTTCTATAAATGTAACTATTAAAGGGGGAATGTGGAGGTTATTAATTTAGGGATGATGATATTTTAATTAAATTAAATGATAGATCGTACATTCAAATCTAGATAGCTTGATGGAAATGATCAAATAACCAAAACCAGTGATTTGGTTAATTTGTTCTATAAGTGTGATATTAAAGGGGAGTGTTGGAGGGTATGTTGTACACATACCCTCCAACATTCCTTTAACCGTCACACTTATAGAAACACGTACCAACCTTCCTTTAATAGTTATACTTATACAAACACATACCCTTCAACATTCCTTTAATAGTTACACTTATAGAAACACATACCCTCCAACATTCCTTTAATAGTTACACTTATAGAAACACATACCCTCCAACACTCCCCACTTAAATAAATGTTGGAGGTATGTGTTCTATAAGTACTATTAAAGGAGTGTTGGAGGGTGTTTTCATAAGTGGTAACTATTAAACTATAAAAGAATGTTGGAGGGTATGTGCTTCTATAATGTAACTACTAAAGAAATGTTGGAGGGTATGTGTTCTATAAGTGTAACTATAGAAATGTTGGAGGGTATGTGTTTCTATAAGTGTAACTATTAAAGGAATGTTGGTGGGTACATGTTTCTATAAGTGTGACGACTAAAGGGGAGTGTTGGAGGGTATGTGTTTCTAGAAGTGTAACTATTAAAGGAAAGTTGGAGGGTATGTGTTTCGATTACTGTAACTATTAAAGGAATGTTGGAGGGTATGTGTTTCTATTAGTGTAACTATTAAGGAAGTGTTGGAGGGTATGTGTTTCTATTAGTAACTATTAAAGGATGTTGGAGGTATGTGTTTTCTATTACTTGTAACTATTAAAGGAATGTGAAGGTAATGTGTTTCTATTAGTGTACTAGTAAGGAATATGGAGGTATGTATTTCTAGAAGTGTAACTTTTAAAGGAAAGTTGAGGGTATGTGTTTCGATTACTGTAACTATTAAAGGATGGTTGGAGGGTTTGTTTCTATAGTGTAACTATAAAGGAATGTGGAGGTATGGTTTCTATAGTGTAACATTAAAGGAATGTTGAGGGTATGTTTTCTATAAGTGTAACTATTAAAGGAATGTGGAGGGTATGTGTTTGTATAAGTGTCTATTAAAGGTTTTGGGTAGGTGTTTCTATAAGTGTGACGACAAAAGGGGAGTGTTGGAGGGTATGTGTTTCTATAAGTTTAACGTTAAAGGAATGTTGGAGGTATGTGTTTTCTTACTGTAACTATTAAAGGAATGTTGAAGGGTATGTGTTTCTATTAGTGTAACTATTAAAGGAATGTTGGAGGGTATGTATTTCTAGAAGTGTAACTATTAAAGGAATGTTGGAGGTATGTGTTTCTATTACTGTAACTATAAAGGAATGTTGGAGGGTATGGTTTTATATTAGTGTAACTATTAAAGGAATGTTGGAGGGTATGTGTTTCTATTAGTGTAACTATTAAGGAATGTTGGAGGGTTGTTTTCTATAAGTTAGTAACTATTAAAGAATGTTGAGGGTATGTGTTTCTATTTGTGTAACTATTAAAGGAATGTTGGAGGACATGGTTTCTATAAAGTAACTATTAAAGGGGAATGTTGGAGGTTATTAATTTAGGGATGATATTTTAATTAACATTAAATTGATAGATCGTACATTCAAATCTAGATAGCCTTGAAACTGATCAAATTAACCAAAACCAGTGATTTGGTTAATTTGTTTCTATAAGTGTGACTATTAAAGGGGAGTGTTGGAGGGTATGTTGTTTCTATAAGTGTAACTATTAAAGAAATGTTGGAAGGTATGTGTTTCTATAAGTGTAACTATTAAAGGAGTGTTGGAGGTGTTTCTATAAGTGTAACTATTAAAAATGTTGGAGGGTATGTGCTTCTATAAGTGTACTACTAAAGAAATGTTGGAGGGTATGTGTTTCTATAGTGTAACTATTAAAGGAATGTTGGAGGGTATGTGTTTTCTATAGTTAACTATTAAACTATTGGAATGTTAAGGGTAGTGTGTTTGTATAAGTGTAACTATTAAAGAAGGTTGGTACGTGTTTTATAAGTGTACGTTAAAGGGGAGTGTTGGAGGGTATGTGTTTCTATAAGTGTAACTGTTAAAGGAATGTTGGAGGGTAGGTGTTTCTATTACTGTAACTATTAAAGGAATGTTGAAGGGTATGTGTTTCTATTAGTGTAACTATTAAAGGAATGTAGGAAGGTATGTGTTTTTATAAGTGTAATATTAAAGGAGTGTTGGAGGGTGTTTCTATAAGTAACTATAAGAATGTTGAGGGTATGTGTTTCTAATAATTGTAAACTTTAAAAATTTTTGGAGAGGTATTTTTTGCTCTAGTGGAACTATTAAAGGAATGTTGAAGGTATTTGTTTGTATAAGTGTAACTATTAAGAAGGTTGTCGTGTTTCTATAATGTGTGACGGTTAAAGGAATGTTGGGGTATGTGTTTCTATTACTGTAACTATTAAAGGAATGTTGAAGGGTATGTGTTCTATTAGTGTAACTATTAAAGGAATGTTGGAAGTATGTTGTTTCTATAAGTGTAAATTTAAAGGAGTGTTGGAGGGTGTTTCTATAAGTGTAACTACTAAAGAAATGTTGGAGGGTATGTGTTTTCTATAAAGTGTAACTATTAAAGGAATGTTGGGGTATGTGTTTCTATAAGTGTAACTATTAAAGGAATGTTGAAGGGTATGTTTGTATAAGTGTAACTATTAAAGGAAGGTTGGTACGTGTTTCTATAAGTGTGACATTAAAGGGAGTGTGAGGGTATGTGTTTCTATAGTTAACTGTTAAAGGAATGTTGGAGGTATGTGTTTCTATTACTGTAACTATTAAAGGAATGTTGGAAGGGTATGTGTTTCTATTAGTGAACTATTAAAGGAATGTTGGAAGGTATGTGTTTCTATAAGTGTAAATATTAAAGGAGTGTTAGGGTGTTTCTATAGTGTACTACTAAAGAATGTTGGAGGGTATTTGTTTTTCTATAAGTGTAACTATAAAGGAATGTTGGAGGGTATGTGTTTCTATAGTGTAACTTTAAAGAAGTTTGAGGGTATGTGTTTTATAAGTGTAACTATTAAGGAAGGTTGGTACGTGTTTCATAAGTGTGACGTAAAGGAATGTTGGAGGGTATGTGTTTTCTATTACTGTAACTATTAAAGGAATGTTGAAGGGTATGTGTTTCTATTAGTGTAACTATTAAAGGAATGTTGGAGGGTATGTATTTTCTAGAAGTGTAACTATTAAAGGAATGTTGGAGGGTATGTGTTTTCATTACTGTAACTATTAAAGGAATGTTGGAGGGTATGTGTTTCTATTAGTGTAACTATTAAGAATGTTGGAGGGTATGTATTTCTATAAGGTGTAACTATTAAAGGAAGGTTGGGGATATGTGTTTCTATTAGTGTAACTATTAAAGGAATGTTGGAGGGTATATATTCAAGTGTAACTATAAAGGAATGTTGGAGGGTATGTGTTTCTAATAGTGTAACTATTAAAGGAATGTTGGAGGTATGTGTTTCTATTAGTGTAACTATTAAAGGAATGTTGGAGGTACATGTTTCTATAAATGTAACTATTAAAAGGAATGTTGGAGGTTATTAATTAGGGATGATATTTAATTAACATTAAATTGATAGATCATCATTCAAATCTAGATAGCCTTGAACTGATCAAATTAACCAAAACCATTGTTTGTTGAAATAAATAATATTTTA